>HG995308.1:1200000-1800000 GCA_905332915.2 Hecatera dysodea
GACGGACGGGCACTGACCAGATGCTTCGCCAGAATGTAGTCGTGGCGATATCATCCGGGCGGCATACGTCCGTCACACTTTGTTCAGGTCGCTCCTAAGCTCTATACACCAGTGGCGAAGGGTGATGTGTTGAGAGAGGTAAGCCGAAGCAAAAAAAAAACTTGAGTGGTGTAAAGGGACACCCGGACGGAACGAAGTTCTTGTCTTGTCTTGTCTTGAAAAATCATACTTACGCATCTAAATGTTGATTTAAAGTTTTAGGTAATTTCAGTCTCACTACATTCATCTGATCTCTCTGCAGTTATGTTTTGTACGATTGTATTTTATAATTTCTTTCTCTCACGATATTCACTACATCTTTGTGCATTTGTCTTTTTTCTTGATGTTATAGTTTGTACCTAAAAGTAGTCGATGCTTTAGTATGAAATAAAGAATTATACATGTACATACACACACACATATATATATATCAAACATAACTGTTTAACACACCCATCCAAATCGTGACCTCAGTAACAGCTGCTTAACTCAACCCATCCTTTTCGCAACTTTGTCAACAGTTGCTTAAAACACCCATCCAAATCGTGACCTCGCTAACAGCTGCTTAACTCCACCCATCCTTTTCGCAACCTTGCCAACAGTTGCTTAACACACCCATTCAAATCGTGACCTCACTAACAGCTGTTTAACCCCACCCATTCAAATCGTAACCTCATTCACAGCTGCTTAACCCCTCCGATCCAAATCGTAACCTCAATAACAGCTACTTAACCCCACCCATCCAAATCGCGACCTGACCAATAGTTGCTTAACACACCCATCCAAGTCGTAATATCATTCACAGCTGCTTAACCCCTCCGATCCAAATCACAACCTCAATAACAGCTACTTAACCCCACCCATCCAAATCGCGACCTCACCAATAGTTGCTTAACACACCCATCCAAGTCGTGACCTCACTAACAGTTGCTTAACCCCCCATCCAAATCGTGACCTCACTCACAGCTGCTTAACCCCACCCATCCAAAACCGCGACCTCACTATTAGTTGCTTAACTCCACCCATCCTTTTCGCAACCTTGCCAACAATTGCTTAACACACCCATCCAAATCGTGACCTCACTAACAGCTGCTTACCCCTTCCATCCAAATCGTGACACAAAAAGTGTCGTTACAACTTCGTTCCAAAAAAAAACATTATATGCTTACTTCCATCTCGCTCACGCGCACGCATTTTGTATTACTGTCTCTTAGCATAACTCGGCGGATACCGGCTTACATGGACTTCAAAAGAGACCTTGACCTCTGAATTTGTTTCGGTGTTTCTTCTCAGGGTAGTCAGCTAGGAAACACCGGACTCATTTAGTTTTTATAACGGCCAAAACAGATTGACGTGTAAAAGTGTTTTTACAACCTACTTACAAAATGAAATCATTCATCAGTTATCCTTTAACATTTTTCCATGGTTTTAATTGCATCGCCAATCGATTTACTACGCAATAGTTAGGTAAAAGGTACTCCTTGTTTTTGTTGATTAAAAAAAACAGTTAAATAAAATGACAGTTGACAGTTTAAAACACGTTAGTGCACATTGAAAAGTTTTTATTTTACAATTTCAATTAGGAGCAAAAATTGAGAATTGCCGACTTATTTCTTTGTAAAATAAATATTCGGGCAAAACCGAATGGTTTATAATTCATAATTACCCGAGTAGACTAATTCCAATAAAAACAAAAAAAAACTTGAGCTAGAGTGTCCTAATTTACTCAACAGTACACTTAAACGAAAATCTATCGAATTAAAAAACAACCAGTTGAATACTGTACATGATTCTTCTTATAGATCGTCGGGTAAATCCAATAAAACAAAAAAGCGCGTGAAATATCACTCGCTCACAAAAATGTTGTTAACAGACCAACACACGCTCAAAGCGTCTTGACCAGTTGAAACGCGGGGTTGGATTCGAATGTTGTTAGAGCAAAAAATTATGCTGAGATTTCTACATATTTGATATTATTGGAATTTCCCGATTTTCGGAGTTAGCCGAATGCACCTTACCTGTTTTTGTTTCATTATTTTAATGTACATTTAGTGATGCCTATTCCGAAACCCGAAACGATTATCCGAAAAATCAAAGTCACTTTTTGTCTCTGGTACTATAACAAATGCTGTCTACCTATTCGGACTTCGGACCCGTCAAACAAATGCTTTTAAATTTTCATCGCATACGATACCCTATTCACAATAAGATTAGACATTGAAATAAATCTTTTACTGTCCGTTCAACCGATTTTGACTTCTATTACGTTGGTGACATGACAAATGGCAGCTGCAGTAAATAGGTAGTTGGTATTATAATCATGCTTGATGATTTTGCTTTTAATGCCATCTTTATGCTTACGGAATAGAAATACAAATCAGTTGAACGGACTTTTAAAAAGTTTTGTTTAAATGTCTAATCTTATTTGTAAATGAAAAAAAGCACAGCTCCTTTGGGTGCATTAGTGACTAATTTACAATTACACTTGCTAGTATGGTGGCCATCACTCTGTTGTTAGTATCTACTGCTCTGAAGCGTTACGTACCGAACATGTAGGTACTATGGCAACTAAAAGCGGTCAGTAGGTATGCGGCGATAAAGACATCCCCGATCGGAGCGGGCGGGGGAGTGTTGCTACTCAGCAGCGATCGCACGCGCCGTACTTACGCGGCTCGTTATCGAAAATAGTTATTCGCAATTTAAACAAAAGCCATATTATGCATTTGTTGAAACTTTTGTGTGGTAGCAGAGTTTATTATTACGAATATACAAGTGCAAACTTTATAAACTTAAATTCAATATGTCGCTAATCATAAAGAAAAATACAATTACTCGTGCAGCCATATACTTAGTTGTTAGAACTTTTGTTGTAAGGTATAACTAATCTCTTTAAGTATATAAGAATTGATTTGAAAAACTTAAAAAAATTTTTGAATGAGTTACGGGACATTTTTAGATTTCTATTGTTCCATAGTACCTATCTGTTAGCATTTTCACTAATGTATCCTTTAGATAGTACTTACAAAGAACCCGTATACTGTTTTAATTTAAATTTTCTAATATTTGTATAACACGAAATAATAAGAAATACCTACTTAATACCTATTGCATCACTCTAAACTGTTAGCATTTTTGTAAATAGCAATGAATTTACGAAACTTATCCACTCAGCGAAAATTAAAAACTTTTGAATTATCGAAGGGCATAGACTTCTGGCTACTGGACTAAAACTGTAATTCTCCTTGTAGAGAAAAATTCTCATTTCTCCCATCATCACCAACACAGTTATTAAATATAACACTCTGAACAGGTCTTCTCGGAGGTGTATGCATTCTGTAACCGTTTTAGGTATTTTTTGGTCTCACATTTACTGTCTGTAACCATTCCAGCTTCTTCCTTGTTCTCACATTTATCTTCTTGCTTAATTATTTTCTGCATTGTCCGTATTTTAGTTTTATCGATGATGTCTAACATTTTTTTGCGATTGGACGAGAGCGACGGTAACAAAACTAACTCATAACGATAAAATGTGCCAGATGTAACGTTATGATAGTAACGTTACCAGTATTTCAAGCCCTGATTGAACGAGAGCGACGGTAACAAAACTAACTCATAACGATAAAAATTACGATAGCGAAGATTTTACCGTTACGTATTTTTAACGATAAAATGTGCCAAAAATGCCGGTAAATATAGTAACGTTATTTATTAGATAACGATATCTGCCTGTAACGATACCATATGTTTAACGGTATTTCAAGCCCTGGTAGGGAGTGTCAGACTCTTACTGACTAAAACCCACCCGTGTTCCTCTTGTGCCCTTTGCGTTCCAGGGCCGCGGTAACTCTTTCGAACAAATTCCGCAAACGTTTATAGAGGCCTCAAAAACATTTTTCACATCATCGTAGCACACTCTAATAGACAGGACATGAACTTATCCCCCATTTTACACCCCTGATTGCTGATGCTAACATTTTTCGGCCTATTCTATCGGACTATAAGGCCTTCTATTTTGTGCTAATATAGACCAATCCTGTCTATTGTTAAGCTCGTCCCATCACGATCGTTAAAACGCTGTAAATGTTTTCTTCATCTATTTATATTTTCTGTAATTTATATGGTGTACATAATAAAGAGATTTTCTATTCTAAAAGAGATTCTATTCTATTCTATTCTAAGTGCCTTATGTAATGAAAATCTGTGGTTACGTACTCTGTGGGCTCTGAACATGCCGTAACAGCTTCAGATGTAAAGGATATAATTCCAACTCGACGTCAGAATTCGGGGGGCGAATCACCTGAAACAGAAATTAATAATGAACCCTCTATATTTATTTATGGCTTTCTTTTAAAAACAAATTCCAGTTCTGCACAAATACACATAGGCAGACAGTGCTCTCCCAATTTAAGTAACATAGACACTCGGTTCTATTCCTTTTTTATATTTTAGCGGGTGACGTAAAGTAAGGGTCAGATCACACCGAGACGCGTCGAGACGCTGCTTGCAATGTTTAATACAAAACAGGAATATTTTTATTAAGTGCGCAATTTTTTATTAATCTATCTATACTTATAATAAATCTGTAGAGAGGTCAATTCTGTACAGGGAATATATTTTCAAAATAACTATCAGGGGGTGATTAGTAATCGATACTGGTGCCAAAAATGCAATCAGTAAAATTTTTGTCTGTCTGTCTGTCTGTCTGTCTGTCTGTATGTTCTTTATAGAAACGAAAACTACTTGACCGATTTTAACGAAACTTGGTGCAATTATTCTTCATACTCCTGGGCAGGTTATAGTATACTTTTCATCACGCTAAAATCAATAGGAGCAGAGCAGTGAAGGGAAATGTTGGGAAAACGGGAGAAATTACTCCATTTTTTAAGCTTCCGTCGCGTGTGTAGCCTTAATGGTTAAAGTTACATAGAAATAATGTATCACGGAAATGTTTTACATAAAATTATCTTAAAAATATTCTACAACAGTATATGTCTATCTTTTATGGTTGACTCACAATAACACATGTAACTCCCGATAGCTTAGCAGTTCGGAGCTTTCTGATTATATTTGTTTACTCTTACGTTTATAATACTCTCACTCATCCCTAATTAAAAAAAGTTAACATTATTACCTATTCAATAAAAAATGAATCATAGAAATCGGTATAGAAACACCAAACTTATACATGAACACAATAATAAGCCACCGCGCCGTCGCGCTTTAATACTGAATCATGCTGTAAGATGTCACAAACCACTGAACGGATCGGGCTGAAATTTGGCATGCAGGTAAATATTATGACGTTGGCATCCGCTAAGAAAGGATTTTGATTAATTCTACCCCCAAGGGGATAAAATAGGGGATTAACGTTAGTATGAAACTTTGTCAATTTTAAACCGATCGGGCTGAGAGTTTCAAAATCGGGGGTAAAGTAACTATTCCACGCGGACGAAGTCGCTGGCAGAAGCTAGTTAAACTTAAACGAGTTTTATTAAATATATATTTATTATTTTGATGTTTCTGTGTTTTGTTTTTGTGTTTTGATGTGTTGTGTGTTTTTGTGAAGATGTTTACTTTGAAACTGACTTAATGGCTACTCGCCGTGCGCTCGCCCTCGTTCGATTCTTATTAAGTTTGTTTTGATGTACTGTACGAAGTGCTAGTGTCACGTCGTACACTCACCTGTCTAGGCAAGGGGTCGGGCCCACCGTACCACAGCGCGAGCGCCCTCCACAGCGCGTCAGGCACCAGCTCGAAGTGCTAGTGTCACGTCGTACACTCACCTGTCTAGGCAAGGGGTCGGGCCCACCGTACCACAGCGCGAGCGCCCTCCACAGCGCGTCAGGCACCAGCTCGAAGTGCTAGTGTCACGTCGTACACTCACCTGTCTAGGCAAGGGGTCGGGCCCACCGTACCACAGCGCGAGCGCCCTCCACAGCGCGTCAGGCACCAGCTCGAAGTGCTAGTGTCACGTCGTACACTCACCTGTCTAGGCAAGGGGTCGGGCCCACCGTACCACAGCGCGAGCGCCCTCCACAGCGCGTCAGGCACCAGCTCGAAGTGCTAGTGTCACGTCGTACACTCACCTGTCTAGGCAAGGGGTCGGGCCCACCGTACCACAGCGCGAGCGCCCTCCACAGCGCGTCAGGCACCAGCTCGAAGTGCTAGTGTCACGTCGTACACTCACCTGTCTAGGCAAGGGGTCGGGCCCACCGTACCACAGCGCGAGCGCCCTCCACAGCGCGTCAGGCACCAGCTCGAAGTGCTAGTGTCACGTCGTACACTCACCTGTCTAGGCAAGGGGTCGGGCCCACCGTACCACAGCGCGAGCGCCCTCCACAGCGCGTCAGGCACCAGCTCGAAGTGCTAGTGTCACGTCGTACACTCACCTGTCTAGGCAAGGGGTCGGGCCCACCGTACCACAGCGCGAGCGCCCTCCACAGCGCGTCAGGCACCAGCTCGAAGTGCTAGTGTCACGTCGTACACTCACCTGTCTAGGCAAGGGGTCGGGCCCACCGTACCACAGCGCGAGCGCCCTCCACAGCGCGTCAGGCACCAGCTCGAAGTGCTAGTGTCACGTCGTACACTCACCTGTCTAGGCAAGGGGTCGGGCCCACCGTACCACAGCGCGAGCGCCCTCCACAGCGCGTCAGGCACCAGCTCGAAGTGCTAGTGTCACGTCGTACACTCACCTGTCTAGGCAAGGGGTCGGGCCCACCGTACCACAGCGCGAGCGCCCTCCACAGCGCGTCAGGCACCAGCTCGAAGTGCTAGTGTCACGTCGTACACTCACCTGTCTAGGCAAGGGGTCGGGCCCACCGTACCACAGCGCGAGCGCCCTCCACAGCGCGTCAGGCACCAGCTCGAAGTGCTAGTGTCACGTCGTACACTCACCTGTCTAGGCAAGGGGTCGGGCCCACCGTACCACAGCGCGAGCGCCCTCCACAGCGCGTCAGGCACCAGCTCGAAGTGCTAGTGTCACGTCGTACACTCACCTGTCTAGGCAAGGGGTCGGGCCCACCGTACCACAGCGCGAGCGCCCTCCACAGCGCGTCAGGCACCAGCTCGAAGTGCTAGTGTCACGTCGTACACTCACCTGTCTAGGCAAGGGGTCGGGCCCACCGTACCACAGCGCGAGCGCCCTCCACAGCGCGTCAGGCACCAGCTCGAAGTGCTAGTGTCACGTCGTACACTCACCTGTCTAGGCAAGGGGTCGGGCCCACCGTACCACAGCGCGAGCGCCCTCCACAGCGCGTCAGGCACCAGCTCGAAGTGCTAGTGTCACGTCGTACACTCACCTGTCTAGGCAAGGGGTCGGGCCCACCGTACCACAGCGCGAGCGCCCTCCACAGCGCGTCAGGCACCAGCTCGAAGTGCTAGTGTCACGTCGTACACTCACCTGTCTAGGCAAGGGGTCGGGCCCACCGTACCACAGCGCGAGCGCCCTCCACAGCGCGTCAGGCACCAGCTCGAAGTGCTAGTGTCACGTCGTACACTCACCTGTCTAGGCAAGGGGTCGGGCCCACCGTACCACAGCGCGAGCGCCCTCCACAGCGCGTCAGGCACCAGCTCGAAGTGCTAGTGTCACGTCGTACACTCACCTGTCTAGGCAAGGGGTCGGGCCCACCGTACCACAGCGCGAGCGCCCTCCACAGCGCGTCAGGCACCAGCTCGAAGTGCTAGTGTCACGTCGTACACTCACCTGTCTAGGCAAGGGGTCGGGCCCACCGTACCACAGCGCGAGCGCCCTCCACAGCGCGTCAGGCACCAGCTCGAAGTGCTAGTGTCACGTCGTACACTCACCTGTCTAGGCAAGGGGTCGGGCCCACCGTACCACAGCGCGAGCGCCCTCCACAGCGCGTCAGGCACCAGCTCGAAGTGCTAGTGTCACGTCGTACACTCACCTGTCTAGGCAAGGGGTCGGGCCCACCGTACCACAGCGCGAGCGCCCTCCACAGCGCGTCAGGCACCAGCTCGAAGTCGCGGTGCTGTGCTAGTGTCACGTCGCGACGCAAGTGCCCGCCCTCACCCGTTAGGGTGCGGACCTGGAATAGAAAAAAAAAAGTTAAGAAAAGGAACTAAAGAAATGATGGATGGGCTGCGTGGAAGATGAGATGGCTAAAACAGGGGCGACTACTGTGATGATTACTAATTGAGAAACATGAGGAAAGCCTACCCTAGATAAACTAGAAAGATGAAGTCATCGGCAGACTCTGTTCAGCTTCACTAAACAAACGCTTTTGCCTCAAGAAAACCGCAATGACATTTGTAATGAAAATGACAGCCGTTTTTGCATACCTTCAATAAGTTGGGCGCCAGCAGTCTCTTGTTATCAACCGGCCCCGGGTGCCTGTGCCCGCGGGCGGCGGCGGCGCTGCTGACCCCGCTGCTGCTGCCCGCGCTGCCCACTGACGCGGTCTCTGCACGCCACAGGAGCGAGCCCATGGATTCTACAACACCGGGACGGAGATCATTTAGAAGCTAATACGAAAAACAACCATCTGGCCTTGTTAATTTTTTTCTCATTCATATGGGATAATTCTTAGGATTCTAAAAGTTCACACAAAATCCATAACACTTAACTTCAACAGGTTAAAATGAGAGTGAGGAAGTGCGATAATATACACTAATTCTCTTATTTTCAGTTCAGTCAACTTGTCTCCGAACACATGATAAAAAATTGGTCTTTGTGACTTTTATCCAATGGGAGTATAATCGACACATACAGCCTTGGCCAAAAGTTAGCATCAATTTATATATAATTATATTTCAATTTATTAATAAAAATATAATATTTGATGGGTCCATCTTTTGCCATAACAAAGATAGAAATTATATTTTGAAATAGAGCCTACGAGGTTTTAAGAGACTTCAGTAATAATTGCGATATATTTCCGCACAAGCTGCGTTGCAGATCTGTTCAATCCATGATCCGGAGCGAAGAGGCATGGGATTCTGGGATATCATCAAATTCACATCAGTTGTCCGAACTGTTCCTCGGCGTGTAAGCGAGCCAGTTGCCCCACCACTGCGCCACCACCAGGTACCAGGACTGCCCCACCTCTATCACTCACCTGTAGAGTTGCTAGTGAAACTCTCATCGCACACGATGGCCTCGTCGATGTGCCGCTGCGGCGCGCGGCAGCAGTTGTCCGTACTGCTCCCCGAGGTGTAGGCGAGCCAGTTGCCCCACCACTCCGCCGCGACCAGGTACCAGAACTGCCCCACCGAGTAGCCGCGCTGCACTGAGCGCCGGAGCCAGCCCAGGACTGGAGGGAAAAAATAAGTAAAAGATTAGGTATGGATGGCTGGTTGCGGAATTTGTTTGAAAGAGTCACCGCGGCCCTGGAACGCAAAGGGCATGACAAGAATCACGGGTGGGTTTTAGTCAGTAAGAGTCTGACACTCCCTTCCGCTCCACCCAGAGCGGGAGAAGTCATTTGATGATTTCTCATTCAGAAAAAAATAAATTAAAAAAAGGTATGGATGGCTGTAGTACAGATACCAAATAGATGGTATATTCGTGGGTTTGAATTGCCGATAAACTTGGTGCTCCATCTATACTAATATTATAAAGAGGTAACGTTTGTGAGTTTGTGATGTTGTAAGGGGTAATCTCTGGATCTACTAAACTGATTTGAATTTTTTTTTTTCACTGTTTGGGAAGCTATCACTGTCCCCGGGTGACATACCTACGCGGGTGAAACCGCGAGGCGCTGCTAGTAAATCCATAAACCATGTATAGACACACTACTCCAATAGTAATGAAAGGAGATGGGTAGCATAAAAAATCAAAGGAAGGTTACAGAACTCCTCAATATTTCTGCAGTTATGGTTCATGGTCCATAATAATTAATTTACTCATCAATGGTCAGGCCAGGGCACCATTTTGATTGAAATGACCAGGAGGTTCTATCAATTCACAACGCTCTTTGTCTAACTGAAAATTTGGTTTAGTAAAGCTTCAAGCCAAATATAATTTTCCTCGAAATCAAACAACATACAATAAATTAATTTAAGCTTTTGGGTGTAAGTTCCCTTGGGATAAATTCCGAGAATCCTGCGGACAAAGGCAATGTCGACAATCTTAAAAGCAGTTTGGCAAACAGTAATCGATAACATCTGTTTAGTTCTCAACAATCAACGACGGAACTTGACGGAATTATAAAAATGACATAAAGTAAAATTTCCCCTATTACAAAACAAAAGAAAACATGTGTGCATCAACCGATTAATCGTTCGCGCCATTTACCGGCGGCGCCAGCAAACGAACAAGCATGTAGGTACGACGGAAATTGACCACGTATTGTTTATTCGCGATTAAACTGACTAAGATAATTGATTGCGGGAACTGGATCAAGGTTTAGCTTACTTTTTTAGTAATTGCCTAGTACGTTCACACCTTTCCAAAGTGTTTACCTAACTGCGTAGGGTTAGGCTTTCTTCCATCAGCCTATCTACATATACTAACACTAGCTGCTGTCCGCGACTTCGTCCCCGTGGAATCCCCGATTTTAAAATATTCTTTATCGCTGCTCTGCTCCTTTTGGCTTAAGCGTGATGATATATAGCCTAAAGCCTTCCTCGATAAATGGTCTATTCTACCCAAAAATAATTTTTCAATTCGAACCAGTAGTTTCTGAGATTAGCGCGTTCAAACAAACAAACAAACTCTTCAGCTTTATAATATTAGTATAGATTATATAGAGGATTTTTTTTTTTTGTTCGTACGAACGTCAGTAACATTTTGGAGGACAACGTCCTATAAATGATCGAAGCATGTGTCCGCCTGTTGGAGAATATTAACTGATCAATCAGCTCTATAAAACAATGGGGCCAAATATTTGCACGGCCTACGCTCTTAATTTGCTGCGAGTGCTCTGTTTGCGTTCGTTATTGGGCAATACGACAAATAAAACGCCTTTTTTCTTAAAGATGGTCCATCACCGAATGTCTTCTCCCGCTCTAGGCGGAGCGGAAGCGATTGTCAGACTCCTACTGACTAAAGCCCATCCGTGTTCCTCCTTTTTTCAACAGACTTCCAAAAAAGGAGGTTCTCAATTCGACTATACTTTTTTTTAATGTTTTTTTTACCTTATAACTTTGTATTGGGTGTATTGGGTGTACTGATTTTGATGATTATTTTTATATTAGAAAGCTTGTCGTGTGGTCTCATTTTTTTATTGAAATCTGACGACTAGTATTTGAGTTATCCTTAATAATGCATGGCTTTAGTTTACATTCCCTCTTGCCGATGTAAAATGAAAAAAATAAAATTGTAATCGGTGTTCAAAAAACGAAAAAATAAACCACAAACACCGAGTTCCGATATTAAAGTTATTTTGTACTTTTTGGTTTTCTTTTGTTTAGAATTCGGTTGTATTTTTTGCAAAAAGGTTTTTTTTTTTTAACGGAGCGAAAGGCAGTGTCTGACTCTTACTGACTAAAGCCTATCCGTGTTTTTTTGTGTGTTGTTTTTCCTAATTTCTTTCAAAGAAAGCTCTTATATATTTTTTTCCTTACTGTACCATTGTGTTGACGCAAGCATGTCGTCTTTATTTACAAGTCGGGACCCCTCTTTAACAGATAACACATGTTGTTGACGCGTAATAACATTAATTGTAGCGATAGGTGCGTAAGTGGGTCGCACGCTCGCGACTCTGACGCGATGACGTGACGCGTTCGTTTGTCCATCTCACTATCATTGTGCGATGCTGATACATGACATTGCGCTGGTTCTATTGTCATTTAATAGGGATGTTTCCTGAGTAAACAAATATGATTCTATTTAGTCCGTCGTCGGTTAGATAATCGAAAAATATTGGACACGTATTTTTTGCTTTTTCAAATCTATAAAAGTTGGAGAAGATATAAAGCATCAAATATCAGGAGTGGGGGCTTGACTCAAAAACACGAGTTCTTAGTAAGTTATTCACGTGTGAGTACCAATATGTAAGTGGAAAGAATTTATACATATAGGTTAGGTATAGCTAAATCAAATTCAAGTGTTTGTTTGTTTTTACCATTACCAAAGAAACAGCTTTTTACTAAATGCATGCCAAAGTTTTTACAATACCACCTATCGCCCGCGGCTCCGTCCGTGTAATTGTCGAAAATTATTCCAAGAGACCATACTCCCGGGATAAGTATCCTATGTGTTATTCCAGACTATAATCTACCTCTCTGCGAAATTTCATCAAGATCCATTCAGTAGTTTTCGCGTGACAAAGTAACAAACATCCATACACACAAACTTCACGTTTATGATATTAGTAAGGACGAACTTATCACAATTTATTTATTTGTCTGTATCATTTTGTTCCGGGTAGTTTCCGAAACTGAAGATCACTGATATCGTAAAGTGTAACTAAGACTACTTTTATTTTATAAAACGGATTAGGGCTCAAGACAAAAATAAAACCATAAAAATAATATCCACGCGGGTGAAACCGCGTTCATAAGCTAGTTAGTACTCGTAGACAGAATGATTTGAGTAAATCGAGATGAGATAAGACTGACCTTTAAAAGGACGCGATCCTTTTCAGAGACACACAGTTTGTTTATCTCAGATAACGCTATTTTTTTCAATGGCTTGCTTTAACAAGCAGGCAATAAGCAAAGAGACTTATACCCAGTTACTGGAGCGAAAATAATCGCAAGATATGTCATCATCTTCCTGCCCTTATCTCATGTTATTTGGGGCCGGCGAAACACGTTTTTAGGGTCCCGTACCCAAATGGTAAAACGGGACCCACAGAAATCTAAGATTTCTGTGACGGGACCCTATTACTAAGACTCCGCTGTCCGTCCGTCTGTGTGTCCGTTTATCACCTGGCTGTATCTCATGAACAGCGATAGTTAGACAATTTTCAAAGATGATGTATTTCTGTTGCCGCTATAACTATAAATACTAAAAAAAAAAAACTTTTGAAGAACATTTCCCGCGGAACTTCATTAAGTGTCACATTTTTCATGACTGCTCCTCTATTATTTTATAAAAAAAAAAAAATATTATGTCTTACCTCTTACATAATCTGAAAAGACTGTTGAGCTATTAGTGTTGTAGTGGCAACAGTTTGACGACCTACTCCAAGTCTCTCAATTTAAAATTGAAAAGACAGCTGTCATAAACATAAGTTTTACATAAAGACCGGCCCAAAAACGCCCACCCGTCACCACTTCTTAGTGTTATGGCTATAAAAAGATACATGTATATAGTACGAAGGTGTGACTCACCAATGTCCCTCTCCTGGTGCTTGCACTGCGGCCGCAGCCCCAGCACGATGTGGCACACCTCGAACAAGAGCTCCAGGAAGGGCGTCACCAGCGCCTCCGCGCTCTCCACGCTCCAGATCAGGAAGTCTTCCAGCGTCAGCGCCATGTCGTTGGCTATCAGACCTTCGTTCTCTTGCTGTTGCTCTTCTTCTTTTTCTTGCTGGAAAGATTAGATAAAGACTGTGGTTTAGCTGCTGCATTTTTTTTTATTGCTTATTTTATTACATGAAAGGTTTACAGCCAGTGAACGCAAATAAAACATAGAAGCATTACTTCAAGGGATCTAAGCGCGAATCGTGACCCAAAAATCCAAACAAACTCACACATCGAAACCTCGTCGCTGATTCGCCGAACCACACCAACAACGTTATTGCTAATACGATGCACAGTTAAAAATTGACCTTATTTCCCAGGTATTTGGGTTTAAATTACCATGTAACGAATAGGCCGTGTAACTAAACACGTGAGCGGCGCAATCGGTAAGCCCCGCCTACCGCGGCGCAATGTGCTTTGGGTCATTTTTTTTAATTAGAAATGCTTCTATGTTTTATTTGCGTTCACTGCTTTCAGCTAATAAAAACAAAAATAAAAAGATTGTAATTGACTTTTTTGTGACTGTGTTTTATAGTCACCATAAAGTCAATTACAAATCCTCACGTATAGACATATACTAATATTGTGTGGTGTGAGCACAAAAACAATAAACACATCGCCGCAACTAAAGTAAGAAGCAATACAAATACTTGGTTTGCAATTACATTTAAGACTGAACTTAATAAAGATCGACAAAATTTGACCAGTGACAAAACGTGACTTAGTTTGGCAGACTCTGAGAAGACAACCACCAACCAGACTGGCATTATTTACGTCCTAACTAATATTCAATCTGCTCTCAAATGTTTTGAAGTAGGTGGACCAATTTTATTACATTGAATTTTGGGTTTTATATTATCCGCTACCACACATATACATATTACTTGAGCACTTCGTGGACTAGTGATGGGTCGTTGACGGATTTTCCGTTAGTGAAACGTTAACGTTGACTTACATTTTGTCAACTGGTTAATCAACTAGTTAAATTCGTCAACGAGTTAACTTGCTACGAATGTCGACTTTCAAAGTAAACCTTTCATTCATTGAACGGTCCTTAAACCTATCCTTAAATTAGATATTCGAAAATCGACTCTGCAACACGACGTGGCCGTCGCTCACAATCTATAACGTTATTTTCAACTTTAATTTGCTCAGCTAGTTGCATTTACGTTTTCGTTTATTGAACGAGACGCACGAGTTACATTTATAAACGTCGTTGACGAATTCAACTAGTTGATTTGTGAGATCTGGAACGCAATCTTAAGATTACCATACTCCCTCGCACTTATATATCTGTCTCTTTCCCATGACTGGATCTATCACGACATATGTTGTTCCTTATAAATAAATACTACTTAATTAATGTGGGCGTTTATTTGTGATACAACATGATTCATAAACGTTAACGTTTAATACGTTGACGGAGATTAACGGTTGATTCAACTAGTTCGTTGATTCAAAACACATCCCTATTGTGGACCCGTACATGAAAAACGGACAGAAAAACTGAGGACTGGGTTCCTTTTGCATTCAAACAAGTACGAAACCTTAAAAACTAGAGTTTATAGATAGTAACAGGTAGAAAAGCCCAAGCTGGGCTTTTCCAATTCAATGACCACAAGTATCTTTGTGCTCATAGTATTCTAGTCAATCGATCCATTACGCTGCCACAAGGAGAATCAGGTCTTTCTCACACCTAATATCTTACCAAAAATCTACAAGAACTCACCTCCTTCAACGCACTAATCTCCTCCTTATAATCTCCATTAGGGCCTAGCTGAAACATGGGCTTCCTTCCATTCTTCGGCACAGTCACCAGCTTATCCCTCAAGTTCACCAGGATCACTTCAGGGTCGAACCCTTTCTCTAGACCTTCGGAGTCATTGCTGTCCGAAGGTGTGGAGGCCCGGGAGCTCTGGTTCTTCAGGCTCTCGTTGGCTACCGTGCAGAGGATGCCCACCATGTCGATGAGCTCCTTCTTATTGAGGACTCCATCGCTGTCTAAATCGAAGATCTTGAAGCAGACTGGAAGAGGGATAGAGAGTAAGTATAAAGGAACTTTTAGTACGCGAATGAGAAGCGTTAAAGTTAAACTATAACCAAGTCTCATGATTCGCTGGATGCGAGAAACACAGGACCGATCGTTGTGGCGACACTTGGGGGATGCCCCTATGACCAGATGTGGACGTCTTTTCAACCGAACTCCAAAAAAGGAGGAGGTTCTCAATTCGACTGTATTTTGTTTTTGTGTGTGTTACCTCATAACTTTGTATTGGGTGTACCGATTTTAAAATTGATTGAGTCAGGCGTTACTTTGCGGAAATCCATTTTAAATTTGAAAATGAAAACAATATATCTAGTTTTAATTTCCGCGAATATTAGTGGGTTGCAGGTATGCACCTCCCTCCCGCCCGCTATATTATGCACATGCAAGATTACTGGGCAAATGCAAGGATCCTAAGCACATGCAGGAAGGCAATGCAAAACCCAACACCATTACCGACACGTGTTTCGCCTCTCCACGAGGCATCCTCAGGGGACGTGTTGACTCGCTGACCGTTGAGTTGCGACTGAGCATTTAGTACAAGGCACCCCCCTTTTATACACTGCCACCGTTGGTTATTTGTGTACAACTACCCACAAACATTCGCAGTAAAGGGGAAGAAACCAAATTCGTCTGGTCATTCAACAGTGCAAAATTATTATTATTACTATGTTTAAAAATCTCTAATTGTTCTAAAACACACAGCCGGAAACCCTTATCACAAATATGTAGTATATTAAAACTATTGTTGTCGCGCAAAGAATGGCCGGTATCAATTAGATGTTTCGCGAAATTCGATTTGTCCGAATGGCCATTTCTATACGCGGCAACATGTTCCCCATACCTTATGTCAAAGTTTCGGCCCGTCTGACCCACATACACCCCGTTGCATTCATCACAGACCAGCCTATACACCCCAGACTTTTTACTATTTTCTAAAATATCTTTTCCGTTACAAATACGGCGTATATTCTGGTCCGTTCTGAACGCTACATAAACGTTGTTTTTTCTAAGTAAATTACTAATTCTATCTGAAATGGGGCCCATATAGGTCAGACTGGCCACATATCTATTAATATTAGTACGCGGACATGCATATAATAGTGAACGAACCCTTTCTTTCTGCTTTTTACTAATTAAACTGTCTACCATTGACTTTGAGTAACCGTTAGAAATTGCGATCTGGTAAATAATATTAAGTTCTTTTACATAATTTTCTGCTGAAAGGGGGGAGGGCAAATAATCCTTCCGCAGCTATATTCATAGATTATTTGCCCTCCCCCTTTCAGCAGAAAATTATGTAAAAGAACTTAATATTATTTACCAGATCGCAATTTCTAACGGTTACTCAAAGTCAATGGTAGACAGTTTAATTAGTAAAAAGCAGAAAGAAAGGGTTCGTTCACTATTATATGCATGTCCGCGTACTAATATTAATAGATATGTGGCCAGTCTGACCTATATGGGCCCCATTTCAGATAGAATTAGTAATTTACTTAGAAAAAACAACGTTTATGTAGCGTTCAGAACGGACCAGAATATACGCCGTATTTGTAACGGAAAAGATATTTTAGAAAATAGTAAAAAGTCTGGGGTGTATAGGCTGGTCTGTGATGAATGCAACGGGGTGTATGTGGGTCAGACGGGCCGAAACTTTGACATAAGGTATGGGGAACATGTTGCCGCGTATAGAAATGGCCGTTCGGACAAATCGAATTTCGCGAAACATCTAATTGATACCGGCCATTCTTTGCGCGACAACAATAGTTTTAATATACTACATATTTGTGATAAGGGTTTCCGGCTGTGTGTTTTAGAACAATTAGAGATTTTTAAACATAGTAATAATAATAATTTTGCACTGTTGAATGACCAGACGAATTTGGTTTCTTCCCCTTTACTGCGAATGTTTGTGGGTAGTTGTACACAAATAACCAACGGTGGCAGTGTATAAAAGGGGGGTGCCTTGTACTAAATGCTCAGTCGCAACTCAACGGTCAGCGAGTCAACACGTCCCCTGAGGATGCCTCGTGGAGAGGCGAAACACGTGTCGGTAATGGTGTTGGGTTTTGCATTGCCTTCCTGCATGTGCTTAGGATCCTTGCATTTGCCCAGTAATCTTGCATGTGCATAATATAGCGGGCGGGAGGGAGGTGCATACCTGCAACCCACTAATATTCGCGGAAATTAAAACTAGATATATTGTTTTCATTTTCAAATGTACCGATTTTGATTGAAAAAATTGATTGAGAGCTGACAACTAGTATTTGAGTTATACCTAATAATTCGTAGCTTAGTTTACATTGACGACGTTCTCATTCCCTCTTTTCACAAAAAAAAAAAACTAAAAAGTACAAAATAACTCTAATTTCGGAAGTCGGTGTTCAAAAAACGAAAAAGCAACCATAAACACCGAGTTCCGAAATAAGAGTTATTTTGTACTTTTTAGTTTTTTTTTGTGTAGAAGTCTGTTGTGTTTTTTTGTAAAGTTTTTTTTTGCTAAAATTGTCATAAAAGAAAAGAACGAAAGAATAATATTTATTCAGCACATACATGAAACACGCACGGTTCATAATGCTCCTAGTGTTTATGGATCCACATCCATTAATGGATGTATTTTTAACCGACTTCTAAAAAAGGAGGAGGTTCTCAATTCGGATGTTTGTATTTTTTTTTATGTTTGTTCGCGCATAACTCCGTTGCTTGTGAACCGATTTGAAAAATTCTTTTTTTGTTGGAAAGGGTATACTTCCCAAATGGTCCCATGAAAATTTTATCGAAATCAACCATGTGGTTTTCGAAAAATCTAAAAAAAATATCTACTTTGTCTACATTGACGACCTCTTAGTGTACTCTGCAAAGGAGCAGTACTTTTTTAACCGACTTCTAAAAAAGGAGGAGGTTCTCAATTCGGATGTTTGTATTTTTTTTATTTTTTTTTATGTTTGTTCGCGCATAACTCCGTCGCTTGCCAACCGATTTGAAAAATTCTTTTTTTGTTGGAAAGGGTATACTTCCCAAATGGTCCCATGAAAATTTTATCGAAATCGAACAAGCGGTTTTTGAAAAATCTAAAAAAAATATCTACATTGTCTACATTGACGACCTTTTAGTTTACTCTGCATTGGAGCAGTGCATTTTTTTAAACCAATGTGATTGGTTCGTTTAGGTGGGGGAGGGGAGGGGGTGTAGGTACCACTAAAAAGTGAAAAATATTTTTTTTTATCGAAATCAACCAAGCGGTTTTCGAAAAATCTAAAAAAAATATCTAAATTGACGACTTCTTAGTGTACTCTGCAAAGGTGCAGTACTTTTTTTACACCAATGTGATTGGTTCGTTTAGGTGGGGGAGGGGAGGGGGTGTAGGTACCACTAAAAAGTGAAAAATAAAAAACTTTTTAACAAAAAAATACAACCGACTTTTACACAAAAAATCAAAAAAGTGCAAAATAACTTTAATTTCGGAAGTCGGTGTTCAAAAAACGAAAAAGCAACCACAAACACCGAGTTCCGAAATCAAAGTTATTTTGCACTTTTTTGATTTTTTGTGAAAAAGTCGGTTGTATTTTTTTGTTAAAAAGTTTTTTTATTAGTACAAGTGCGGTACAGAAATATTTCAAAAGGCTTTTTGTATAGCATTAATTAGACACAATCATGAAACACTAATCATGGGTTTTCTTTGTCTTTTAAACTTTAAAGAAGTTTAAAAGACTTTCCATTGATGAACAAGCTGAGTGGTTTTTATAATTAGATACACTGATAAAGTGAGTCAATCCATTAATACTAATGAATCACTATAATCAACATCTCATTGTCTTTCCCGAGTGGTTCTCTAATAGTAAACAGGTCGCTACTTGCTTAACTTGTAAAGTACTAATTTAAGGGTATAACATGTGCTAAGTTTAATCTAACATTCTAGAAGTCTCTTTTTTAAGGAAAAAATTTGATGTGTGTGTTAATGATAGGGGTCCAGGTAAATGATACACGAGTTTAAGTTGTACTGAATTTAGGTAAAATATTTAATAAAGGTTCACAACGCTCGGCTATATTTACACGGTAAATTAGGGCGTGGCAAGGCGGTGGTGCGTAAGCGACTGGCGAGCCCGGCGCGGGCGCTCCCGTACATTATCAAAAATGCACTTCAGCAATCGCATCGCCAGGGTCGCTACAAATTCATCAAATGACTTCTTCAGTAAGAGTGTCACCCTTACTGATTACAACCCACCCGTGTTCCTCCTAGTGCCCTTTGCGTTCCAGGTCCGCGGTGACTCTTTCGAACAAATTCCGCAACCCTAGCAGGCACTGGTTCTAGCGGTCCCCCTTTCTATATCTTTGAGGTGCACGTAGAACACAACGCGCCGATTCTATAACTCTATAAGAAACACAGCGTCTTTATCAGAAAAAAGAATACTAACACTATCTGAAAACACATAGGGCAAACTGAATTAAAATGTCCAGTTTCTTTATCACAAGTTTATGACTTTTAGATACGCCTAATTATTTTGTCGGGATTTTTTTAAATTATGACAGAGAATGTGAGAAAAAAAAAGCATTTGCGCTGACCTCAAGTCACATTGGACAAGCAGAGGAAGAAGATAAAGATTGTTAAACAAATTTTAATACTTTATAGGGATGTTTCCTGAGGAATAAAAATATGATCCTATTTAGTCCGTCAGTTAGATTATCGAAAAATATTGGACACGTATTTTTTGCTTTATGAAATCTCTAAATATTGACGAAGATAAAAAGCTTCAAAGATCATGAGTGGGGGCTTGTGACATCAGGGCGTGGTAAAAATCTTCGCACGGAGTGACGTCACACGAGTTTTCAACGCACTATATCGTCTTCGTTTTTTGTTTACGTAAAAAAATAAAAAATGCAACTACCCTATTCTATTTGAGGCATCTGCATTTTTATTTTATGGATGGGAAATCATCAAATGACTTCTTCCGCTCTGGGCGGAGAGGAAAGCAGTGTCTTATACTGGCTAAAACCCATCTGTGTTCCTCCAAATGCTCGCCGCGTTCCAGGGCCACGGTGACTCTTTCGAATAAATTCCACAACCCTGGATCACGGACCTAACGGGCCCCGTCTTCTATGCTGACATCTCTTTGAGGCCTTTCGGCTTTAGAGCAGTCGGAAAACAAGTCAAAACAAGATGACACCGATACTTAAGACATGATAGGGTAATATCATCATCACAATAATTTGGTTCTTTACTCTCTAGATAAACCTATTTCAGTACTTCCTTATATATAAATAGTATCAAGATATAATTGAGATAAGGCGCTAGTCGCACTTTAAGTGTCTTTGAAGGACAACAGGAGTGCAAAATAAGTGTAAATAGAATTTTTATCTATGAAAACACTTTTTGTTTTAACAATATTTTTTTAGATAAGACTGGAGCTTTGACTATTGCGTTTTACCCTTTTTTTCTGGATGGGTAATCATCAAATGACTTCTTACGCTCTAGGCGGACTGGAAGGGAGTGTCAGACTCTTACTGACTAAAACCCACCCGTGATCCTTCTTGTGGCCTTGTACGTTCCAGGGCCGCGGTGACTCTTTCGAGCAAATACCGCAAGAATATTGAAACCCTAACATTATTTCCATGTTCTAATAAGTCACCCGCTAGCGCTCTGTTGAGCCAAAACGTAACATGAAAATTATTCGTGTACCTACAATTTGACATACTAATAGATGTTTGCAACCTAACAACTTTGTGGGAACTAGTGCCCTTTGCGTTCCGGGTGACTCTTTCTAACAAATTCTGTAACCCAAGCAGACCAGGCCATCCCTAGAATTTCGAATAATCATCAACGAGCATCAGATGACGCTTATATAACACGAAGATGTCTATATACGTTTCTCATTGCTGTTCTAATAACCTTTCAAAACCAAGGTCTGAGGAATACATTAAATGTGATAAATTAACAATAATACCGGCTCAGTCCAGATAGCAACGCTTATCATTATGTGCTGAATTACATTAACATAAATAATCTAATTATATATGGCGAATGAATTTTGTCAGTTAGCATCTGTTTTTAGATTTTATCTTCAGTAGGTATTGCTGGGAGCTTAATGTGTGATTTTTAATTATAGAATAGGCATTTTTACTTGTTCTGGAAACATGTACTACACATTCTTGGCTGCTTCTAGAAAAAGCACGTGACTTTATGCTAATTCATTGAAGGTCGATGTTATAGTGAGGTTGTGCCGAGGTCAAGGTCGTTTTCAAGAACAACTAAGAATAATATGAGGGTTAAACTTTGTTACAAACTTTTTTTTTTATGGTTTAGAATAGGAAAGCTGTCTTTGACAATTTTGAAACGATACCATACTCTGAAGAGGCCTAGGATGAGGTTGCGAGATAGCCAGGACGCCTACAACATGGGTTGGTTCGAGGTGGCTCGGGCAAAAATTACCTGGAATAGTTTGAAGACCTTTGCACAGTGGGACATTACAGCCTAAATAAAAAAAAACCACTGCAGTGCCAAGCGTGTTTGGATAACGTAATGACTTTATACTGATCGCAAATCTGCTTCCCTCAGTATCTGCCTAGCCTCAACTGTATGAAGCCTACTAGGTAAAGTTCCAACCTACAAATTCAAACTGAGTCTTAATGACATCAACAAACAATATCCCTGACTAGCTGTCCGCACAACTTCGTTTGTGTCACATTTTTCATGACTGCTCCGCTCCTATTGGTCTTAGCGTGATGATATATAGTCTATAGCCTCCCTCGATAAATGGGCTATCTAACACTGAATTTTTTTTTCAAATCGAACCAGTAGTTCCTGAGATTAGCGCGTTCAAACAAACTCTTCAGCTTTATAATATTAGTATAGATGAAATGATCTAACAACAACAATAAGAACACCTTTCCTCTTTGCATGACACATTGTTTTGTGAACGGCAAACGCATAAATATTTATGATAACGACAGCAACAGTTATGTCACCTGCACGTCACCTGCATGGGTAAATGCCAAGAGTTGAATTAAGCACACTAATTGCATGTATGGCGACCATGAGGGCGAAGTTTCTAGAAGTCACTTTTATTTTGACGCTAATAGTTCACCTCGTGTATGAGTAGAGAATTAAGTGTAAGAAACAATTTAACGTTAACTAAACTTAGCTAAGTATCATTTATTTATGATCTTTATTATTAATTTTATGTGACATGTTTAATTAAGTAAATTAAGTTAATCAAATAAATTAATATAAGTAACTAAGTTACTATGTGAATATAAAGTGAATATTGTAAAAAAAACTCTTAGACGATTCTTAATACATCGTTTGAGCCCTTGCCACCTGTGATACAGGACTCTCCTAGTACAGACATCTAACATCGTTCTACCTACATTACTATCTAAGATTTATTGTTTTATTTTACCAATATGTGCTTTGAATAAAGATTTATTATATTATTATTATTATTTGTATGTTTCCTTATAGCTGCAACCTGGGTATTTAAGTCAAGAGTGAATAGGTAACTTCGTATTCGAAGAAAAAGTAACGCAACGCCATCTATCCCGCCAGCGGCGAACTAACTGAACGAAATCCTGCATCGCGGTATCAGAGTTTTCCGTGTGATTTGAACATATACAACAGCCCGTATACGCTAGCCAGTCCGGAGCATGTGTTCGAGCCTATATAAACCAATGCGTAGCGTGGCCAGGGGATCATTCCAGTATCCGGCGCGTACTCTACGTACTTATTCCCTTTCATAACTGTTCAGTTGATATAATTTATTACTTTTGAGTTTTAAATTATTTAATTCTAATTTCTAAAAATGAACTATCGGGCAGTTGCTCACCGGACAGAACAACCATCCAGCCGGAGGATCGTCTCTTTGCTATGGGGGTTTGGGGGACACTTCTGTTCCGCATACCTTCTAGACGCCTTCTCTTTCGCTTCTCACACACGTGTATGTGTGAGAAGCATTAATCCGACCGAGCAACCTCCACCAGAAATTTGAAAAAAAAAAAAACAATTTATTTACCATCTGTATGTGTACATTATGGATTTGCAATAAACGATCTTGAATCTTGAATCTACTATCTATACTAATTATTATAAGAGGAAAGATTTGATTATTTGTTTGTATTGAATAGGCCTCCAAACTACTGAACGAATTTGAAAAATTCTTTCACTGTTGGAAAGCTACACTATTCCCGGGTGACATAGGCTATATTTTATCCTCATATTCCCACGGGAACGGGAACTATGCGGGTGAAACCGCGGGGCGCTGCTAGTTAATATAAGACCAATAAGAAAAATCCAACAAACATTTTCATGGGACTCAAACATCCGAATGTCTTTGTTCCAATCTGGCACGAAAACAAAAAAAAGTATGATCCAGAATATCATCATTATGTCGGGACCGAATTCGGGCAAGGATTTATTAAATGACGTCATATGAATAAAAATCAAATAACAGTCTGGAATTCAAAATGAATGTATTCTGAATACGTATTTCGGTCATCTCAATAACATCTTGTCTTGAACTTCAAATAAAGTATGTCCCGATTCTTTGGTGACATTAATTTTAGTGATGATTTAAAAGTGTCCGTGGGGATTCTTGCACAATCTTCTCCATAGTGATCTACGTGTTCGAACGTGCAAATAGCTTCATGTTTTTTGACTGACCGACCTTGACAATTCAAAAGTGCCTTTAAATGGTTTATTTGAAATGAAAACTTGGAATCTTAAAACTTGAAGTGTCTAAGAAGTTAAGAACAGGGTTATTCCACTTATTTGTGGTTATACTATGAGGAGGAGGAACAAACACACAAAAAAAATCTTAATAATAATTTTAAACCCTTTCATTACTACTAACGTCAGCCTAACCAAAAGGAAGTAGGTACCAGGCAACCAGAAATACTAAGCAGTTTGCTGTCTCACATGAATAAAATAACGGAGGCAGGTAAATGTAGGTTGTTGCGGAATTTGTTCGCAAGTCGTCGCTGCCCTGGAACGCAAAGGGCTCTAGCAGGAACACGGGTTTTAGTCAGTAAGAGTCTGACACTCCCTTCCGCTCCACGCAGAGATTGAGAAGTCATTTGATGATTTCCCCCACCGAGAAAGAAAAATGGGTTTGGTTTGAGTTCTTCCCCGAGCGGAATCGTTCACCAAGAATACCACTACTCACTACGCTATATCTTAATCGTATAATCAACACCTAAATAAATCAACCTGTCACCACAACCCGCACAAAGATGAATCAAATGACAATAAGTCGGAAGTGCTTAACAACGAACAAGTAAAGGCTTGACTTAGCCACCTGATATTTACAAACCTTTATTCCGTAGCAATAAGGTCGGGTTTAGTTCGCGTGTTACTGGCGGTTGATTGAAGGCACAGTCGCGTCGCACGTGCTTCGCTAGAGACTCATTTACAACGTAATTAGTCGCGGAGTTAGAGATAAACAATGCTGAGACGACCTTCGCTTCATCGTCCGCACATTTCACTACAATTGTGTGCACAACAGTACTGTGTCGCTTATGACGCTGAGAATTTTGATGCGAGGATTTATGTGGGAATCAATTTAAAGCTTATTGTTATCTTTACACTGCGTACACGCTGCGTTAGCGTCGCGTCTGCTGTTTATGTTATATTCTAGCCTTCCCTACCCTATACACAGCCAGCAAATTTGCCAAAACAGTGACAAGACTTTGACATTGACCACTGACCTTGACAAAGAAGGAAACATCTCATCAACGTAAGATCCGAGACAAATCTTAATTAACTTGACCCCGAATTCGGGTTAAATTAACTCCACGGTAATATTCTGTGTCTGGCCGAATTAAGTAGACATTCTCTCCCCTAACTCCGCAAGACCGAATGTCGTTGACCGAATCTTTATCATAATTTCTAAAGCAGCAGCGCCCCGCGATTTCACCCGCATAAGTTTCGATCCCGTGGGATATCGGGGTAAAATATGTAAATCCTGGTTATAAACCATCTGTTTGCCAATCTTCATCCAAATCCGTTCAGTAGTTTTTGCGTGAAAGAGTAACAAACATCCATCCATCCATTCATCCATACTTACAAACTTTCGCGTTTATGGTATTAGTAGGATTGGAACCGTAATAAGTAAGACAAAGATATAAAAATGTGACGATCGTAATTGGAATCCATCCCTTATCCCAGAAAAAGTAATTACATTACTCTCAGAGCATAATTCTGGACAAAAACGAGATGCCGTTGGACTAAGTCAAGAAGATTTAGTCGAGCCATTTTGAGGAAGAAAACAATGCCATTAACATTTTACGACAAACCTTCCCACCTAAAATATTTCTCCACAATTATACACAACTAGCAGCACCCTGCAGTTTCACCCGCGAAGTTCCCGTTCCCGTGGGAATATGGGGATAAAATACAGCCTATGTCACCGATAGTGTAGCTTCCTAACAGTGAAAGATTTCTTCAAATCGGTTCAGTAGTTCCGGAGCCTATTCAATGCAAACAAACAATTAAATCTTTCCTCTTAATAATATGAGTATAGAAAAAAATCAGCAAAAGAGGTTAACAGCAACTTGATACAAGCCTTGTAAGGTCTAGTTGGGCCATCAGAGTAGTTCCGAGGTTGGTAAAAAGTAAAATTAATAAATAATGGGCCCGTGATACCACTCGGCGTTAATAACACTGGCTGGTGAAAAAGGGGCATTAAAAACACAAATGATGCAAGCAAAATAAATGAATAAAAAAGTCCATGAAGGCACTGCCAACAAGGAAATGCAGCCTGGGCCAATGATGACGAGAACAGTCGGGAAGTCCGGTGACAACCCCGCGTCGTCAACTGTTTTAGTTCTACCAGTGACTGACGCAGCCATCCTGCGAGGAAGTCGGAAGTCGATTTGTATGCTCGTGGTGTCAGACTTTTACTTATGCGGTCAGTGGTCTAAGTTTATACAAGCTGAGTTATCGATTGAATATATTATTTTGTTATTAATTAAACAACTCTTTGCGGATAAAAGTCTGATACCAACACTGTACAATGGCTTCTTGAAGTATGGTTCCTTTCTTGCAGTATAAGTGGGGACTACCTGAACCGGTTTCATGTACTCGTGATTACATAAATTCGGATGATAGCATAATCAGCCTTTTAATGTCCCCACTGCTGGGACACAGGCCTCCTCTCTAGGAGAGGGAATGGGCCGTAATCCACCACGCGGGCCCAGTGCGGATTGGTGAATGTCACATGTCTTCGAATGTTTGGTTCTAGGAAATCCTCACGATGTTTTAATTCACCGTTTTGAGAGCAGTAGTGATTAAATTTTAACGACACAAAATAATGCGCCTGGTTGGGTTTAAACCCGCGACCTACCAATTCGTAAGTCGGGGCCGTTACCATTCGAACGATAACACCTCGAATAAGTAATTAATAAGCTGAGACATTGCCAAGTTATTATCCGTGTACTTACACAGATGAAGATCAATAGGCTGCCAATGAAACGGCAGAATCTAGCTGTCTGCTACTACACACCACCATGCCTTTATCTTTTTTCCTGGATAGGAAATCATCAAATGACTTCTCCCAATCTGGGCATAGCGGAAGGGAGTGTCAGACTCTTACTGAACAAAACCCACCCCTGTTCCTTCCCAGCGCCCTTTGCGTTCTTGGTCCGCGGTGACTCTTTCGAACAAATTCCGCGACACACCACAGCCTAATGCACGATTTAAAGCTCTTAAGAAGGTTTATTATAGCAGTCACCTTTAAGGCTGTGTAGCATGCTACAAGTCAACTTTATCCAGTCGGTCTTGCCGTTGCAGACGTAAACATGCAAATTATAACATTTAATTGAACATTTAGCATTAAGTATGCACATATAAGTTTACAACCACCGAACCAACCGAATGCAAAACTCAGTGACGTATGCAACTCACCTTGATCTAATGACCTGGAAGGGGCAGGCTACGAAGTAAACTATGCTTTTACGTCTGCTTTGTTTATTATTTCAGCTGTGTCAAGGACCCTTCTTGTTTTAAATTTTACTTCCGTGCTGAATTAGTAGATGCTTTGAATATAATTAGTGCTTCTTTTGATACTACGTTTTTGATGTTGATATAAAGTAACTGTGATTTTGGTAATGTTTTATGTCTGTTTTATCAGGACCAAGCTCAGCAGTTGCTGCGGAATAGTTAGAAAAAGTTACCGCAGCTCTGCTCTCATTTATCAAGTAAGTAGGTACATATGTATGTATTTATACAAGGTGATTTGAAAAACACCAACAACCTCTTCAGAGTTCATTGTACTCGCAGTTGTAAAAATTTAGCTGTTCCTTACATTTATGTTCGTATAACTAATCCAAATGTACGGAACAGCTGATATTTTTTCGCGATTTCAGGTTTGGTCCCCTAGTAAAAGTTGTTCATAATGATGAGTACAAAGACCCCTTAAGAGGTTGTTGTGTTTTTCAAATAACCCTGTATATTGAAAACTAGCGCTGGCTGCCTGACGCCCAGCAAGCAGCAAATGCTGAGCTGGTGTGTCTCATCGCGTGTGTCTGTCGAATTATTGTGTTCCTATTTAAATAATATTTTAGATTTGCGGTTTAAAGACAGACGCTAGGCTGACATGCGCAAAAACATTGACATCATTGAATAATTTAGTCTTATAAACATATGTATGGCCTTTAGGCACATAACTTATTCGGGACATCTGTTGAAACTTGCCATATTGTGCTATCAATCATGATAAAATTGCTGATAATTATTACAAATGTATGTATAATTGAAAGGAATTCGCCTTTGAGCGTTTTGGTCAGGATCGTTTACAAGCCCATGGTTGCTGTTTTTGAGCTTTCAATTCTTGTATTATGACGAGTATTCCTTTTTATTTCTGAATGGGAAACCATCAGATGACCTCTCCCGCTCTGGGCAGAGGGGAAGGAAGTGTCAGACTCTTACTGACTAAAACCCACCCCTGATCCTCCTAATTCCCTTTGCGTTCCAGGGCTGCGGTGACTCTTTCGAACAAATTCTGCAACCCTAGCAGGCAATGACTCTATGGGGCCCCGTCTTATTTTGCTGACATATTTTTGGAGCGCGCGTGGAAGGAACACGACGCACCGTCGGCGTCGACCCGAACCTGATTGCTATCGGACGGCGAGCCACCCATAGCTCGCCATCCGCAGGCCCATGACGAGTATTCCTGAGACACGTATTTTAAATACATATTAAATATTTTTTGGGACCCGACGATAAAACTGATTGTGATTAGGTTCTCAAGTTATGCAGCTAAGGGGTGGAATTTCATACGTCTTTGTTTCCCAAGTTCTAATACCTGGCGACCTATTATGATGTCTTAAATCAGGGCTTGAAATACCGTTAAACATATGGTATCGTTACAGGCAGATATCGTTATCTAATAAATAACGTTACTATATTTACCGGTATTTTTGGCACATTTTATCGTTAAAAATACGTAACGGTAAAATCTTCGCTATCGTAATTTTTATCGTTATGAGTTAGTTTTGTTACCGTCGCTCTCGTTCAATCAGGGCTTGAAATACTGGTAACGTTACTATCATAACGTTACATCTGGCACATTTTATCGTTATGAGTTAGTTTTGTTACCGTCACTCTCGTCCAATCGCAAAAAAATGTTAGACATCATCGATAAAACTAAAATACGGACAATGCAGAAAATAATTAAGCAAGAAGATAAATGTGAGAACAAGGAAGAAGCTGGAATGGTTACAGAAAGTAAATGTGAGACCAAAAAATACCTAAAACGATTACAGAATGCATACACCTCCGAGAAGACCTGTTCAGAGTGTTATATTTAATAACTGTGTTGGTGATGATGGGAGAAATGAGAATTTTTCTCTACAAGGAGAATTACAGTTTTAGTCCAGTAGCCAGAAGTCTATGCCCTTCGATAATTCAAAAGTGTTTAATTTTCGCTGAGTGGATAAGTTTCGTAAATTCATTGCTATTTACAAAAATGCTATTAGTTTAGAGTGATGCAATAGGTATTAAGTAGGTATTTCTTATTATTTCGTGTTATACAAATATTAGAAAATTTAAATTAAAACAATATACGGGTTCTTTGTAAGGACTATCTAAAGGATACATTAGTGAAAATGCTAACAGATAGGTACTATGGAACAATAGAAATCTAAAAATGTCCCGTAACTCATTCAATTTTTTTTTTAAGTTTTTCAAATCAATTCTTATATACTTAAAGAGATTACCTTACAACAAAAGTTCTAACAACTAAGTATATGGCTGCACGAGTAATTGCATTTTTTATTTATGATTAGCGATATATTGAATTTAAGTTTATAAAGTTTGCACTTGTATATTCGTAATAATAAACTCTGCTACCACACAAAAGTTTCAACAAATGCATAATATGGCTTTTGTTTAAATTGCGAATAACTATTTTCGATAACCAGCCGCGTAAGTACGGCGCGTGCGATCGCTGCTGAGTAGCAACACTCCCCCGCCCGCTCCGATCGGGGATGGATGTCTCTATCGCCGCATACCTACTGACCGCTTTTAGTTGCCATAGTAACTACATGTTCGGTACGTAACGCTTCAGAGCAGTAGATACTAACAACAGAGTGATGGCCACCATACTAGCAAGTGTAATTGTAAATTAGTCACTAATGCACCCAAAGGAGCTGTGCTTTTTTTCATTTACAAATAAGATTAGACATTTAAACAAAACTTTTTAAAAGTCCGTTCAACCGATTTGTATTTCTATTCCGTAAGCATAAAGATGGCATTAAAAGCAAAATCATCAAGCATGATTATAATACCAACTATTTACTGCAGCTGCCATTTGTCATGCCACCAACGTAATGGAAGTCAAAATCGGTTGAACGGACAGTAAAAGATTTATTTCAATGTCTAATCTTATTGTGAATAGGGTATCGTATGCGATGATAATTTAAAAGCACCATTTGTTTGACGGGTCCGAAGTCCGAATAGGTAGACAGCATTTGTTATAGTACCAGAGACAAAAGCGACTTTGATTTTTCGGATAATTGTTTCGGGTTTCGGAATAGGTATCACTAAATGTACATTAAAATAATGAAACAAAAACAGGTAAGGTGCATTCGGCTAACTCCGAAAATCGGGATATTCCAATAATATCAAATATCTAGAAATCGCAGCATAATTTTTTGCTCTAACAACATTCGAATCCAACCCCGCGTTTCAACTGGTCAAGACGCTTTGAGCGTGTGTTGGTCTGTTAACAACATTTTTGTGAGCGAGTGATATTTCACGCGCTTTTTTGTTTTATTGGATTTACCCGACGATCTATAAGAAGAATCATGTACAGTATTCAACTGGTTGTTTTTTAATTCGATAGATTTTCGTTTAAGTGTACTGTTGAGTAAGATTAGGACACTCTAGCTCAAGTTTTTTTTGTTTTTATTGGAATTAGTCTACTCGGGTAATTATGAATTATAAACCATTCGGTTTTGCCCGAATATTTATTTTACAAAGAAATAAGTCGGCGGAAGTACCGTGTTCCCCAGTTAATGGGTTGTGGAGGTCTGGTAGGCAGCCGCTTCACGTAAAATACTGGTATTCAGCTGAATCCGGCTTGACTGGGAGCCGACCCCAATGTAGTTGGGAAAAGGCTAGGCAGATGAAAGAAATAAGTCGGCGATTCTCAATTTTTGCTCCTAATTGAAATTGTAATATAAAAACTTTTCAATGTGCACTAACGTGTTTTAAACTGTCAACTGTCATTTTATTTAACTGTTTTTTTTAATCAACAAAAACAAGGAGTACCTTTTACCTAACTATTGCGTAGTAAATCGATTGGCGATGCAATTAAAACCATGGAAAAATGTTAAAGGATAACTGATGAATGATTTTTATTTTGTAAGTAGGTTGTAAAAACACTTTTACACGTCAATCTGTTTTGGCCGTTATAAAAACTAAATGAGTCCGGTGTTTCCTAGCCGACTACCCTCTTCTTCCCTGAGAAGAAACACCGAAACAAATTCAGAGGTCAAGATCTCTTTTGAAGTCCATGTGAGCCGGTCTCCGCCGAGTTATGCTAAGAGACAGTAATACAAAATGCGTGCGCGTGAGCGAGATGGAAGTAAGCATATAATGTTTTTTTTTGGAACGAAGTTGTAACGACACTTTTTGTGTCACGATTTGGATGGAAGGGGTAAGCAGCTGTTAGTGAGGTCACGATTTGGATGGGTGTGTTAAGCAATTGTTGGCAAGGTTGCGAAAAGGATGGGTGGAGTTAAGCAACTAATAGTGAGGTCGTGGTTTTGGATGGGTGGGGTTAAGCAGCTGTGAGTGAGGTCACGATTTGGATGGGGGGTTAAGCAACTGTTAGTGAGGTCACGACTTGGATGGGTGTGTTAAGCAACTATTGGTGAGGTCGCGATTTGGATGGGTGGGGTTAAGTAGCTGTTATTGAGGTTGTGATTTGGATCGGAGGGGTTAAGCAGCTGTGAATGAGGTTACGATTTGGATGGGTGGGGTTAAACAGCTGTTAGTGAGGTCACGATTTGAATGGGTGTGTTAAGCAACTGTTGGCAAGGTTGCGAAAAGGATGGGTGGAGTTAAGCAGCTGTTAGCGAGGTCACGATTTGGATGGGTGTTTTAAGCAACTGTTGACAAAGTTGCGAAAAGGATGGGTTGAGTTAAGCAGCTGTTAGTGAGGTCACGATTTGGATGGGTGTGTTAAACAGTTATGTTTGATATATATATATATATATATATATATATATATATATATATATATATATATATATATATATATGTGTGTGTGTATGTACATGTTTAATTCTTTATTTCATACTAAAGCATCGACTACTTTTAGGTACAAACTATAACATCAAGAAAAAAGGCAAATGCACAAAGATGTAGTGAATATCGTGAGAGAAAGAAATTATAAAATACAATCGTACAAAACATAACTGCAGAGAGATCAGATGAATGTAGTGAGACTGAAATTACCTAAAACTTTAAATCAACATTTAGATGCGTAAGTATGATTTTTCAAGACAAGACAAGACAAGAACTTCGTTCCGTCCGGGTGTCCCTTTACACCACTCAAGTTTTTTTTTTTGCTTCGGCTTACCTCTCTCAACATATCACCCTTCGCCACTGGTGTATAGAGCTTAGGAGCGACCTGAACAAAGTGTGACGGACGTATGCCGCCCGGATGATATCGCCACGACTACATTCTGGCGAAGCATCTGGTCAGTGCCCGTCCGTCATACCGAAGGTGACTGGATGCGTGATGTCGAGCGCGTGTGTGAAGCTATACCACAAATGGAAAAAATCATCATAACACCAACAGATATCAGTCAGTCAGCCACAGCAGTCCATCCGTTACCGAACTGGAAATCTCCAGGACCGGACGGACTGCACAACTTTTGGCTTAAGTGGTATAGCAGCTTTTCCAGTCATCTTTAGAGTCTGGTTCATTTCTAACAACTGGCATTACCCACCTGCTTCATAAGACAGGTAGTCCCGCGGAACCCAAGAATTATAGACCGATAACTTGTTTGTCAACGGTCTATAAACTTCTTACATCCATCCTGAGAGTGAAAATAAATGGACACATTGAGAGCAACTCGATTATGTCTTCCTCTCAGAATGGATGTCGGAAGGAGTCCCGCGGCACTAAGGAGCTACTCCTCATAGACATGGCCATAAGCCAACAGGTTCGTCCCTCCCGCAAGGATCTGTCGAAGGCCTATGACTCAGTGCCACATACATGGCTCATGAAGGTGCTGGAGTTGTATAAAGTCAATGCAGCTCTACACGCCTTCCTAATGTCGTGTGTGTGGCAGTGGAGGACGGTCCTTAACTATCCAGGATGTCGACAGATCCAAGCGAACAGTGAACCGATAAGGATCGAGCACGACATATCTCAGGGCGACAGTCTCAGTCCACTGTGGTTTTGTCTGGCTCTCAACCCTCTTAGTACATTGCTAGAGGGTTCGGGCCAAGGCTACCGGTTTAGATGAGGTGGTCAGGTCATATCGCACCTCCTTTACATGGATGATTTGAAACTCTTTGCACCCAACAACTTGCAACTGATGAAGTTACTGAAGGTAACAGAAACTTTCAGTAGCGCCATCAGGGCCCCAAGTCTGCTATTTTTATAAATTTATCATTCTAACACGATCCCATTGTCATTTTGCTAAAAGTTCGTAATCTGCTAAATTCATAAGTGTCGATCATTGGTCGGTCAATGGTGTTGTAATACTATTTGATAACCGAGCTATTAAAAGAAATGACTGCACAACGACGTTCTAATGGTAGGTCACTGATCGCCTGTGGACGGTGAGCGTGGGTGACTCGTCGTCCGATATCAGGCTGAGTCGACGACGCGTCGTGTTCCACGCGCGTCTCAAGGAGCCGTCAGCACCAGGGACGGGGCCCCATATGCCTGCTAGGGTTGCGGAATTTGTTCGAAAGAGTTACCGCGGCCCTGGAACGCAAAGGGCACAAGAGGAACACGGGTGGGTTTTAGTCAGTAAGAGTCTGACACTCCCTACCGCTCCACCCAGGGCGGGAGGGGTCATTTGATGATTTCCCATCCAAAAAAAAATGGTAGGTCACTGATCAAAGGGTTTGTCAAAATTTTAGCAGACTACCGCATACATCTGTCATTAATTTGTAATTATGTACGAGATTACCATTCTATGCTATTTCTTTCAATGGAGTGTCATGGGTTGACCACTGGAAAGTCATAGTGACGCTTTTATATTATTAGATTACCAAACTTGTCAAAATCAACCTCATTGACCATTCTGACACTATTGTAATAGCAGACTTGAGGCCCAGGATGGAATTTGGTGTGGAAAAATGTGCAGTCATGCATGTGAAGCGAGGTGAGATTATGGAATCCGAGGGAACCCAACTCTCGGATTCCATACACCTTAGATCCCTTTGCTCAACCGACACTTACAAGTATTTGGGTATGTCGGAAGCGTTGGGCATCAATGCTGCTGACGTGAAACAATCGTTGAAGGAGCGCTTCTTTGGCCGCCTGAACAAGTACTAAATAGTCTTTTATCAGACGGAAACAAGGTGCGCACCTTCAACGGTTGGGTCATGCCGGTATTGATGTACTCTTTCGGCATACTTAAATGGACTCGGACGGAACTAGATGCCCTGGACAGGAGGGTCCGTTCACTGCTGACCGCAAATCGGATGCATCACCCACGATCTTCGGTGATGAGGCTGTATATTCCGCGGAAGTGTGGAGGTCGTGGCCTTATGCAGGGTTTATCCCTGCACGCGAGATATGCAGTCTTAGGGAATTCTTCTAAGAAGCCGAAGTGGGTATGCAGCGAGATGTGGTCGTGGTGGACAAGGGCCTCACCCCGCTCTCCTTGGCAAGCGAGAACTGGCGCAAACCTGTAGTACTTACAACAGATGATCGCAGGGAGGTATGGCAGAGCAAGGAGCTTCACGGACGCTTTTATCGGGTCCTACATGGGCCCGATGTAGACTTTCTAGCGTCCGTGGCCTGGCTGCGTTTTGGTGACCTCTTTGGGGAAACCGAAGGTTTTATCTGTGCGATTACAGACGAAGTTATGATGAGGAACAACTACCGGAAATACATTGTGAAGGACGGTACGGTTGACATATGTCGGGCTTGTCACCGGCCCGGGGAATCCATACGCCACATTATTTCCGGTTGTTCTAGTCTGGCTAACGGAGACTATTTGCACAGGCACAACCTTGTAGCCAGGATTATCCATCAGCAACTTGCCCTTAAATACAATCTTGTGGAATCGGAACTACCGTAATATAGGTATGTGCCCGAACAAGTTCTCGAAAATGGCAATTACACATTGTATTGGGATTGGTATATCATCACTGACAGGACTATTGTTGCCAATAAGCCTGACATAGTGGTGATAGACCGACTAGAGCGTCGCGCAATGATTGTTGATATAGCAGTCCCGCATGACGAGAACCTCGTGAAGGCTGAGAAAGATAAACAATCGAAATATCTTGACTTGGCTCGCGAGGTTATCGACATACGGGATGTGAACACAGCAGTCATTGTGCCGATAATCGTGACGGCCAATGGCATAATTGCCAAGAGCCTCGATCAACATCTCAAGAGGCTCTCGTTGGGCAGCTGGATCAAGGGCTTGATCCAGAAACCAGTAGTCCTGGACACGGCGCGTATCGTTAGGAGGTTCCTCTCTCGGGAGCCCTGACCACTGGTAGCTTGGACCCTGATCTTGTAATTTTAAATTCATAGATTGGGGGGGGGGTCATTCGATGCGAAATTGTGTGCACATTATTTGTGCCATATACGCAATCATTCATTTCATAATAACTGAGTCAAAACAGAAAAATGTTCTGTACTTTTATTTGAATAACCCACAACGAACGGTTGGAATTATCTAAACACGAAATAAATAAAGGATAGTACCACAACAAAAAAACAACAGGCTGTTCACCTGCACTAGCACTATGCTTAACCCAAATGCAAACTACAAGCACACGTAAAATATAGATAGGTAAGTGGCGTCATCATCATCTTCCTGCCCTTATCCCGTGTTCCTTGGGGTGTGCGCAACACATCTTTTTCTTCCATTCTGTCCTGTCACCCTTTACGCTATCACTAACCCCCATTTCTTTCATATCACTCTTCACAAAATCCATCCATCTTTTCTTTGGCCTCCCTCTCCCTCTCCATCTATCCATATTTAAACTAATAACTCTTTTAGCAACATGCATTTCGTCCCTTCTCTTCACATGACCATACCAAGACAAATGATATACCTTCAACTTTTCAGCCACTGGCGCCACTTTCGAACTTCCTCTAATATACTAATTTCTCACTTTATCTATTCTCGTCACACCACACATCCACCTCAACATTCTCAACTCTGCTACATGCAATCTTTTTTCATCCGTTTTTTTCAAAGCCCAACATTCTGATCCATACAATATGACAGGTCTTATCACGGACTTATAGATTTCACCCTTCAGCTTGATCCGTGCGTCACAAGTTGTTCCAGTAACCTGTCGCCATTTCATCCATTCTGAGTTGATCCGATATGTTACATCTCGGTCTACTTCGCCATTCCCTTGGATAAGCGACCCGCGATACCGGAAGTCGGAGCAGATCGGTATGGGCGTTCCGGTGAGAGTTAAGGGCACAGGACTGAAAAGACCGCCGAAATTGCAAATCAAATATTCAGTTTTGGTGATGCTTAATTTTAGGCCAACACTCTCTACACTCCACTCCACCACACCTGCAATCTGCTCTGAACCTCTAGGCCACTCTCGGCAACCAATACAATGTCGTCGGCAAACAGCATACACCAGAGAGCCTTTTCCTGGATGTCCGACGTCAGGGCACATGCTTTTCTTATAATCTCTCTTTTATTTTCATTCTTAAATAAACAATAATCACATCAAAATATTACTAACAAGATAATAATGATAATAAACATTATTGAAAATTAATTTGCACAAAGTATTTTTTGTTAAACGTCACAACAATATTGTGCCAATGCCATCTTATACTTAGTTGAAATGCATAGACAAGTAACGTGTACTTATTGTACACACGGGGTAGATACTGATTGAGCGAGACGCACGCAAATCTACTCTAAGGGCCAAAACACATGTATGTGGTACCAGTGCAGTGGTGCGAGGTCGCGGGACTGAGTTATTTCTATTATGCACATAGCGATCCAAAAGGTTGACTTAAAAATTATTATTTGCTTATTATAATTTGGTTAATTCGGTTTTTTAACCACTGCGTAGCGGCGTTCGACCCTGGACGTGCCTGGACGTCGTCATGTGTGTAAATGTGTTGTGGCCCTAAGATGTAGTTTAAGTAGCGAGCTATGGGTGGCTCGCCGTCCGATAGCAACCAGGCCCGAGTCGACGGCGCGTCGTGTTCCACGCGCGCCTCAAAGAGCCGTCAGCAAAGAAGACGGGGCCCCATAGGGTCAGTGCCTGCTAGGGTTGCGGAATTTGTTCGAAAGAGTCACCGCGGCCCTGGAACGCAAAGGGCACAAGCAGGAACACGGGTGGGTTTTAGTCAGTAAGAGTCTGACACTCCCTTCCGCTCCGCCCAGAGCGGGAGAAGTCATTTGATGATTTCCCATCCAGAAAAAAAAAAAAAAAAAAGGTAGGTATACTTAGTAGGTAGCCGACCGACGACGGCGACAGTCGCACCAATTGAAGTGGTCGACTGTGAAATAACATTATTACAATTAGTTTGAAATGAAGATAGATATATAAAAATAGGTATCTTATTCTTCAAACGAAATCTTGCGTTAGGTATATTTTTATAGTTCAGTCGACCGCATGGTAACAAAATTTTGTCCTTGAACAGGTTTAGCGCGGGGCGTTTTATAAGAATAAGAGACCAAGATTGAAGGTACTTATTTTTATAATCGCCATGCAGTCGATCATATAGAAAATCGGCATTGAGCTACTAAGTTCAGATAAAAATTAAGTATTTTAAACTAACATTTAATTTTTTTCTACACTCTGGCACTAAAGAAGTTGAGGTATTGTCATCATTTATTTCAAAATATCTATAGACGACATTTCTTTTCTTACGCCCCATCTTGAACTTTTCGGAATCGTGACTCAAAACATAAGAACTAAATCAGCTGTAGTAGCTAATCTAAATTGAAGTAACAATTCGCGAGCGTGTTCTGTAAGCGCGTGCGACTGCCGTGAGAGTTGAAAAGACGACAAACGAAATGGCAACAGCGCCGGCAAGCGCGTCAGAGGGGCGCGCGCCGCCGCCGTGCCGCGCCGGCGGGCGCGGCCTTGGAGAAAACGGCAACGTCGCATAAAGTAACAAAAATATACCGTTACTAGTTACCACTATTTTTACAATAACAGCAAAAATACCGTTATAATTTTTAACGTTATTATAATGTTATGCTACTAAGTAACGCTACCAAATCTTACCGATATGCAAGTATCTCTTTGAAAATACCGTTACGTAACGTTATTTTTAATGTGAATTGGTATCGTTTTCAAGCCCTGTCTTAAATCCATCATGATTTCTGTGTCAGAGAGGACGGAGTCATGATAGCATTGGAACTTCGTAATACGGCCACTGGTATTTTTAAGTCAGGAGTGAACAGGTAACTTCTTGGCAAGCTTGCTCCATCATCAACAAATCGTCGTTTTCCATCAGGTGAGTTTGTGGTCAGAAGGAATCAATAATAATTGAAAAAAAAAAATGTACGAGCAAAATGACGATCATCGACTTGAGTAAGCGTAAATAGTTGCATAGCATCATTCAAAGAGTCCCTCGCCGCGGGTCGATTATATCTATTAGCCTCGGGTGTTAAACTCACACAAATTGAACTTAAGAACAGTTAAGCATTTAAAACGTACCTTACCGGTACAATTATTATTACCACAATATTATGAAGTGATATGTACAGCTGTACCGTGTGGCTTCCTAAAATCCTAGCACTGTATTTTTTACCCGACCACGGCAAAGCTAAAAGGAAGGGTACTGATTTTGGCTGTCTATGTATGTTCCACTCTAGCACCTGAACTAATGAACTAATTTATTAAAGAGGAAAATTGTGGGTTTTAGGTAGGAAAGAGTTATGTACTACGTCACTATTGCGTATAAACCTACTCGTGGCAAGTTTGCCCATTTATGGTGGTCTCTTACATTTATTTACCTGAACAAGTACGTCATTTAGGATGCTTTTGTTTTCCTTCCTTCCCGCATATGAAGGTGTTAAGAGCGTGTACGCCATATGGCATTTCATACAAATTTTCAAGTCACTATTTTGAGAAATGACTGAACCGATTTTAATGAAACTTCACACATATAAGTAGTATACATTGGTCTAAATAGTTAGTTAAAACATTTTCGAAATGTCTTATTTAAAAAAAGATAACTGGAAAGGAGAATGCCCGTTTCTGGGCCTACGCGTTACAGCCAACTATTGTATTGCAAAATTATCGTCATTTTATTATATAACGAAAACACAAAAAAGAAAAAAAAAATACAGTTAGAAAACTGTGAAAAATGCATTTTAATGTATTATTTACAACTCTCACTAGTTAAGTATGGAAACGTGGCTAAAAAGACCTTGTTTCAGGTTTCAAAATATATGTCATGTATTTTTTCATTTGTCAAACATGAACTCAAACATCAATTAATTCATTCGCTTTGTTTGTTGTGCTTGCGCCGGTGAATGTGTGTCTGCTACGAAATTCGTATTTTCTGTGATCCTACCAACGACTTTGGCTTGTTTCTGACGAATCTTGCTCTCACGGGCAACCTCGGCTTAAACACGGACTTTTTATCTGCTACCCTGACTGACTACGGCTTGTTTCCAAGGAATTCGATATTAACAATGGATAACTGCATTAATTACGGTATTAAGGGCGCATATTCCGAACGGCATTTCATACAAATTTTCAAGTCGTTATTTTCCGAAATGACTAAACCGATTTTAATGAAACTTTACACACATAAGCAGAATACATAGGTCTAAAAAGTTAATTGAAAACATTTTCGATAAATAGTGTTACAGTTAAGTTAGACCCATTTTAAATGTTCCATACAAACATAAATTTCCAGTTATCTTTTTTAAAATGAGACATTTCGAAAATGTGTTTAACTAACTTTTTAGACCTATGTAACCTGCTTATATGTGTGAAGTTTCATTAAAATCGGTTTAGTCATTTCGGAAAAAAACGACTTGAAAATTTGTATGAAATGCCGTTCGGAATATGCGCCCTTAATACATCTCGTTGTAATATAACGGGCAGACGTCCTTTGAATGAAGAATCAATCTTATCGATTGTACGTGTGCGCATGGGTTTCTTCACCAAACAGTAAGTAATGTCCAAATAGAATTATTATACCTAGATACTTGTCCCACATGCAATTATTTAAGTTGTCGGTACTTATGTTTCGAAAATAAATAATAAGCTATTATTTATATTCAAGGTGGATTCATGCCATCATCTTTGTCAAGCTTGCTGGGATATGGCAGTTGATGCATTATTATCAGTTGAGGTAACAGAAGAAACTCCTACCTCTCGAGGCCACATTCATGTGTGTATTCATTGTGGACGTTCATTAAGGAATGCACGGTCCCACCGTCTCCGAACCAATCCTGAACGAGAACAAAGTATACAAAATGTTATATCGGAATGGATTTTACCCAGAACTGTAAGTATCATTCAAATAATAACTACAGTTGTATTTATACAGCAGTTATTTGTTTATCTTAAAATAATATAACCATCTAGCCTGGGTAGTGGAATGTAACAATTTCCCTTCAATTGTATCTGAAACAGATTTGGGGCTATGAGTGGGATGTTTTAGACAGAATATGATAATCTTATAATTATGACTTCATTGAACACTTAGCTAAAATGAAAAAGTGGTAATATTAATGATATTCCTTTTATTTTAGGTTGAAGCTCAGAGTGAGGTGTGTCATTCTTGCTGGGTGAGCTCTAGGAACATACCAAATAAAACATGCACATTCCTATTACGGGGAACATGTAAGGGCAGATGGCTCCTATGTAATAGAAGTGTGCAGAAAGGTTGATAATGACCTGATAAGAGAGCTGTCTACTTCTAATACTACATCTTTATATAGAGCAAAAATACAATCAAGACATATTAGCAGAAAGATTTATTTTATTTACATTTTAGTAGACAGCTCTCTGACTGGAAGGCAAGCAATCTTGCAATATTATCGCAATTGTATTGTTGGCAGGCGTACAGTAGGGTGTTGCGGACACATTATGTCTATAATATGGTATTTGAGTTGGGCTAGGTATCAAGACCACATATCACCTCCTGCACACTTTCTTGATAATATATTAGTTGTTTATGAAGATGAATAAATGAAATATAGAAAAACTGTGTTCCTTTTTATTTTCAGTCCCGGTAGGCACCTAATTAAGTGTTAACCTTTTTTAGTGTTACATTTACTGTATAGTATAGACTTTCAAACTCTTAGTTAGACCATTGCAAACACAATATCACAAAACTAATTAACAAAACTGTTTGCAGGCAATTAATCTTTGACATTGTTGCACAGTTTATATTATGGAAAACATGATCTAGGTAGATACATACTAAAAAATATCATGTTTCGGTCATAATCACACGTAAAACGAATTACCAGTAACTATAATTTATACGAAACCAGCTAAATAAGCATGATTTTTTATTTAATTGTATAGTTGCTTGTCACTTAATCCATTTTCTAACCTCACTTTATCCATAAATTCAAATTCAAAAATCTCAGAATACACACTGTCAATTTCATTGAAATTAAGTGACAGTATACTAGGCGTGTTACCTTAAAAAATGACACCAATTGCATGACTGTAACACGTAGGCCCCGAGATATAGGGAAAATGGGCTATCTCCTTTATGTTTGTAACTTTGTATGGAATATAAAATGGGTCTTATTTAACTGTAACACTATTTATCGAAAATGTGTTTAACTAACATTTTAGACCTATGTATCCTGCTTATTTGTGTAAAGTTTCATTAAAATCGGTTAAGTAATTTCGGAAAATAAGGACTTGAAAATTTGTATGAAATGCCGTACGGCGTATACGCTCTTAAATGGCTTAGCAACAGAGTATGACAAGACAGAATTTTCTCAACAGTTACTCGTGAGCTAATCTCGAAAATCGCTGTTTCAATTTCAGCTTTCAGGATAACATTCGCTCATTTACTTCCCCTCTCTCCCCTACCTCATTGCACTGTTCGCTTTTTGTGCTCATACTTAAGTGCGATGCAAGTTTTTCCATTGCAAAAAGTTGGGCTGACTGATGTTCCAAGAATTTGTGTGTGGGTGTGGTAGTTTCATTAACACTAGAATCATATTTAGCGCTATGCTATAAGCGATTCATCATTTTACCAACCTAGTCTTGAAAAACATCTTCGTTTATAAATTATATAAAAAATAGTAGCACTACGCCCATGACTTCGTCTGCGCTGCCTTAGTACAAACAATTTCCACCCCCGTTTTACCTCCTTATGGGTGGAGTTTCGTAAAATCCGTTCTTAGCGGATGTCTACATCCTATAAGGAACCTACCTGCCAAATTTTAAGTTTGTAGGTGTTATAGCTTCAGATATTTCGTGATTAAAAAGTGAATGGTATTTCGCTTTTACATATAGACAGATAATTAAATTATCACAAATTACAACTACTTCACAAACATGTGACATAGACACATGACATCATATCCTGACTGAGAAACCGTTTGTAGTTATGAATTTTTAATACAGCTCAAACTGTAGCATACTATCGATTTTCCATTAAATGAATAAATCACTAAGCCCGAGGTCGTGGGCTAAATAATAACAGTGTTCAGTTCGATTTTCAAGGTTAAACTGCGCTTCTTGAGGTCGGTCATTCGAAGGGCGACCTTCCATTACATATGGTGATCCCGACTCTCATTACCAATAAGGTAGTTGAATAAAAAAATCTGATTAGTCCGTCAGATAGATTTCCAAAAAAATATTAGACACGTATTTTTTCTTTTTTCACATAAACAAAAAATGAAGACGATACAGTGCGTAAAAAACTCGTGTGACGTCACTACTCGCTACAATTTTTACCGGGCAGTGACGTCACACGCTCCCACTCCTGATCTTTGATGCTTTTTATCTTCGTCAGTTTTTATAGATTTGATAAAGGAAAAAATACGTGTCAAATATTTTTCTATAATCTAACTGACGGACTAAACATAATCATATATTTTTTACTCAGGCAACATCCCTATTGTTTTACAGACGAAACGGGAAGTCTGGAATCTGTGACCAGGCTTGACGTACCCTTTGCGGAATTTGTTGGACATAGTCACCGCGGCCCTGGAACGCAAAGGGCACTAGGAGGAACACGGGTGGGATTTAGTCAGTAAGAGTCTGACACTCCCTTCCGCTCAGCCCAGAGCGGAAAAAGTTACCCACCAAAAACAGTTTCATGTAAAAATGTTGGTAAGACGAGTCTACGTTGCTTATCCTGTGAAAGAGTTATCAGATCTCGTTTAAAGCCAAGCTCTAAAGACTGCACGCTCTAAACCTACAAGCTCTACACTACACCTTACTCGAAATATATGAAAACGTGGTCAGATCTCATGTGGAGCCAAGATTTTTGATCTATGCGCCCTAAATTTACCAGGCCTACCTTCACAAATTCTACATTTTAGTCAAAACGTGTGGCTTGGCCGTTTTATTTCACACCCAATGAAGGAATGCCTATGAAATCTTCGTGACGGTAGCAAAACGGCCAAGCCACACGTTTTGATGATTTACGATCCATAAGAAAAGTTTGACGTACCCAGTTACTGGGTTATGGAGATAAGGTAGGTCACTCACTCTACGTATAATACTGGTAACCGCATCTATGCTCCATTGACAATAAGATTAGACATTTAAACAAAACTTTTTACAGTCCGTTCAACCGATTTTTACTTCTATTCCATAGGCATAAGGATGGCATTAAAAGCAAAAACGTGCTTATAATACCAACTGCTTACTGCAGTTGCCATTTTTCATGCCACCAACACAATAGAAGTCAAAATCGGTTGAACAGACTGTAAAAAAGATTTATTTATATGTCTAATCTTATTGTGAATGTGGTATAGTTGGACTCGAAGTCGATCACTCGATCAAAATTCTATGTAGATCAATCGATTTGAATAAATCATTACCCGGTCCAACCGATCGTTATGTGAGGCAGATGTAGATAAAACACTTGGATTTCATTTTGTGACGTCACAGCGTAAACAAGAGATAGCCATTAATGTGTGAATTAAATATTTATCGTCATTGACATTGAACTTCAAAAGATACGTTAAATTATGAAAGCCAGTAGGTAAACTGTTTATTTTGGTTGTAGTGCGAATGAAATAATTTTCTATATTAACTTATCATTACTTATGTTTGGTGATGTGAAAGAATTGTTTCGATATTCATCATCTGCCTAGCCTTTTCCCAACTATATTGGGAAAAGCTTCCAGACAAACCGAATTCAGTCGAATACCAGTATTTAACCAGACCACTACAACTCATTAAATGGGTAACACGGTAGTTTTTGGCAAGGCTAGAGTCAGATTTACTGGCGTCTGACAATCCGTAACGACTGCCAAAGATCTACAACTGACAGCTGGGATTTAGCTTAACGTGCTTTAAATTAACTGAAAGGTTTTGTACGTCTTTAACCACAAATACGAGCTGTTTTCTACAATGTAATATGTGATACAAATCTACTAATACTATAAAGAGGAGGTTTGTGAAGTTGTAGGGGTAATCTCTGGATCTACTGAACCGATTTTGAAAATTATTTCAGCAACAGAAATGCATATTATTTGTGAGTGTCATACGCATTTAACGCAATTCGCCAATTAAAAATATTTTATATCATAGACAATAGGCATGTTTCCTGAGTAAAAAATATATGATTTTGTTTAGTCCGTCAGTTAGATTATAGAAAAATATTGGACACGTATTTTTTCCTTTATCAAATCTATAAAAACTAACGAAGATACAAAGCATCAAAGATCAGGAGTGGGAGCTTGTGACGTCACGGCTCGCTAAAAATTGTAGCGAGTAGTGACGTCATACGAGTTTTCAACGCACTGTATCGTCTTCATTTTTTTTTACGTGAAAAATGAAAAAATACGTGTCCAATATTTTTTGGAAATCTATCCGACGGACTAATTAGATATTTTTTAGTCAACTACCCTATTAACGTAGCAACCTACTGGGTTGAAAAAATCTAATGACTTAACCATCGACTCAAAAAGAAAAAGAAAGATTAGGCTATATTTTATTTCCGTATTCCCACAGGAACTAGAACTACGTGAGTGAAACCGCGGGCCGCTGCTAGAAATTAATACAGCAATTGTTTTATTTACTTATAACGTAATTTTTATCGCGAAACGGCGCCGGCGCGGGCGCTCGTAAGCTTTCATATCGCGAGATAAGAAAGAAACCACAAGAACAAACTGGTTTCTTACCGATACTATTTTATTCGCTTAATTTTGGCAAAAGATTTGTTAACACATTACATTACAACCGACTTCTACACAAAAAAAAAAAAACAAAATTACAAAATAAATTTAATTTCGAAACTCGGTGTTTATTTTATTTTTTGGTTTTTTTATATGTAGAAGTCGGTTTATTTCTTTGTAAAAAGTTTTTTTTCTCTTTTCACTTTTTAGTAGTACATCCCCCCCACCTAAACGTACAAATCAATCCCGACGCCTTTCGAATAAAAAAAAATGTGCAAAACCGTCTATATTTGACGGAGTTATGCCCGAACATACATAAAAAAAAACATCCGAAATGAAAACCTCCTCCTTTTTGGAAGTCGGTTAAAAAGCGTAAACATTATAAGAGTTATGTACGGTAATGAGGACCTGAAGAGCTTGATGGAAGGATTACTAAAAAGTTAGATCGTCCTAATTTGCACGCAGGTTTTATGGACTTTCGACTGGCATTTCTTGGTTCATGGTTCAACCTGCTTGATAACATAACATAACATAATCAGCCTTTTAATGTTCCCACTGCTGGGACTCAGGCCTCCTCTCGAGGAGAGGGAATGGGCCGTAATCCACCACGCGGGCCCAGTGCGGTTGGTTAACGTCACATGTCTTCGAGTCTTTGGTTCTAGGACATACCGGTTTCCTCAAAGTAATGCGGCTGGCTGGGTTTGAACCCGCGACATAAGCTTCGTAAGTCGGGGCCGTTACCACTCGGCCACCACTGCGCCCACCTGCTTGATACTGGCACAGGAACATGGGGATCTCCCATAGAAATACATACGTCTAACAATGGCCAAAGTCGGGCTGTGGATGCTAAAGATGATATATTGAAACCCTAGCATTATATCCATGTTGTAATGTTGAGAAAATTAATAAGGACGAGACAATGCTAAAAATAATATAAAAGAATCGGAACAGGTGGTATTCTGCGTTGCTTATTTTTTTATTCTATAATATTAACTTTTGTCTTTGGCAGTAAAAAAGTAATAACACAAAGCAAGGTGTCATAAAGTAAACGTGGCTACGAACTATTGCCGTTTTACTATGCAAAGGTCGTCCTTTAATATAAGACCAGACATTTACCAGCTCTGAATTCAAAATAACTTTGCGACAATCCAAGCACGAAAGCTCCGTCTATGGCTTAAGAACAAAAGCCATAATGTTTTGATCTTAATGGTAATAAAAGGTTTCAGCAACACTGTACTGGATGACTGATGTCTCCAACTATAGTGCAACCGACTTTAGAGCTTATGAGCGTGTACGCCGTATGGCATTTCATACAAATTTTCAAGTCACTATTTCGCGAAATTACTGAAATTAATGACGATTTTAATGAAACTTCACACATATAAGTAGGACGCATAGGTCTACAAAATTAATTAAAAAAAGATAACTGGAAATTTATGTTTGTATGGAAAATTTATAATTATAATGATATTTTATTTGTTCTAAAACATACAAACATTTACATTACATGGATGATTCGAGTACACTAAGATACACTTAATTCTAGATTCAGATATAAGACATCTGTGTCTGAACTAGATATACCTAAAATATTTGACAGATTTAGGAGAAAAATCTTAATTAGTTGTATAGTGATGTCCTCCGGTGTGTCGAGTGTAAAAATCACATTTAAAATGGGTCTAATTTAACTGTAACACTATTTATCGAAAATGTCTTCAACTACCTTTTTAACCGACTTCTAAAAAAGGAGGAGGTTCTCAATTCGGATGTTTGTATTTTTTTTTTTTTTTTATGTTTGTTCGCGCATAACTCCGTCGCTTGCCAACCGATTTGAAAAATTCTTTTTTTGTTGGAAAGGGTATACTTTCCAAATGGTCCCATGAAAATTTTATCGAAATCGAACAAGCGGTTTTTGAAAAATCAACAAAAATCTAAAAAAAATATCTACATTGCCTACATTGACGACCTTTTAGTTTACTCTACATTGGAGCAGTGCATTTTTTTTACACCAATGTAATTGGTTCGTTTAGGTGGGGGAGGGGAGGGGCTGTAGGTACCACTAAAAAGTGAAAAATAAAAAAACTTTTTACAAAAAAATACAACCGACTTCCACAAAAAATCAAAAAAGTACAAAATAACTTTAATTCGGAAGTCGGTGTTCAAAAAACGAAAAAGGAACCACAAACACCGAGTTCCGAATTAAAGTTATTTTGTACTTTTTTGATTTTTTGTGGAAGTCGGTTGTATTTTTTTTTAGACCCATGTATCCTGCTTATGTGTGTAAAGATTCATTTAAATCGGTTTAGTCATTTCGGAAAACAAGGACTTGAAATTTTTTATGAAATGCCGTACGACGTATACGCTCTTAAAAACAAAAGCCATAATGTTATTAATGGTAATTAAAGGTTTCAGCGACACTATACTGGATGATTGATATCTCCAAACAAAGCGCAACCGATTTTAGACCTTAAGCTCTTTTACATCCCTTTCCATATTCGCAAGCAGAACAAGCTTTATTAAAGTATCTGGATATTTTGTTGTAGGTGCTCATTAAGTATATCTCGACAACTACAATCGACAATAGCAGGAAGGCAATACGGATAAATTGATTGAAAGTTACCAGAGAACACAATGGAACAATTAAAAGCAAATATTCCAAATGTTCAAATAATTGTCAAATAAATAGGTACGTATGTCGCTAAAGTCATGTTAAGTGATAAAAATGTACCTAGCAGAGAGTGCCGCGCAGTGCCGATATCCCAAATTACTTATTATCTATACTAATATTATAAAGCTGAAGAGTTTGTTTGTTTGTTTGAACGCGCTAATCTCAGGAACTGCTTGTTCGCATTAAAAAAATATTTTTGGGTTGAATAGACCTTTTATCGAGGAAGGCTTTAGGCTATATATCATCACGCTAAGACCAATAGGAGCGGAGCAGTCATGAAAAATGTGACACAAACGAAGTTGTGCGGACAGCTAGTATTTTATATCACTGAAACTCGTGTTAGTCGTCAGACATTTTATTTGGAACAACTACCATGACAACCAAGTCTCTATGCTACGAGTATGTGACAGATTACGAACCACGAAGTGTCAACCTCCAACATTAAGGCTGGAATTGATGACGACACGGTTGGCGCAGTGGTTGAGCATCCCGCTGCTGCGCTAAGTGTCGCGGGTACGATCCCCGCACGGAACAAATGTTTGCATGACCTACAGATAATTGTTCCGGGTTTGGTATTGTGTATGTAAGTATTCATGTTTGTGAACACCCACGATACAGGAGTAAATTTTATTAGGGTGGGGCATCGTTTAAAAAAAAGTATTTACAAAAAAATATCAGCTTATGCTAGCTTATAGACCTCGAGCTACAACCGAGCAAAAGAATTAGCATAGTCGCTCGAAACTGATCAAGCTAGAGCACTGTTCCTGACGAGATTTCTATACCCTTCAAATTCAAGGATCTAATCTGTTGCTAGAGCCGAATCCCCAGTATGTCGAACCTTAAGGATGCTGAACGCCCTCCTGACTGCCGACCCTGAATGTGATGTATTTGCTGATGAATGGAAGAAAATAATGCGTGCTTGTCTGATGTTTTGCGAGAGACAATATGCGAGGGTGTCCACTGTTACATGTTAGTTTATGTTAGTTATGATGTAATTTTTTAATTAATTGATTTAACCATTTATAATTTTATCCACAAATTGTATATCTTTGAATTTGAATTTAATTTTTGTATGAATGCTTATTTTATTGTTTTTTTTTATAATTCAAATGTTAATTAATGTAATTGGACCTGTGCCGTTTTAATTAACTATAAATAAATACGGTTTTTTCTTGAAAGCCTGAACCAAACATCATCAAATTCCATGTTCACTCGCTCTTCAAAGAGCGAGTGAACATAATGTCCGTCCCTGTTCTCATCAAATGCTTATAGAGCTCAAAGGTCATAAGGTACTGTTAAAATCTACTCACACTTCAGCCTCTCAGTCCTAGGTCCCCTGCAAGCAGCACTGAGCCCGCAGCACAGCTCCTTAAAGTCCACATGTCCGTCTCTGTTCTCATCGAAAGCCAGGAAGGTCCCAGCAACCGCGGCAGCCGGCAGTGGTGGTGACAGCAGCGGTGACAGGCTCTCCGCGTCCAGTTGGCCAGTGGGGGCCGCGTTGCGCAGAGTCCAGAAACATTTCTCTAGCTCTATTATATCCTGAAAAGGGGTGTGCAATTAGTACCAAGACAAAACCAAGAATCTCTGAAGAAGAGTGAAATACCAATCATCGTTTAGCGGAAACCATGGATTGGGTCAAACAAGCTTCTAAAACAATATGATAGGGTAGTGGACTAATAAAATCTAATTACTCCGTCTGATAGATTTCCAAAAAATATTGGATACGCATTTTTTTTTCACGTAAACAAAAAATGAAGACGATACAGTGCGTTGAAAACTCGTGTGACGTCACTACTCGCTACAATTTTTACCTAGCCGCGACGTCACACGCTCCCACCTGATCTTTGATGATTTTATCTTCGTCAGTTTTTATAGATTTGATAAAGAAAAAAATACGTACGTACGCCCAATATTTTTCTATAATCTAACTGACGGACTAAACATAACCATATATATATGTTACTCAGGCAACATCCCTATTGAAACCTCAAGGATATATGTTACTCAGGCAACATCCCTATTGAAACCTCAAGGCCCTGAGTTGTATACCCCAGCGCGGAAGCATACCCATTCGCTAGCCAATGGAATGACACTATGTTCTTGAACTATGTTCTCAAATTAAAAGGAGGGATCAAGACCCTGAAGTGGTATACACATCGCCTGAACACAGGTGATGGTAATGCATACCTAAACCATTCGTGAAAGAACCCTCATTGTTTTGTATCAACGTAGATACATATACAAACCATTTTAATTCGTTCTTGCTTACACAGAGAGCAGTGGTGGCCGAATGGTAGCAGCCCCGACTTACGAATTGTAGGTCGTGGGCTCAAACCCAGCCGGGCGCATTACTTAGTGCGATAATTAATGTCATCACCACTGCTCTCAAAACGGTAAAGGAAAACATCGTGAGGAAACCGGCATGTCCTAGAACCAAAGATTCGAAGACATGTGACATTCACCAACCCGCACTGGGCCCGCGTGGTGGATTACGGCCCATTCCCACTCTTAGAGAGGAGGCCTGTGTCCCAGCAGTGGGAACGCTAAAAGGCTGATTAGGCTTATGCTATTATGCTGCTTACACGATTTGCGTGCTTATATAATATTTTATTTTCCACCACAAGCCAATGTCTCCTTACATGGATATAAGAAGACATATATTCTGTGTATGTACCTAACGCTATCAAATAAGGTATAGGAAAGGTTTCATTTTATATTATCGGGCAGAAAAAATAAACCCGTGTTTATTTCTAGATCAATCGACCGTAACAAATCATCTCGGTTTTCATAGAGCATTATTTAACTAGGTAAGTTTTCCTTTGACATGTAAATAGTCGAGGAAAAATCGTTGTCTTGTGTTTATGAAATAAGTTTCGTACATAAATTGTAGATGTCTGAAGATTCCTTATTCATAGCACCCACGCCACGGAAAATTATATTCCATTTGGTTAGCAGTTGGCGACCTTGGATAACTTTTAATAAGCAAAGTCGGTATTTTATGTAGAGGAAATTACGAGACGCATGTGAAGCAGACTTAAAAGAAGAAGACTAGAATTGTAATTATAAACTTAAAATTGCTTAAGGATTAATTATTCATAAAACGGTTTTTTCCAACGAGTGAAAAAACGAATTAGCGAAGTATTTAATGAATGTCATGATATTAAAGGGGGGATGATTTTTAAAGTCTTAAACAGACAAAAGACCTATTACTAAATTCATTTACACTGTCCTATTTGTACGCCTACATCGACAGATATTCTAGTCTATAGGTTGCGGAATTTGTAAGAAAGAGTCACCGCGGCCCTGGAACGCAAACAGCATTAGGAGGAACACGGATGGGTTTTAGTCAGTCTGACACTCCCTTCCACTCCGCCCAGAGCGGCAGAAGTCATTTTAAGTACAAATACTACTTGGAGCAATAGGTACGCTAATGATGTAAAGTTATTGACTAAGAAGTACAGTGAGGCTCTGTCTCCAGATGAAATATCTTGTCAGTCAAGCCATAAAAATCAACATTACCAGCAGTAATTAGACAATTTTCGTAACCAGGTTGAAAGACCGACACTGAACGCTAAGCGCCTCAGATAGCGTATCACAATTATATTGTGTAACACGTAATTAAACTGGTGTCAAATTCAAGAGCGCAAACATTTTTTATCAGTCAACCACACTCTATGGTTTTGAGAAAATTGATAACATTCTTTTGTTTTTTGAATTTGCAGTTCTCAGTTTAGTTATTGGGAAAGTTTGATACTTATCAATGTGTTGTATTAGAGGACTCCGTTGTACTATACGAGGTTTTCAAAACATAGAATATTATATGGGCAACTGTCAAAATACGTAGAAAAGCACGTAGTGTGGGACCCGCTGCGGCACGATGGATCTATGATTTGAAGAAGGTGGCTGACAGCGGAGGGATGAGGACTGCTCAAGACCGGGATGGTTGGCGCTCTTTGGGGAAGGCTTACGTTCAGCAGTGGACGGCAATTGGCTGAAATATGTAACTGTCAAAATGGCAAAAATAATATTACCATTGATAACCCAGTCTCGACGTCCATAATGGTAGTCTAAGAGGGGATAACGGAGTCTATAAACCCCTTTTTTCATTCCAGTTACACGAGTCATGTATTCTGGGATAAAGGGTTTTCTGGCGGTTTTGTCGCGTGTTGCGGCACTGTACACACAATTTGTATGACCTACAGGTAGTTGATCCGGTTCTGGCTGTTTGTGTATGTGAATGCACCCATCGTTTTGAAACAACACACGAATGATGATGACCAAAATTAATACTAGAAAACTTTGTGTCCCTTACTATGCAGGTATACATGCTCGCACAGGAGCGTAAGATGATGATGATGGCTTAATTAAAGCTAGTTTAAAAAGAGCGCAGACAGTCTTTTTTCTTTCTGTGTTACAACCATTGAGCCTCTGAGCCACCAGAGCGGTATTAATAAATATGAACTCTCAAAATACATTCAGTACCTACACCATTACAATCTTGCATTCTATTTTAAGTTCCAATTCAAATTGCGTAACATGTTATTCAAATAATCAAGTTGGGTGTAATTGCAGCCATAATTTCGATTCGGCTATATAATTAGCTAGTTTCATTTGCAATTACAAAATATTACTAATCAAAGGGAAGTGGAGGCCCAAATACGGATAAATGTCATTGGCAAATCTGTGAAGTGGCTTTGAATAGTCATGGGCTTCTATGTACCTGCCCTGCACCAAAATGGAAGGTCTCTAAGCAAATAGACAGTTATTTTAACATAACATTTTTTTTTTTCAGATGGGAAATCATCAAATGCCTTCTCCCGCTCTGGGCGGAGCGGAATCGGGAGTGTTAGACTCTTACTGGCTAAAAACCATCCGTGTTCCTCCTAGTGCTCTTTACGTTCCAGGGCCGCGGTGCGGTGTCTCTTTCGAACAAATTGCGTAACCCTAGCAGGCACTGACCCTATGGGAGCCCCGTCTTTGCTGACATCTATTTTATGCGCGCGTGGAACAGGATGCGCCGTTTACCCGAGCCTGATTGTTATCGGATGGCGAGCCACCCATAGCTCGCCATCCGCAAGCTCGCCATCTCAAGGCCGGGAATCGCCCTACGTTTTCCGACACCCGTTTTTAACATAACATAAAACCACGCCTTTATTTCTAGGGATAGACGGAATTGTACCTATAGCAATGCTGTTTGAGACCCATGTAATAGGCAGACTATTGCCAAAATTAAATCAGGCAGTGATCAGGTTACTTCTAAACAAGCATGCTACATCAAAGATAAAGATAAATTTATTGCTTAACTGTATACATTAAGGTCATCGTCGACCACACCATCGCTTTCCATCACGTGAGATCGTGGTCAAACGTGAGACAGCCAATAATAAAATAATCTAGCACAAATCTAGACACCGAACTGCTTATCAGAAATTCCAGAGGCCAAAAAACCTAGCCTGGCCACACACGGGCCACCGCACCACAACCACAAAACGCCACCAACCACATTTCCTGTAGTTCTCATATATTGACGCACGCGGTTGATGACGTGGTCGCCACACGTTACACGTTTCTAACTTCAGGTGACGGCGTTTGTGGCTGTCGCATTGGCCCATATGTGGCCAGCCTTAATAGCACTTCACCCGACCCCAGAAATCGAAACTTGGATCTCATACTCAGCAACACCACTTGCGACAACAAAGAATACTATTTAAACTTTATGTACAACAGTGGTACATGGGCGGACTTAATGCAACAAGGCATTCTCTACCAGTCAACCTTTGCGTCAAAAAGACAACACTGTGGTAGGTGTACAGCAAGTAAATAAAATACAAAATACCGAACCCAAAAAAAATTCGACACGTACTTCTATCGTGAAGGTTTCAATTCGCATTCAATAAGATCAAACCCCCTATCATTGTATTAGGCGCTACCGTCAGGGTCCCTTACAATTCGTAAAATAAATAAAATTGTATCTACAAATAATAGAATTCCCGAACGTGACTACACTACAGACTGTATTGGATCACATTCGATCCAGAGCACTTTAAAACTATTTTCAGTTGCTACAAAAACGATTCACAAAAAACACGCAACATCATCCATAGCGGGGAAAAACCACTTAAAAACATTTTCAGTGCCGTCAATTGAAAAAAAAAGCGCTCAACTTTCCCGTCATTCGCTGTTGAACTCGCTTTGAAAGCGCTAAAAGCTAAATGCTTGGATGTTGAACTAAAACCTCGAAATGAACTATAGCACAAATTGTTCGCTGAAAAATGGGTTACATGCGTGTTGGAATTATCGCTATATAAGAACCGTTTGATTGTTATCAGAATTTGTTTGATACTTGACGATTAAAAGATTGTTTTTTATGAGTGCAATTAAAGTGGCGCCAATAAGTTGAAAAAAAAATCTAATTAGTCAGTCAGATAGATTTACAAAAAATATTGGACACGTATTTTTTCTTTTTTCACGTAAACAAAAAACGAAGACGATACAGTGCATTGAATACTCGTGTGTCTGATTTTTTATGCTTTTTATCTTAAAAAGTATCAAAAATCAGTAGGGCTCAATCAATTTTTATACATTTGATAAAGCAAATAATACATGTCCAATATTTTTCGATAATGTAACTGACGGACTAAATAGAATTAAATTTGATGATGATGATGATTATGAATCTGCATTGACCATACTAGGGGTGACGGACCAAAGGTACGCGTGGCAGTGGTGGCGCGCAACTAAATAATTCAGGTACCTACGCCAAATGAATGATTGAATCAACAAAGATAAATTTGAAGGTACATTCATATTATAAATAGTTCAGGAATCGAGTCTCGCAGATTTTTCCGAGCTTTTCCCGAAATTCAGTTTCCAAAACCACTTTTGATGAATTAATAACATATGTATAGTTTCCAGATTATTTCCTGAACTTGTAGAATAAAACGATATTACTTGGCAAATTTCATAGTTCTAGGTCAACGGAAAGTACCTTATAAATTTAGATTTTCTTGCGGCATAAACGGACATATCTTTTTTTTTACGTTAGAAGTTTGATTACAACTTAGAAGTTTTATTTTTTCACAGCTCAAGGGACTGTAGACCTGAGTATATAGATTTAATTTCAACCCGATATCTCCAAGCATTCTCGAGATAAGGGATCATGGCAGACAGACGGTCGGACGGACAACAGAGTGATCCTATAAGGGTTCCGTATTTTTCCTTTTGAGATACGGAACCCTAAAATGGGGAAGAAAAATGTAGTAAATGCTATCTCACATTTTTCCGCATCTATACTAATATTATAAAAAGGTAACGTTTGCGAGTTTGTGACCTTGTAAGGGGTAATCTCTGGATCTACTGAACCGATTTTCAAAATTCACTGTTGGGAAGCTACACTATCCCCGGGTGACATAGGCTATATTTTATTCCCATATTCCCACGGGAACGGGACCAACGCGGGTGAAACCACGAGGCGCTGCTCGTACATCATATAAGGCAAGAATAGTTACTGGCATGAAGTGACTGGCATGAATATTGATTTGGCCATGCACGCCAGGCCAAATCAATATTCATTTTCACAAAAAATGCCACGATCTCCTACAAATGTTCGATATCTTGGTCTAGGTACCTATACAGACTATTTTCTAATAAGAAAACTCGTAAAATGACAACAAATGTAACAAGTTTTTTTTCTGTATCTATCTACCTGTACGGCAATTATGTTACACTTTTATTACAAAATCAATATCAAATATTTAATCATTAATTACAGATTACGAGGAAAACACTATCAGTTAATTTATTTACAAACTACAAAATACTTTAAATTCCACCAACACTACCGTTGTATTTAGATTTTAATCATTGGGCAAATAATCGCTTGACCTGAATGAAAACAAACAAAGCGTAAATTAGTTTATTATTGTTTGTGCAACCGCCACAGATAATAAATTATATAAGTAAATATTATTCAACTCGATTCCTGTACAGTCGATTTTAATCGTAGTTACCAACAATGTAAACGATGCAACTCTATGATATGATATATCTCTATATAAATATGGAATTGTTCGATAATCATTATCTGTTGACTGAAGGAGAGCGAACAAATATCGTCCAGTTTGTATTGTGTTTATTTTAACTGGATAATTCTGGTCTTGGATGGGAAATCATCAAATGGCTTCTCCCGCTCTGGGCGGAACGGAAGGGAGTGTCAGACTCTTACTGACTAAAACCCACCCGTGATCCTTCTTGTGCCATTTGCGTTCCAGGGCCGCGGTGACTCTTTCGAACTAATTCCGCAACCATAATTCTGGTCTGGATCGTTAATGTGGCACGAGTTCAGCAACTTGTTTTTTTAACATTATTTAAAATTGATGTTCGCAGATAAAAGAAAAATTGACACAGGTGACTGACGGCCATGTCATGCAGAAGACTGAGTAAAAAGGTCTCTGATGAATTTTGAGTACTAATATAGATGTTTGTAAAATCAGAGGAAGGCCAAAGAAACGATGGATAGAAAAACTACTGAATGGAGATTGATGAAATTTGGCACAGAGGTAGATTATAGTCTTGTATAACACATAGGATACTATTTATCCCGGGAGTATGATCCACGAGGCGGCAGCTAGTTGTAACAATAAAATTAGATCTAGCCGAACGCTCCAGCCGACGGGTCTTATAAATTCGTAATTGGAATAACAGTTTAAGATGCCCAGTGATGGTGTAGCTCTTAACCATCATGATTTCAGTCGAAAGACGTCCACTGCTGGACATAGGCCTACACTAAGTGACGCCAAATCGAGCCGTCATGTGGGTATCGCATCCAACTCATGAATCAAAGCATGTTCATGATGATAATGTTCATAATCACATCAATGCTTCTATAAATGTATGCCTATCGGTGAATGCCCATTAGTTTCCTTTTGACCCGGAAAAAATACGGTTTATATACTATGGAATTTACTACGGAAATGAATACGCGGGAAAACATCAATTGTACAACTCTGTACATATATGTATATTATTCGTTGAGGAAAATATTTTTTAAATAAAAATTCCCATGCTGCGGTTTCACAACTACGTCGCGAACCGAATATACGACAGCAAAATGCACGTATTTAAGTACAATATTTACATGCAAGATATCAAGTAAAGTGTGCTAGTACAGTCAAGATAACGTACTCAAACGGATAGGTAGCAAATAGTGTCTCGAAACACTGGCAGTAAACAGCGAATATTTAGATAACAGGTACTGAGGCTGCTATCGCGAATAAATACTTTTTAACGGATGTCTACATGAGATTGTTTCTTGACATTGAATATTGAACTTCATAAAAAAGCAACCGACTTCTAAACAAAAAAAGTATTAAATAACTTTAATTTCAGAACTGGGTGTTTTTGGTTATTTTTTCGTTTTTTGAACACCGAGTTCCAAAATTAAAGTTATTTTATACTTTTTTTTGTTTAGAAGTCGGTTGCTTTTTTTATGCAAGACTGGAGTCCGATTTTCTGGCTTCTGACAATCCGTAACGACTGCCAAAGATCATTTGTAGATCTTTGGCAGTCGTTACGGATTGTCAGAAGCCAGAAAATCGGACTGACATCGGCTGAATCGGAGACAGCCGGGACCTTCGATCAATAATAGCACTAGATAAAGGATCAGCTTCGATCAATAGTGTATTATTGATCGAAGGCCGGGACCAACGGCTTAACGTGCTTTCCGAGGCACGGAGAAGTCTCGTTATGTTAAGATGGTCACCCATTCACAGACCAACCCGAGGTTGCAAGCATTGCTTAACCTCGAAGATCGACCCGTGCGGCTGTTATAATTTAGGCACGAGCTCCACAGAGCAGATATTCTCCGAGAAATTACGTTTTTACAGTAAACGGATCACAATTTTTCAACATATCTGTATTATTAACTAAAAAATCATCAATTTTGGGATATGTCGAACTTGTAGCAAATGAGCGAAATATTAGTGCAAGTTAAAATTGTGTCGCAACTCGCACGTGATCCAGCTGCATTAAATCTGACTAGTTTTTATACCGAGGCTGATATCTCGGCCCTCGGGATTTCCCTACAAGACATTCAAGAATTTCCTCAAGCAAGCGCCGTATTGAAGAAAACGGATAAAATAATGTTAGGAGGGAGATTCGTGTATTTCAGACGGATTTTTTAAGAAAGATTTGCATTTCAACCTCAGTTTCAATCTATGTTTTATGTGGATGGTTTAGAAATTGCATTGAGAAATTTAGGATAGCTACTGACTTAACTTCAAATAAAAACAAAGAATGTCATGTTTCGTTTGGTATTGTAATTACTTCTTTTTCTACATGACTTACACTGTTGACTTCCTGTGGGAAAATTGACTGTATTATGCGAATGTCAAGAAGCCTTACAAACACTATTTGATATTGAATTTCAGTGACGAATATCTACTAGCCAATTGCTTCTGGGATAAAGGAATAAATTAAAAACTGTTATTAATGAGTGTTATTAACTTGGTAATAGGATATTACCAAGTTAATACCACTCAAAACATAAATATCAGCCATAACTAATCTACCTATACATATAAATAAAATTGGAGCGTCTGTTTGTAATATTGAAATAACCGCTTTTTACTACATGCATGAATATACATGATACATACACCAAAATATCATTTTTGTCTGTCTGTCTGTCCGTTTGTTCCGGCTAATCTCTGAAATGGCTGGACCGATTTGACGGGACTTTTACTCGCAGGTAGCTGATGTAATAAGGAGTAACTTAGGATACTATACTTTTATTTTAGAAAAAATATTTCATTTTGGAAAAATAAAGTAACGTTGCAATGTCCAAGTACTGTCCAGTACCGCGCGCAGCTCACGCGCATGCCACCACTGTGCCGTCACGTCGGGTGCCTCCCACCAACGAATCAATATCACTAAGAATCGGGGGGTTAGTAGTTACTAACCCCTCGCCCGCTTACGCTTAGCTTCTGCCCGCGACTTCGTCCGCGTGGAATAGTTTTCCACGCGGACGAAGTCGCGGGCAGAAGCTAGTAGTAAATATATACATCATACAGCAAGCTATCGCTACCCGATCCTCCGCTATCAGCTTGAACATAAACACCGCAAACTCGTCTCCTTTACATCGATAGGCGCAAACAGTCACTCAGATTATTGTGACACAGTATTAAGTGCGCAAAATGCATGTGTTGTTATAAATTTAGTTAGAATCTTCCTTAAACGTAGGTGTGATAAAACGATTGTATCTTTGCGGGATATTTATCTGACGGCAGATTCCGTGATTCAAAATAAGTAGATATTATCAGAAAAACAAAACCGATATCGACTAGGACTAAATATGGAGATGATGGCTAAAAAATAACAAACGCACAGGTCGATCTTCGAGGTTAAGGAACGCTTGCCAAGGTTTTTCTGTGGATGGGTGACCATCTTAACATACCGAGTTTCCTCCGTACCTCGAAAAGCACGTTAAGCCGTTGGTCCTGGCTGTCATTTGTAGATCTTTGGCAGTCGTTACGGATTGTCGGAAGCCCGAAAAAATCTGACTCCAGTGTTGCTGTAAGTACCGTGTTCCCCAGTTAATGGGTTGTGGAGGCCTGGTAGGCAGCCGCTCCACGTAAAATACTGGTATTCAGCTGAATCCGGTATGACTGGAAGCGGACCCCAATATAGTTGGGAAAAGGTTAAGCAGACGATACACTAAAGATGCCTGCATAGATACATAAAAGATTTCGTTCACATAGCCTCGACACATAGCGAAGATCTGTATGCGCATTATTAATTTGGGAATACTGTAACTAAAAATTAGACGAATCGTTACATGCGTGCGAACACTCCAAAGGTCGATTCAATTAATTAAATTGAGCACATTGAATTACTTAATCAGAGCGTAAATAAGATAAAAACCACCTACGCAAATTATTCTTCAAAAGATTATATTATCTTTTGTTAGATCTAGTTTTGATGTTACTTGTACCGCACTGCAGCAACAAAATGTTCTTCAATTACAAGTTTTTATGTTTCACGGACTTACGACTTACGAAGACGCACACAGAATGTCCCCTGTCACGCATGAACCAAAAAAAAAAGTTCTAAAAATTTGCACAAAGATACCATAGGAATGATTTTAACAAAGTTTGCTTGATGCTGCTGAAGCAGCATCAAAAATCCCGCTATTCCTTCACAATACGTTTGGGGTTCTAAACAGGGCCCTGAGTCTGCTATTACAATAGTGTCAGAATGGTCTAACATTGATCTCATAATGGTTCATTTTTACAAGTTTGGTAATCTACTAATAACAAAGCGTCACTATGACTTTCCAGTGGTCAACCACTGACACTCCATTGAAAGAAATGGCAAAGAATGGTAATCTCGTACATAATGACAAATGAAAAACAGACGTATGCGGTAGTCTGCTAAAATTTTGACAGTTCCTTTAATCAGTGACCTACCATTAGAACGTCATTGTGCAATCATTGCTTTTAATAGCTCGGTTATCAAAAAGTATTACGAGACCATTGACCGACCAGTGATCGACCATTATGAATTTAGCAGATTACGAACTTTTAGCAAAATGACAATGGAATCGTGTTGGAATGACAAATTTATAAAAATAGCAGACTTAGGCCCCTGGATTGTTTTCTTCTACACAAACATTAAAAAAAAATACAGTCAAATTGAGAACCTCCTCTTCTTTGGAAGTCGGTTGATAAAGAGGAAAGATTGTTTGTTTTTTTTGCATTGCATAGGTTCCGAAACTACTGAACCGATTTGAAAAATTCTTTCACTGTTGGGAAGCTACACTATCCGCGGATAACATAGGCTATATTTTAAACCCGTGTTCCCACGGGAACGGGAACAACGTGGGTGAAACCGCGGGATCCGGCTAGTATTCCATGTCTCTACTACATTTATCTTATTACTATAATTCTGAACATTTTCCATCTCTCCTTTATCAGAATAGCCGCCCTCCCTTAGACATATCCAGATCATTTGACGTCACAACAAGATGTCTAACGATTCGATTAATATAACATCAATTTGTATGTCATCATTTTATGGCGGAATGTGCTTTACGCACTAATTTTACTTTGTAAAATCTGTACCTAACACATTTTATGCAAATAAATTTAATGATTATGATTATAATGAACTCGATAAATTCTCTCGCATTATCGATAGCCAACAATCGAGAGATCTCGACTAGTACATTATATCGTGAGATTTTGGACGAGCCGTTATCTAAAAGTGATGACAGCGGTTCTGTGATGTGTAATGATTTGACATTGTTATGGATATATGTAGATAATGATACCGTATCGAGTGATAGGTACTTGGGACTGGGAGTATAATTATTGTTACAAAGAAAGCTTTGTTTTGGAATTCGTTCATGACGGCTATCGTGATTGATTGATATGAAACCTTCACTACCGCATTAAGGTCGCCCGTGGGCCAAGCGGTTTTGGTGAGAACTGAAACGAACTAACCAGCACAATCCAAAACCAACTCTATCAATAACACATACAAGGCACATTTTTTCACTCACCCTTTCCTCCAAATGCGTAACTCCAGCTAGACTCTGATAAAAAGTCGGTGTCTCCAGATCCTGGGCCACATTCACTTCTGAGAGCAGCCATTTGGACAGAACCGTCGCATCTTTGTGTATCAGCAGCCAGGACCTGAACTGGTCAAAGGTGACCTTCTCCGCCGGTCCAAAGAGGCTTAGGAGGATCTCAGCGTTCCTCTGGGACCCAGTGAGGGGGAGGGATGTGTACTCCAGGTGGAGATTCCGCGCGAAATCCCTCTTGTATATGTACGTGCCATTGTCGCCTTGGTTGTTCACATAGAGCGTCCAGAGGAATCTAAAATTGAAGAGTTAATTAGCATCATGTACTATTAGAACTTAGAATCTTGAAATATGCAGCTACAAATATAGTGACTGGGTACGTAACATTGATACATCGCTCTTAAAACCCAGAGAATTACTATTGACTTCTTAAATTGCTGGAAGGTGTGTAACCGAGGCATTCCTCGAAGCGCAACCATTTTGAGGAGCACCTTTTTTATTCTTCGGAGCGCGAGGAATAAAAAAGGAACGCCTCGTTAGGTGCGCCTCAAAATAGTAGCGCTTCGAAGAATACCTCGTGTAACCAGATGGTATCACAGTACACCAAGCCAATGGCTGAATTACCTAGTCTAATTCGATAACCAATAGACCCCACCTCAATGACCCTTAGCCAAGCTATGAGGATGATACATGCTATGATGAGGATTTTGCTGCAATTCATAATCAGCCTTTTAATGGAGGGGGGGTAAGAGCCTTGCTTACTTTTGCTCAATAGGTGGAGGGGGAGGTCAAAAATTATGTTTACGTAATACTTGAACAGCCCCTAGGTGCTTAATTTTTGTATATGTGAGTGTACTGTATGAGTGTTTAGTTGTATAAAGAAGAGACTAATTTAATAATTTATTGTCCAACCTTTCACCTTTTCTGTATTTCAAAGACCACACACATCAGCTGTTATTTAATACCAAACAAAATCATGTTCAAGTTCAATATATTACTATCTTATTACATTCCAAAACTATCATAAGTTTGACACTCAACACTACCTATATAAAACATTGAAAACTAAACAAACCAACAGCACCATAAAAATAAAGCCATGCCAACTAAACAATGCAACACAATAGTAATAGGAAAATGTGTGTGTGTGTAATATCAACCGAAATTGAAAATGTCATGCAAATTATCATCATCTGCTTAGCCTTTTCCCAACTATATTGGGGTCGGCTCCCAGTCAAGCCATATTCAGCTGAATACCAGTATTTTACGTGAAGTGGCTGCCTACCAGACCTCCACAATCCATTAACTGGGGAACACGGTACTCCTTGGCAGGACTGGTGTCAGATTTTCTGGATTCTGACAATCCATAACAACTGCCAAAGATCTCCAAATGACAGCCGACCCCAACGGCTTAACGTGCTTTCCGAGGCAGGGAGAAGTCTCGCTATGTTAAGATAGTCACCCATCTACAGACCAAACTCGGAAAGCATTACTTAACCTAGAAGATCGACCTGTACGGCTGTTATAATTTAGCCACAAGCTCCTCATGTCACGCAAATATGTATTCAAAATATATGCAAAATTCAGAATTCTGTGATTAAATGTTATAGCTCTGAGACAGATTTATGTTAATGCCTCACAATGGCTCCCACATTATTGTGTAATACTTTGCCAAAATATTTAGGAAAATCACACTTCATTCTGTAATAACAATGTTTCACTTGTAATTTTCATGAATTTTAGTTGAAAAAGAATGTAAAGTGTGGATGAAGTGAGAATAGCAGTGAATGGGAAGGTAATTGGTCCAGAAGGAATACTATAGAAGAATAATAGTGTTAGTGATAGCGTGACAGGTGACAGGACAGAATGAAAGAAGAAAACGTGTTATCCCACCCTCAGGAAACATGGGATAAGCACAGAAGTTGATAATTATGTTTTCCTCTGTGTTCATTTTTGGCTCTGTGTTTATTTATGGGCCAAACCATCTGCTAGTGTGATTATTATAGTATAATCAATAAGAACTTCTTCTTTTGTGATGTAAATAAAGTTATTATTGTAATTGATGGATTTTATTCTCATGTAGATAATGATAAACATATATAGAATAGCTATACTTTCAATGAGTAATTCTAACTTAATTTATGATGCTATAAGCTGTCAATCATTGCTTACAGCTGTAATAACATCACATTGTCATGATTATTATTTATCAATACATTCTACTGTGTATTTATAACAAAATACTGTGTATATTTATTTAAAAAATAATAGACAACTCAGAAAAGTTATTTGTAAAGATTGGCATAACATATTAAAAATCAAACAGTATTTGTATTTTGTCATTATTTAAGTAATAAATCTGATAGAAAAAGAGGACACATAAAAAAGAAAAAAAAAACAAACAAAAAATCTAGAGAACATTGCATTTTAAAAATGCTTTATGTGTATGTTTTTGTCTTGAATATAATGTATTAAATGTGGATTTACTGGGATTAAAATAAAAAGCCAAAATGAGTAGGTGAATATCCCAGTGTTATGTAGTGTATTATAACTTAATATAAAGTCTATTATATTAAGTTACATATATCATTCTTTAGTTACCTACTTTATTTAATTTATGGGGGCATTATTTATTTATTAAAGCTTTATGTACAGTAGTGGTACATGGGCAGACTTAATGAAACAAGGCATTCCCTACCAGTAAATGTTTGGGTTAATGGACAACACTGTGGTAGGTGTACAAAAAAAAATATAATGTTAACTTTATGGTGTTTAGAAATATAAAATAAAGTCCATAAGTGCTTTAAGTTGTTGCGATTTGAATCCAGCATAATGAGAAAAATAAATGTAAATATAAAAAATAAATGTTTCTGTTCATCTTCCAACTAAACAAACTGATATTATATTACTAACAAGCTTTACCACAAAAGATCTCCTGTGATCAGTTCTAGGTACCAATTCAATTGTATCAAGATGAATACAATCTTGGAAAATCACTGACCACATTGTATGTATTTAAATCTCTGCTCATGCTCAACCATATCATTTAGACCAATCGCGGCTACTAAACACCATAAATTAAACCCACCATTTACTTAATTGCTAATTAAAAATACAACTACCTGTAATCTCAACTAATTAGGTAAACTCTCGCAACTTGTAGCTCGGAATCTTACGCACCGCAATAATTAGCGAATGATTTTGGCGCTAATAATACAACACAACATATACATCATCTGATAACTGCCATGATGTAATTGTTTACTACTTAACAATGAGCAAATCGGACACTACTTACTTAATTTTCTCCTCGATGTTGCCCTTGGTGAGCACCACGATCCCGCACAAAAGCTCCCGGAAGGCGATACCTCGCTTGGTGCCTCCGCAAGCCTGGTACAGCCACTCGGCCACCTCGTAGGGCACTCCATCACACAGCACTTCGTGGACGAACGCCTCCAAGCTCAAGGCCGTCCCGTTCGCACCGGCACATCTCTTGAACGCTTCGCGTATACGTCTCAACTCACTATCAGACACTGCAAATAAAATAAACCGATATTCATCACATTCTTACAACGCACTTAGATCAACTTTATGCACTGGTCGTACCTCGTTTCACTGCATCCTCGTAAGATATAAACGATGGTTTTGAGTCTTTCGCACCCATATTCGCGAATACGTAACAATCATAACATTTTTAAAAGCGTAATAAACACAAAGAAACAAAAATTATTACAGCTGACAGCTCACGTCGTATGATCTGTAGCCATATTGAATATTTTTTCTTCTACTTCAACTTCCCATCCAATAAGAACGACTTTTGTAGAATAATAATACAAATTGCGTTTTTCGTATCAGTTATTGTGTCTTTACTATCTTTTAAATACGCAATGTACAATGAAAATAGGAAACTACAATCTGTTTTTTTTTTCTATCGGGGTTTGCTTTCGGATACACGCTCAGAAAATATTCTGTTTAACGTTTGGCTGTCAGGTCTAACAAATCGAATCAGTTTATTTTTTTATTTTCTGTTTCGAGTATGTTCCTATACAAATAAAAAACATGTAAACGCGATTGTTTTTTTTTGTTTTAGAAATAATTTTCAGTTTTTCAACGATTTGTCTAACAGTGGTTTACCATGGGTTGGCAAAATGTCAATGTCATGCTGCTCAGTTATGTCAAAACAACAGGCGTTTCACCTATCGTCTCGTTTTATAAACGTAGCACTATTGGTTTTGTATCTCCTTCTCGCTCATTGTATTATCTGTGTGCTATCTCATCTTTGATTTTCCCGAAAATAACCATATTGATAAATTTTTTATTTGTTCAAACTCCAAGCAATAGTCATATGATTGTGCTGTGTGTCCAAAAATTATTAAGTTTATTGCTTTGTTTGCAATCATGCTAATTTCGCAATAGATAGAGTTTTTTGCTACAAACAAGTGATGTGTAAAGGCTGTATGGAGAAGTTTCTTCCTTTTTGTTTTGAATAAATAATTGGATTGTAAATGTCCGTGTCTTTGTGTGTACTACGTATTGAAATCGACGAAGATCTGCCTGAAATGGGCGATAACCCTTCCGAAATGGGTAAGAAATATTCAAGTGACCCACCAACACAAAAATAAATTGATTGCTTCAGTTTGTTGCCAAAAGTCGAAGCAAACAATGCAACAGCTGTATCAATAAAATGTAAACGAATCTAGAAAACATCGACGTAAACTCGCGTGATGATTACAACAAACGCACATGTTCTCATCTAAATTCTGAAAATTAAAACATTTTTATATGACAAAAATGTCTTAATTTTCAGAATTTATGTTAAGTCTTGTGAAACCAATGTAAATCTAGACACTAATTAGGTGACACAGTTGTTCTAAGCCAGTTATAAAAGCGTTGGTTATTCAAATTTTAAACCACTATTTTGTCCTCACCTCCAGTTCTATCTTTTATTGTGCTATATATGCTGCTAAACAGAATATATATTTTCCAGAAGCGGCTAAAGAACAGAAAAGAAAAGACCGTGGAGCCCGAGAGTCAAAGATCATAACGGTGGAGACGTATGCCAGTGTCCTCACAGGTCTTAACACGGACTCTGGGATTCTGCCAACAAGCTCGAGACGTTCCCCTCCAGACAACAGTGTCTCCGAGGATGACGACACCATCAGTTTCTTCTGTGGAAACCCACTTGTTGAAGTCACTAAAGGAGTGCTGCATCTTTATAAGGAGAAGTGAGTATTTAAATTCATAAACACATTATATTTTTTTAAATGACCTTCACAATCCCTCACACACAAACCCACGACACACTAGACTAGTGGTTGTCCCCCACTAGAAATTTTCTCCTGTGTCGCGGGTGCATTTACAAACATACAATCTCACATACACACAGACAGACATGGAACAATTATCGGATGATATGCCAATCCATTTCCAATGTGCTCTGTGTCCTCGGTGAGAGTTTTATAACGTTTTCAATCACATTAGCGTCAATTTCTATTGAAACAGAATAAACGCTGTCTGGTGACACTAATGGAAAACTTTTTTTACAGATATATAAGCGAATGTTTACGTTGGCATGATTAAGAATGTTAAGAAACGGGCTCGAAGCCTTAAATTACATTCAAATTATTTTTCTAAACATTTGATTTCATATTCTTCCGCCCTTGCCCCGTTTCAGTTGGGTATTTGACTATGACCTATTTAATCGGTCTGTTAGATTTCCAATAAATAATGGACCCGTATTTCACGTAAATAAAAAACGAAGACAATACAGTGCATTGAATACTTGTGTGACATCACTACTCGCTACAATTTTTACCACGTGACGTGACGTCACAAGCTCCCACTCCTGATCTTTAATGCTTATTATATTCGTAAATTTTTTAAAATTTGCAAAAGAAAAAAATACGTGTATGTATGTGTAATATTTTTGGAAATCTATCTGACGGACTTATTAGATTTTTTTGTCTAATACCCTCTTGGGACTGGCACAACATATTTTCTTTATTCTAAAATACTTTTTATAGTATGGATTTCATTACTAATTTCAATTCCAGTGAAATGAAAGAAGCGGAGGAAGCAAAGACCCTGTGCCTGCTGTCAGTACCGGGAGCTCTGGGCGCTACAGACCTGCTAGCATTCGCAGCAGCCTGTCAGCAGGACATCGCTCACGTGAGGGTCCTGAGGGATGGCTCACCAGATCATTATATGGCTTTGTTTACGTAAGTATTTGCTATCATAAAATTTGCAAATAGAATACTGTAGAACGGGGTGGATAGAAATGCAGGGGTGAATAAAAACAAAACTTTAATTGGGATTTTCGCTTAAACACCATATTAACAGTTTCTCATAAACCATCCACTAAAAAAACAAATAATTGATTAAAAAATTGGAGTTTTTAATTTCTGCAAGCAATATTTAAATAACGAGAAAATTCAAGTCAGTTTCGTTTTTATACACCCCTGCATTTCTATTCACCCCGTATTACTGCACTTGAAAATCATTTGAAATAGTTGTGAATATGCAAATCAAACCCGTACTTTCAACTTCAATAAGTTCTTTGCTTTGTTCAGTTTCTTTTGCCGTGGTCTCCACCACCACCCACTGGTAGAACATGCCTTGGCCAGTAAGACCACATTTATATCTGTGCTGCAGATTCCGCACAAGTGTCGCAGCGCGGGAGTTCCACGAGACCTTCGACGGGGTGCCGTACAGCAGCCTGGAGCCCAACGCGCTGTGCCACATGGCGTGGGTGTCTCGCGTGGAGTGGGCCCGGGACGGCACGCCTCCTGTCTCGCACACCGAGCTGCCCACCTGCCCCGTGTGTCTAGGTAACTTCATCTTAAATAGCGTGAAAAAGCCAAATATTAAAAAAAAATACTCGCTACCTATAACAACCACACATTATTAATACCTGTTGATTAATCATCCATTGTTCAGTTCCCTGAATTAGGTTTTTAATAAATGATATTTATTTCGTAAATAGGTTAAACATAACAATTTTACACATCCAATATTTTTGTCATTTTAAGCTAGATGAGGCTGGTGTTTCCTAGTTGACTACCCTGAGAAGAAACACCGAACAAACTCAGAGGTCAAATTCTCTTTTAAAGTCTATACAATCCGTACTGGTCAAGTCATATGAGAACCATGTAGGTTAATGTCTGAGGTAGCCTTTTGAGGAAAGTGCCACACAGATTTGAGTGGACCTGTCCAGACAGTGCAAGCATTTATCAGTTACCGTGTAGCTCAAACTTAGAACTTTAAGGAGCTCAACGATTTGGCGAACAATACCAAAGTAAGGACATTTGGGTAGGCTGCAAGAATTACTCAAACTGCCAGACAAACTGAAATAAGACCCTAATATGGCGATCTACAAATTCACAATATGTTATATGAAAACCATTCAGATCTGTGTCTGAAATGGTCTGGTAACAATTTTATACATCCAATATTTTTGTCATTTTAAGCCAAATGAGGCCGGTGTTTCCTAGTCGACTACCCTGAGAAGAAACACCGAAACAAACTGAGAGTTGCTCACTGCATGTCGGTTCATTCTCACTCCTTGTGTTACTTAGGATTATTTTTTGTATTATTTCATTTTTATTTCTGAACAGCTGTTAGTACAAATCATTGACAGTATTCACTTGTTTCTGGTTGTGAATATTAACAGAATCCACTTGGCTGAACCCTATCTTATAAGATACAGGCTAGTCCTAGTTTAAAAGATAAGAGTCTAATATTGCATCATGATGTAAATAATATTTTCAAACAATGTTTACAGTTCAAAGTACTATGTTTTTTTGGGAAATAAAGACTTATTATTATTTCCTTTATTCATATAACGTACTATACTAATTTGCATTTTTAAATATTTCTTTAAAAAACACATAAAAAAATATATATAAAAATATAAAAAAGTAGTGATCCGCCGGTGTCGGGAGCAGGGTCCAAGCTACCGGTGGTTAGGGCTCCAGAGAAAGGAACCTCCTCACAATACGAGCCGTATCGAGGAGTACTGCCTTCTGTATCAGGCCCTTTAACCAATCGTGTAACGCCAGCTTCGACAGATGGTCGTCGAAGCTTTTAGCCATTAAGCCATTGGCCGTAACGACAATCGGCACAATGACAGCCGAGTCCACATTCCACATATCGACAACCTCGTGTGCCAAGTCGAGATACTTGATTTGTTTCTTTTTCTCAGCTTTCAGGAGGTTCTCGTCATGTGGGATGGTAAATCATTAATTGTGCGGCGCGCTAATCGATTTATCACGACTATATCCGGCTTATTGGCAACAATAGTCCTATCAGTGATGATAGACCGATCCCAGTATAACGTGACATGGTCATTTTCGAGAACTGGGTCGGGCACATACTTGTAATACGGTACCTCAGAATCCACAAGTTTGTATTTCAAAGCAAGTTGCTGATGGATAATCCTGGCTACTTGGTTGTGCCTGTGCAAGTACTCGCCGTTAGCCAGACGAGAACAACCAGAGATAATATGTCTGATGGACTCACCCGGACGGTGACATGCCCGACACACGTCAACCGTCCCATCCTTCATAATATGCCTCCGGTAGTTGTTTGTTAAGATAACTTCGTCCATAATTGCACAAACAAAACCTTCAGTTCCTCCGAAAAGATCACCGAAACGTAGCCAGGCCACGGACGCTGAGAAATCTACATCGGACCCATAAAGAGTCCGATAGAAGCGCCCGTGAAGCTCCTTGCCTCTCCATACCTCCCTACGGTCCATCTGTAGTAAGTATCACAGGTTTGCGCCAGTTCTCTTTAGCCATGGACAACGGGGTGAGTCCTTTGTCCACTGCGACCACATCTCGGTGCATACTCACATCGGCTTTGAGAAAATATTCTCTGAGACTGCACATCTCGCGACTATGGAGAGTCTTAGCATTTAAGAAGCCTCGACCTCCACATTTCCGTGGGATGTACAGTCTCATCACCGATGATCGTGGGTGATGCATCCGGTTTGCAGTCAGCAGTGTACGGACTCTCCTATCCAGGGCGTTGAGTTCGGTTTGAGTCCATTTGAGTATGCCGAAAGAGTACATTAATACCGGCATGACCCAACCGTTGAAGGCTATTTAAAACCTTTTTCAGGCGGCCAAAGAAGCGCTCTTTCAGCGATTGTTTCATGTCAGCACCGTTAATGCCTAACGCTTCCGACATACCAAATACTTGTAGGTTTCGGTCGAGCTGAGGGATCTAACCTGTATGGAATCTGAGAGTTGAATGCCCTCAGATTCTATAATCTCCCCTTTCTTTACATACATGACTGCACATTTGTCCACACCAAATTCCATCCTGATGGCACTACTGAAGGTTTCAGTTACCTTCAGTACCTCCATCAGTCGCAATTAAGGGGGCAGAGTTTCAGATCATCCATGTAAAGGTGAGGTATGACCTGACCACCTCTTCTCAACCGATAGCCTAGGCCTGAATCCTCCAGCAGTGTGCTTAGAGGATTCAGAGCTAAGCAAAACCAATGTGGACTCAAACTGTCGCCCTGAAATATTCCCCGTTTAATCCATACAGGCTCCTCATTCCCTTGAATTGGTCGACACCCTGGATAGCAAGGGACCGTTTTCCATTGCCTCATACTGATACATGACTCAAGCAAGGTGCGTAGAGTTGCATCTATTTTATACAACTCCAACACCCTCAAGAACCATGTATGTGACACAGAATCGTAGGCCTTCTTGTAATCTATCAAACATGTCGACAGATCCTTGCGGGAGCGACGAACCTGTTATTATTATTATAGATCGAAGTCTTTTTAAAGTCCATACAATCCGTACTGGTCAAATCATAATTATGCTTTTGAGGAATGTGCCATACAGATTTGAGTGGACCTGTCCAGACAGTGCAAGCATTTGTCAGTTACCGTGTAACTCAAACTTAGAATTTTAAGAAGCTCAATGATTTGATGAACAATACCAAAGTACAAACAATACCACATAAATAACTAAACTGTTATGATTAACTGAAATGCAACCCTAAAATGGTGATCTACATTCACAATATGCGAGCCATGCAGATCTGTGTCCGAAATGGTCGTTTGAGGAAATATCCATACAAATTTAAGACGGCCCGTCCATTCAGTGCTAGCTTTTGCAGTTGCATAAAATGGCAACACTATTCCGCTTACGAAGATCACAAATTGACATCTTTGTAATTACAGGCACGAAAATATCTGTCCAATGCCATTATGCATGGACATTTTAGTTGCTGGATATAGGTGTGATACATTCCCAGCATCGTCATTATTGTATGATCATGAACGCCCTGTGCCGCAGAGCGCATGGACGAGAGCGTGGCGGGCGTGCTGAGCGTGCAGTGCGCGCACGCGTTTCACGCGGAATGCCTGGCGCGCTGGCGCGACGCGCGCTGCCCCGTGTGCCGCTGCGCGCAGACGCCCGAGCCGCGCGGCCAGGCCACGTGCTTCCAGTGCGAGCGGGCTGCGCTCGAAGGTAACAACCAACTACTCCAGCTTCACAACTCCTATTTAAACAATTAGCTTTTGCCCGCGTGCTAGCGGTACAGTAGCCTATAATCAGACCCATGGTCCTATCTATCCTGTACCAAAATTCATCAAATTCGCTTTACCTACTTACGCGTGAATCGCGTGATAGCGTAACAACTCACTTTCGCATTTATTAAAAAAATTAAACATCACGCAAAATAAAATCAGCACAAAAAGAATGTAAAAGCCGTATTTTAAACAATTGTATCGAGAATATACCTAAGGTATATCAAGGAACAAAACTTAAATTAAATTGGCTTGATTTTTTTTAAATAGTTCTTCGAAAAAACGTGGCTAACCCTAACATAGCTGCAACCGATTTCAATTAAGCATTCGAGTAAATAAAAAAAATATACGTAATGCCTTGAAGCTAAGTTTTAAATCAAGAAAATTTTAGAAAATCACTACGCAACGGGTTAATTGTAGAAAAAAATTTACGTGAGGCACTACTCGGAGATCCGCGCCAGGTTAAGAATCCGCCTTGCATAATAGCGCTATAACTTTTACAGATTAACAGTGTTCCACAAGGCACAATTTTAAGACCTATTTTATTCCAAGTTTTAGAATCATTTTGAGGTAGTTAATTTTGTTAATAGCACAATTAAAAAAAAGATTGTTCTGAAAATAGAATAAAACAGCTTCTTTTTGTACCACAAACAGAGGAGGACGGCGACGATACGCGGGAGAACATAAGCGGCGTTGCCGAGGGTTTGCTGGAGGGGCTGGAAGCTGGGACCTTGTGGATCTGTCTCATCTGTGGAAATGTGGGGTGTGGCAGGTCAGTTAAACGCGTGAAATTACATAATAAACCTAATATTAATTCCACTGTTAAGACTTGGGATTTACTTTGTGACAGAAAGTAGATGTTAACTGACCACGCAAGCCAGGGGTCTTGGTAATTGTCCCATAACTAGTTATTTAGTGGAGCAATTTGTGAATATCTTCGTTACTAGTGTATATGCTACTCTCACTGACTAAGTATAAGGACTATTTTACTGTGCTGTCCCTAATAAAAAAAATATGTCTTTAAATTTTTGTTTCAAGGTTTTCTGGTTTATTTATTTAAAGAGGGTTGATTAGTATGAACCAATCAAGGCTGAGTATATAATCTAGAAACCTATGAGATGGTTCTTCATATGTTTCCTGATTACACGCAGCCTTATTTATAAGAGGTGTAACCGTATGATCAAGCTAAAATATGACTGGGCCGGACAAGTCTAGCGCATGTCGAACGACTTATGGGATAAAGCAACCACAATCTGGGTCCCATACAATGTAGGCGTCGCGCCAGAACCATGCGAAGGTGGCGCGACGAGCTTAACGCCTAACGACAGGATTTGTCCACACTTGCACAAAGCCGGAAGGAAAAGAAGGTGAAAGAAAGCCAGTGCTCTGCAGGGGGGGCAGAACACGCTCAAAATAAAGAAATAATTATTCATTTCAATACTGATAAAGCAGATTCTAAATTCAAATAAATGAGATTCTGCTAATAATAGCAGAATCTGCTATGTATTTTTTTATGTTCTCACTAACCAAATAAATAGGACATTGTAAGATTTTTTTGTTCTTGTTTTTCTGGGAAGGTTTTCCTTGTTACTTAAGATTTGGGTCCTGCCAAACCTTGGCAGACTTTGGTTTTCGCATATCTTCCCAACTTGCATAAACTTTTGTTTTTTTTTTTTTTTTGTAGGTGTCGGGCTTGGCGCAAATAAACACTTTTTATTTCTTTATTTTCTTCTAACTAGACATTTATAAAATTGTATCTGATTACGTTCCAGATATGAGGGTGGTCACGCGGCTAAACATTTCTTACAATCAAATCATACATATGCTCTGCAGTTGGGATCGAACCGGGTCTGGGACTACGCGGGTAAGTGTACCTTGCATTTCCTCTAAAAACAAAATTGCATACAATAAAAAAGTTCATAAACAAGGCAAGATTTTTGCTTATAACTAATGTCAGTAATTTAAAATAAAAATAAACTAGAACAGCTCATGGGAAAGTCATCTACGCTGGAGTCAGTAAACATGCACTGCAATATCGAGGGAGCCGAAACAGCGACCTGAACACATTAGGGACCATCCAAAAATTACGTCACACGTTAAGGGGGAGGGAGTGGGTCGACGAAGTGTGAAATTATGTGACAAGGGGGCGGGAGGGGTTCTAAATTTCGTGATGTCACATTTCAAAATCTATTTTAAAGTATTAAGTAAAACTCGTGTTTTACTTAATACTTAGATTAAAATAGTCTTCTAATCTTTCACCTTCCGAGAACAATGTCCAAAGTATCATCTATTCTCGTGCAGGTGACAATTTCGTCCACCGCTTAGTCCAGAACAAAGCTGACGGCAAACTAGTCGCTGCAGAAGGAGGCTTCACTTCTGAGGACTCGGCGTGTGGCGGGGAGAAGCTGGACTCGGCGCAGCTGGAGTTCACCTACATCCTGACGCAGCAGCTCGACAGCCAGCGCATGTTCTACGAGGAGAGGATGAACAAGTAAGTAGTGATGGTGCACAGTCCTCTGTGACACAGTTCACCTACATCCTGACGCAGCAGCTCGACAGCCAGCGCATGTTCTACGAGGAGAGGATGAACAAGTAAGTAGTGATGGTGCACAGTCCTCTGTGACACAGTTCACCTACATCCTGACGCAGCAGCTCGACAGCCAGCGCATGTTCTACGAGGAGAGGATGAACAAGTAAGTAGTGATGGTGCACAGTCCTCTGTGACACAGTTCACCTACATCCTGACGCAGCAGCTCGACAGCCAGCGCATGTTCTACGAGGAGAGGATGAACAAGTAAGTAGTGATGGTGCACAGTCCTCTGTGACACAGTTCACCTACATCCTGACGCAGCAGCTCGACAGCCAGCGCATGTTCTACGAGGAGAGGATGAACAAGTAAGTAGTGATGGTGCACAGTCCTCTGTGACACAGTTCACCTACATCCTGACGCAGCAGCTCGACAGCCAGCGCATGTTCTACGAGGAGAGGATGAACAAGTAAGTAGTGATGCTGCACAGTCCTCTGTGACACAGTTCACCTACATGCTGACGCAGCAGCTCGACAGCCAGCGCATGTTCTACGAGGAGAGGATGAACAAGTAAGTAGTGATGCTGCACAGTCCTCTGTGACACAGTTCACCTACATGCTGACGCAGCAGCTCGACAGCCAGCGCATGTTCTACGAGGAGAGGATGAACAAGTAAGTAGTGATGCTGCACAGTCCTCTGTGACATAGTTCACCTACATCCTGACGCAGCAGCTCGACAGCCAGCGCATGTTCTACGAGGAGAGGATGAACAAGTAAGTAGTGATGGTGCACAGTCCTCTGTGACACAGTTCACCTACATCCTGACGCAGCAGCTCGACAGCCAGCGCATGTTCTACGAGGAGAGGATGAACAAGTAAGTAGTGATGGTGCACAGTCCTCTGTGACACAGTTCACCTACATCCTGACGCAGCAGCTCGACAGCCAGCGCATGTTCTGAACTGAACAAGAGATGGGGTACAGGTCTAAATGAAGATCATCATTTTATTTCGTGTGTTTCCCAGACTAGAAGCAGAGCACGTGAGCGAGGTGGAGAGGCTCCGGCTGCGCGCGACGGAGGCGGAGGCCAGCTCGTCCAAGCTCAGTGAGCAGGTCGCCGCGCTCACCAAGGAGAACAAGACCCTGGAGAAGAAACTGCACCAAGTTACCAACAAGTCAGTACCATATTAGTTCATCTGGATTTATTAAGCATAAGCAACCTTTTAACGTTCCCGCTGCTGGGACACAGGCCTCCTCTCTAGGAGAGGGAATGGGCCGTAATCCACCACGCGGGCCCAGTGCGAGTTGGTGAATGTCACATGTCTTCGAGTGTTTGGTTCTAGGACATGCCTTGTTTCCTCACGATGTTTTCCTTCACCGTTTTGAGAGCAGTGGTGATGAAATTAATTACACAAAGTAATGCGCCTGGCTGAGTTTGAACCCGCGACCTACAATTCGTTTCGCTTTGCTTCGCTGGATCTATTGTTTTTATGTTATCAGGACAGGATAGTGTTGGGTATTGAGATCAAAATAAAGACTCGTCTTCAGAATCTGAAAAAGTGAAATAAAAATCTTCAAAATTGAGACGGCACTTTACAATGGTTAGTTTGGTGGACACGCGCGATCGTGACCTTAAAGAACGAGGTGTACGCACACACGTCGATCTTTCAAAACCTGATTATGCCCGCGCGCCTGCCCGTCCGCGTGCGGTCTTGTGTTCGTAGCTTATTTGACGTGTTTCTTTAAAAACGTCAAAACAGTTGCAATAGAGTAGTTTACTGAAAAAATCTAAGTAAATAGTCCGTCTGATAGATTTACCAAAAACATTTGACACATATTTTTTCTTTTTTCACGTAAAGAAAAAATGAAGACGATGCAGAGCGTTGAAAACTCGCGTGACGTCACTACGTGTTACAATTTTTACCAGCGACGTGACGTCACCAGCCAACTCTTGAACTTTAATGCGCTTCATCTTTATAATTTTTGTACGATTTAAAATAACAAAAAATACGTGCCCAATATTTTTTGTTAATCGTACGGACGCGTAAAATAGAATCATGATTTTTATAAATAGTAAAATACCCAATTGCTAAGCTGTCCAAAGTAAAGAAGTAAAAATTGTTTATTTGTTCAAATTCTCTGATAGAAAGATCTCTGAATATTGGCCTTTTTCAATCCCGAACGCATAGTTTTTCGAGCGAAAACGCGTGAAAAAGCCAATCCAGTGATAGTTGTTCCTCTTGAAGTTAGACTTTTCATGAGTATGTAAATTGTCATGAATATGAGTGACAGTAACTGATTAATGCTTTCGTTATTTTCCTATCAGAATATCAGTACTACAGAACGAGTTGTCGGAAGAGAGAGGCTTGGCCGCGGCCCTAGCGAACAGCCAGGCGGAGTGGCAAGCCAGGGCCAAGATACGGGAAGAGTCCTTCGTCAAAGAGGTAGGAGTTAACACTAGTTTCTTTTCTTACAAGTTATGTTTTGTGGCACCGGTATAGATAGTGCAATCCACGAAGACGCGCCCAACTATACCTCCTCTAACCGTTTATAGTATACTAGCTTCTGCCCGTGACTTTGTTCGCGTGGAATAGTTACTTTACCCCCGATTTTGAAACTCTCAGCCCGATCGGTTTAAAATTGACAAAGTTTCATACAAACTTTCATCCGTCAGTATGGTTTCACCAGAGGACGTTGTACTACTGACGCTGGTGTCACCTTACTGAAGCATACATTTAATGCGTGGGAAGAGGCACAAGATGCCATAGGCATCTTCTGCGACCTATCTAAGGCGTTTGATTGTGTGGATCACGAAACATTACTCCTGAAACTTGGGCACTACGGACTGGGCAAAACAGCTTTAAGCCTTGTTAAATCTTATTTGAATGATAGACAGCAAGTAGTGCAAATTAACGGTGTTAATTCATCGGGCTTAAACGTGAAAATGGGCGTTCCACAGGGCTCAATTTTGGGTCCTTTTTTATTTTTAGTTTATATAAATGATTTACCCCATTTATTGCAAAACAAGCTAAACATGGTCTTGTTTGCTGACGACACTTCTTTGATTTTTAAAATAAATAGACGTAGTAATAATCTTGACATCGTAAATAACGCCCTATTGCAGGTCCAAAATACCAATTTTGGACCTGCAAAAGTGCAAGAACGTGCAAGAAACTCTCTTGCACGTTCTTCTCCATAGAGATCTACGCTTTGGAACGTGCAATAGCTTCACCTCTTTCGACTTGACAATTCAAAAGCGCCTGTAAAGGGTTGAAATAAAAGCTTTGAATCTTGAATCCCCTATTTTATCCCCTTGGGGGTAGAATTAATCAAAATCCTCTCTTAGCGGATACCTACGTCATAACATCTACCTGCATGCCAAATTTCAGGCCGATCCGTTCAGTGGTTTGGGCTGTGCGTTGATAGATCACTATGTCAGTCAGTCAGTCAATTTTGAGTTATATATATTTAGAATGATGTGTGCAAATTTCCGGCAATGTTTGAGTGTAATCGGTCCACAGTAACTAGGTATGAGCGCACGCGCACACGAGGCGGCGCACGCTCGCGACAAGCTCCCCTCACCCCGCGGCCCCCGCAACCAACACTCGGTGGGGCGCGGCTTCGTGGATTGCACTATCTATACCGGCTTGTCTAGAAGCTTTTATGAAGGAGGAATTTTGTTTGACGGATATCATGTATTGACATTTTCGCGTAAGGCTACATGCCACCACAAACCCATATATTCAGTTTTTGTCTATACTAATATTATATAGAGGAAAGATTTGATTGTTTGTTTGTTTGCATTGAATAGGCTCCGAAACTGCCGAGCCGATTTGAAAAATTCTTTCAAAGTTGGGAAGCTACACTATCTCCGCGTGACATGGGCTATATTTTATCTCCATATTACCACGGAAACAGGAACTACGCGAGTGAAACCGCGTGGCGCTGAATCAATCTGTAAACAGCTTTGGATTTAGCAAAGCTGTTTACAGATTGATTCTATCACGTCTGATTTTGGAGATTTTCTTTTTAAATGTAAGACTTGTATTGGCATTAAAAATATATTTATGTGAAATTCGTGTCACAAACATTCACAAATTCCGTTGTCAGTACCGAAATGTAAATAAAAATGTATAAAGCATCGAAACTGGACGTGCTAGATAAATTCTGATTAAATATCTGAATTTTCAAGTCGAAACAGGTGAAGCTATCTGCACGTTCCAAAGCGTAGATCTCTATGGAGAAGAACGTGCAAGAAACTCCACGGACACTCTTTTAAATCATGTTCTGTATTACATAACATTGGTTACATCCTTGGTCGCTTCTATATGTGAGGACAATGCAAAGAAAAAAAGGAAACTATAAAAAATTCAAAGTATAAAGATTAAAACAAGTCAGTGGCAGTTAAGAGGTGACCAGTCTCAACCGACGGCGCCCGTTCACGAACATGACGCGTGTATCGGCACCATTTAGCTCAAACCATTTTGAAGGGAACCGAATGATCCGACACACGCGCCACCATCAGCGAGACATTTGAGCGAGCATGACATACTCTCAACTGCCATTTTAGTTCAAGTCACAAAGTAAACTATAACTTATCACATGTAAATGGCTCCATGCTACTCATATTTACAATATTTGAAAATAAAATGCTTCTACATTATACAAAACTATGGTTTATAATAACCAAGCAAAAACAAGTAAAAAAAAAAGGAAAAATTATTTATTTTCAAAATAATATTACAAAAAAAAAGAATACCTAAATAAATGAGACAAAAAAAGGGCGAGCATCTCTTCCAAATGTAAAATCCTAACTTGTTTACCCAAGTGGTTGAGGGTGTGGAGCAGGACCGGCATTTTTATCAAGTATATAATTTTCCAGTTTGTAATATGCTTGCCTACATAGTGTGCGTTTTTTATGCATGTTTTAAATTTTCATTTAATTGAAGAATATCGACTAGTATCTATACTAATATTATAAAGCTGAAGAGTTTGTTTGTTTGTTTGTTTGTTTGTTTGTTTGAACGCGCTAATCTCAGGAACTACTGGTCCGATTTGAAAAAATCTTTCAGTGTTAGATAGCCCATTTATCGAGGGAGGCTATAGGCTATATTTTATCCCCATATTCCCACGGGAACGGGAACTACGCGGGTGAAACCGCGAGGCGCTGCTAGTTTTGTAATAAAATTTTACGCAATACCCCATTAAAGAAGTGTGTACTTTAGCCAATCTGAACCGAGATTGATCTAATTTGTTTCTATTTCTAGTATTAAAAATATGCCTGTCGCTTACTTTAATAAAAATATGATGATTTTTCCGAACATCCATAATGGTTTTCATATATGTATTGACAAGGTACCGTCATGATGTTAATTTCCTTAAACAGTTCCCTTAGAGAATCGCGCCGGCGGAGATTGTAAATGGCTCTAACTGCTCTTTTCTGCAGAATAAAAATAGACTCTATGTCTGCAGCCCGTCCCCATAGCAAAATACCGTAAGACTATGAAAGTAACTAAAATAGACCAGTCTCGCGGTATCTACATTAGTAAGTTGACGGATTTTTCTGACAGCATATGCTGCTGAACTTAGCCGTCCTGCAAGTGATGCTAAATGAGGACCCCATTGTAGCCTTGAGTCGAGCGTTATCCCCAGGAAAACTGCTTTCGACGAATTCTATTTTCTATTTATTCAATACTATTTCCTCAATACTACTATTAACATTCGGTAAAACAAATCTAATACATTTGGTTTTTTCCTCATTTAATTCTAAATTAAAGTCTCTTTTTTTTTCTAAAAAAAAAAGACCTGTTGTAAGGCGTCATTTACTTCGTCAAGATTTGCGAAACGTCAATTTATCTTAAAAATTAAGGACGTACCGTCAGCAAATAACACCATTTGTGATTGTTTTTTTTTTAAAAAAAAAATAGGGTAGATCATTAATGTACACTAAAAAGAGGAAAGGACCCATTATTAAGCCTTGTGGTACCCCCATTTTGACTTCTAAACCACATGAATTTACACCGTTCATTTGAACTTGACGACTAAACTGAGTGCAAGTTTACAAAGTCCATAATATTCTAGTTTTAAGAGCAAGGGTTCGTGATTAACACAATCAAATGCCTTGGAGAGGTCACAAAAGGTTCCTATGGCATCTTGGGCCTCTTCCCACGTTGTAAGTATATGTTTTAGTAAGGTGACACCAGTGTCGGTCGTACAACGTTCTCTGGAAGTCATAGAAGTTTTTTACGGCGAAAGATTGTTTAAAATCAATTTAGTTTTTGAGCCAGATCGTAACAAACAAACAAATATATCTTAGGACAACATATTCCCAGGACTAAACTATAACCTGTCTGCCATATTTCATCTAGATTCGTTCAGCCTGTCTGGTGTGATTATTCATTCATCCACCCCTCCACTCTTTCACAATCGGAACAGTAGAAAGAATTGTATGTAAAACTTTCTAGAGTTCTTCTTCGTTTTATTAGAAAATGTTGTGATAATTTGAAGCAGAAAAATCCAAAAAAGGAAATTGTTCCAACAGGTGACGGATCTAAAGGAACAGCTCCGCGACGTGATGTTCTTCGTGGAAGCGCGCGGACAGCTGCAGCAGCAGAGCGGCGCGTCGCACGACGAGCTGGCCGCCGCGCACGTCAGCGTGGCGCCGCCGCCCAAGCCGCGCCGCCGCCGCCGGTAGCTGCAGCAGCAGAGCGGCGCGTCGCACGACGAGCTGGCCGCCGCGCACGTCAGCGTGGCGCCGCCGCCCAAGCCGCGCCGCCGCCGCCGGTAGCTGCAGCAGCAGAGCGGCGCGTCGCACGACGAGCTGGCCGCCGCGCACGTCAGCGTGGCGCCGCCGCCCAAGCCGCGCCGCCGCCGCCGGTAGCTGCAGCAGCAGAGCGGCGCGTCGCACGACGAGCTGGCCGCCGCGCACGTCAGCGTGGCGCCGCCGCCCAAGCCGCGCCGCCGCCGCCGGTAGCTGCAGCAGCAGAGCGGCGCGTCGCACGACGAGCTGGCCGCCGCGCACGTCAGCGTGGCGCCGCCGCCCAAGCCGCGGCGTCGCCGCCGGTAGCCGCGCACGCATCCCTACCGCCAGCTTGCATGCCATGTCACTGGCGCCTATGGCTACTTGTTATGCCACAATACTATGCAAGCTACTTCAATATCTTTGTGTGACAGGCATGTATTTAGAGCTTCAGACCACGGTTCCACCTGCAACCAGCTCGATCATGCCCCGCAATGTAATTAAACTTGCATGAGAGCGAGATGTGATAGATATATACAAACAGTGTAGTTATTCGAGATTTCAATCCATCGCCGCTGACTCAATCGTGGATTGTCGTATTGCATATTATATGATGAGTATCAGGTGAACCATCCAATCCATTGCAATTAAAAAAGTATTGGTTGTAATTAAATCTTAATTTTATCAAGTAAGATAAGGAAATGCTTCTTGAAAATGACCTCGAGAGTTAGGTAGTACCCGGTCGGATCAGTACCCACGTCGCAGTAAATTCGACTGCCATGTAAATTTGGCATTTAAATTTTTCAAGAAAACTTCAATTTCCTATGACACATTCTCTAAAGCGCTCTGGTGCAGCCCGGCCAGTGGCGATAGTACATTAATGGCCACTACATTTATGTAACATTTTATTTGTGTTAAATGTATTCCTGATTTAGTAGCTTTTTCTCGACTAAATTTGGGTCGACTTCCAGCCAAATCGGATTGAGCTGAATATCAGTATTTTACGCAAAGCAGCTGCCTATCAGACCTCCTCAACGTATTAACTGAGTAACACGGTACTTATTGGCAAGACTGGAGTCAGATTTTCTGATTAAATTTCTACAAATGACAGCCGGGACCAATGACTTAGCATGCTTTCCGAGGCACGGAGGAATCTTGGTACATTAAGAGGGTTACCCATCCACAGACTGACCTCGGCAAGCGTTGCTTAACCTTGAAAATCGACCCGTACGGCTGCTACTGGTTAGCCATGAGCTCGATAATTATGTATTATAAATTCCTAATTGTATCGTATGTGATCTCTTACAAAAGCACTGAGTGTTTTCTTTCCACTATCTAACTTTCATATAAGCTTAGTATTCTATTAATTAAATAATAATGTGGCTATAATTTTGATGTCGAACTGTACGTTATTAAATTTTTTGAAAACAACAAAAAACACTATACCACAGAGTAGTGAGCGAATGGAGTGCCCAGTGAAAACGGCCTAATCGGAAAGCGCAATTCTACTAACATAAAAAATACATACTTTATTTTGTGATGATGCACATCGCAAAGGAGTCGGCAGAACATAGTCTATCCAAATTTTCAGCCGTAATTTCAAAATAAAATTCGATCGAAACATTTTGGCTCGATTTCAGTATTATTGAAAACGTCGTTTAAATATTATAAGTAAGCAAAAACTAAACATTACATTTTGCAACGAGTTACATGTTAAGCGTCCATTTGTTGACTACTCTCGGTTTATTGTTTACTGTCCATTGGCTGGCTAGCGTTTTGGGGCGACACCACAATTGTCGCACCGGGTGTCACCCATGCAAGTTACGCCACTGCTACTGTACTTATCATTTTACTAAAGGAAAAATAATGAAAATTAAGATTGTCACATTTCGAAAAATGAGGGTCAAATGTATGCGGCTTTCATCAAATTTCTCGACTGCTGCAGAGTACTGTGATAATGTTAATAGATAGTAAGTAAGTGAAAATATTATTTCGATATATTTTATTTGTGTCTAAATCTCTGTGCTTACAGGTAATAATTAATATAAGGACCTATGCTGTAGTACTTGGTAAATTGTAGATCTAAACGTTTTGCTTACTCTATGGATAATAAAAATAAAGGTGATTTACTAATATTGTGATTTTATTTTTGTATTTTGTGACCTGCAATATTCCTTCAGACAGAAGAGAGAATCATAATCGGCCTAGACAATTCCCAACTATTTAGCGGCGTCGTGAGCAGTGGTGGCCGAGTGGCAACAGCCCCGACTTACGAAACGCACTGGGCCTGCGTGGTGGATTACGTCCCATTGGGATCTCCTAGAGAGTAGAGGAGGCGTGTGTCCCAGCAGTGGGAACGTTAAAAGGCTGATTTTATGTTAGCGGTGTCGACTACTAGTCTAATCCCCGATCCTGAGCCTGACAAACCGATCTGACATAAAAATGGGATTTGATATGTTCTTAACTTTTAGAATTTGTATCTGTCTAAAAATATAAAACGCAGCCATGAGGTACAGATATGAGAATATTTTATATAACAGGTATGAGAATATTTGACATGGAGCGACTAAGTACCACATACAACCTCCACAACCGAGATACTGGGTAGATAACTACCCTTTCAGTTAGACTGGATAAGAGATATGCAAACGATTTATGGTAACAATTTGACTAGATAAACAGTACTGTATTAGTACTGAGGTCAACAGTTAAGGTGTTCTCCTTCCTACCTAGATGACCATTTGAATCGATAAACGAGTAAGTACGATACCTATCCATAGACAAACAGGTCGCCATAGCAAGTGAGAGGGCGTGGTAGTACGCTCAGAAATCAGAAATCGTATATTTTGCACTGAATGTGGGTACAAAATAAGATGTTCAAAAATATATTTACTCAATAAGAAAAACTAATATTATGTAGGTCTACAGCGTTTCTAAATAAACTAACAATAATATTTATTACTTAAGTATATTTTTTTTTAAATCATTTATTAGTTTGTTTATTTTACCGGTATTAACAGAATAATAATAATAAAAACGGAATAAAATGAAATTAGAAATAAAAACAATAAATTAATATAAAATTATAAACTCTTTATCATTCAACAAATTCCACAACCCTGGCAGAACACTATGTATAGCCAGTTTACAGTAGACATGGAAATATATTCCGATCCCACCGACGTTTATAACTCGTAGATTTTTAGTGTACAAACACTTTCCGATTTTATTACGTTTCATTACACGGCGTTGCTTGAAATTCAACATGTTTAATTAAATGTTTTCATTCCTTGCCTTTCAGCTTCAACCGAGGTTATTAGTTTAGACAGAGTAATTTTTAAAACCTTTTTTGTTTTTGAAATACCTAAAATGTTTTACGGTACTACTCATAATATCTTATTAATGAGCATGTAACAAGTGGTGAAGAAACACTACAAGCGCCAACGGAACGACATCTAGTAATCACCACAGGTAATCACGTCAAAACGTCAAACAAGGCTGTGGAATTCAGAAAATAGTTGTAATATTTCAATATTTCTATTCATATTTTGCTGTACAACATATACATCGTTATTTGTTATACTAGTTTTTAAGTTAACGCACAATTGGTGTATCCAATTACACGGATAAAATTATTTTTATACTTTTATTTTGAGTGCATGACTGGTCACGTAAGTAGAACAATTTATTGCATACTTGCAAAACGGTCAGATTTCAATGACCTATTTGATTACTTGCTTCAATCACTTGGCTTGTATTTGGCTGGCTAGCAGTACCCTTGGAAGTGTTTTAGTGTTATTAGATAAGACCCTTTTGCAAGTGAGAAGTTTCACGTTGTCTTTGCAGAGAACACAGGAAAACATTAGCAGCGCTGCCCGAGATGGTATCCTACGGGTGTTTAAAGCGGTTTTGCTACAGACTAGACTCTGTATAAAAATTGTCAGAGCCCCTAGCCTGCGGCAACTCTGCCACATCTGCGGTCGTAGCGCGCGCCTTACACGCGGTCACAGATTAACGAAAGTTTACATCGAGCGATGGTTGGAATCCAACTGTTGTTGCACATTGGATTTTCAATGCCATCGCTAGTTGTGGACGATCTTACAACAACTTTTGGGCTTAGTTAATGTGAATAACCTCAAAGGTAAAAGCCTACCAGTGTTTGTTGACACTACTATTGCTGAAATACTGTTATGGATACAATGATTCTTTGGCATAATAATCTATGTAACTCCTTTTTAAGTAGCCAACCATTCAATGAACCCAACCCATAATAAAGTTGTGTCCTCATTTCAAGAAGTACAATAATATTTAATCAATACTTTGTGACATGAAAGGTAATAAATTTACATAAGCAATTTTTGTTTTGGTGACAATGTCTGCTGTCACAGTCTTCCACAGTATTTATGTAACAATAACTAGTTGAAATAGATATTATTACATACTGAGTATCAGCTACTGTAGTTATTGTTGTAATTATTTATGTATTAACATTTTGGTGTTTCTGTGTAGGTGATGAGTTTAGACAGGAGTCAGTGATATTAAATTGAAATTGTTTTAATCTTTTAGGCAAGTCATCTCATTACTTGTTAATAACATTTAATCTAGGTGCATATTTGTGAGAGTTATCAGTAAGGCTACAGCCTCCAGTATCGGATCTGGGGCTCAAAAAATCAAGTTATAACATAAATAATTCATTCTACATTCATATAATTGAATGGTTTCTTTCTTTAATATACATAAGCTTGCAGGCTGTGTTAATAGAGTTACTGAAATGAAACTATTTTCAATACTTGAGTAAAATCTCAATCTAATGTCACACATCGTCATCTTAACACTTTTGGTGCCCAATACTCTTTGTTAGTTGTAAGCGACAACATGGATGCGAGTTGTGTGTACCAAAACAAATTATTGTTTGACCCATATGCTGAGTTCTAGGCATCGAAAGGAAACGTGATTAAATCACTGACATCTTGCGTATTAGAAAACTCACACTTGAAATTCCTGGAGAATCTTGATAATTGTAAATTCCTTCCAGGTGCCCCTATGTATTTATTTTCAGGGCTTAATTCAGGAAGACTCCTGGAATGACAGGACAACCTGTACAAACAATATCAGTCATAGATCGTTCAAGCAACCTCAGAAAACGTTCTGGCTCCACTCAGTACCTTATAAAAATATAACTAATAAATATTTTTAGACAATATCATGAGTGAAGACGCCCAATTGGAGTTGCCAGCTGCTAAAAAACTAAGGCTTAACAATGGCGAAGCATCATTTAGTTCTACCGTAAGCAATAGTGAAGCCTCAAGTAATTCTGCAATTAATAATGGCGATGCCTCAAGCAGTTCTGCTGCAAAGAATGGAGAAACGTCACGTAGTCCCACCGTGGAAGTGGAAAATGATGTTGACAATGGAGATGATAAGTGTGGTAGTGAAGATAGTTACGGTAACTTCGTAAGACCTGAAGAGTTGGAGCGGCTGAAAGAATTCAAAGTGTTGGACGAAGTGAAATCCAACGATGAAGACAGCAACGAGGAAGAATCGGACAGCTCTGACGGTAGTTGTGTTTTTCAGTTAATTCCTTCTTGCATGATATGACTTCGTCAGGTCTTGTGTTCATAAAATTTTTCTTGTTATCAATTCATGTAGTCAAAGAATGAGATAAGTAATATATATTTTGGTTTACTTTGTGGGTTTGCGGTTTCACCCATATAATACCCATTCCCTTAGGAATATGGTGATAAAATATAGCCTTAGCCTGCCTGTTATTCCAATGGTGAAAAAATTGTTAAAATCTCAAACAAAAAAATCTTTCTTTATAATATTAGTATAGAAAATGTGCAAACAAGAACTCTTTGCAGAAGACCCTTGCCATGTCTTAAATAAATACCACTTAGATGGATTTCTTTCATAAATAATGTCCTCTCAGGAACACCCATTTTAATTTAAATGTCATTTTTTAAACAAACACCATTCATTATCTCATTCTCTAACTCTGTGACTAATTATTGTAACTATTATGAATTAATCACTTTCTTTTAAAAACTTACATGCAATCCTAAGCTCAAGAATATCAGGGAGTATCATACTTCACTTTATTTTCTGTAAAAGTGGGTAATCTAAATCTGCTATTATCTATTACACCATTAATTTTGTAGTTGTGGTGTTATTTTATGCCAACCACACGAAGGTTGAAAAATACACCTTTATATCACTGAAAACACGCTATATGTCACCGGAAGATTGCAGAATCCGTAAGATGCTAATAAATCTGTATTAGATTATATAATTTGTTGATATATTATGATATTTTTTGTATAGAATAAATCCCATCCAAAATCAACGGTTTCCAATATTTCCATGCCTTTCACATAAACTGATGACATGTAGGCGACCTGTCAGTGTACGGTTCTACAATTTATTGGATTTTCTGTCCTAGCCAAGTAGCAGAACATAAGGCACAGGGAACTTGGGGCTCCCCGACACGGATAGGTTAGGTTCGAATAGCATAATGAGAGCTAGAGAGCGAGCGACGCTAGCGAACTTAGCTCCCGTCATCCCATTCATGTTTTTTTTAAACCCTTCAGACTGAAGTAGGTTAGAATATTGATATTGTAATACTTAAGGTTTCCTTATTTGCTATTCTACAATTTCTCGAAATGACTTCGAGAGATTATAGACTATCAAATTTTGATGCATAAAAAAGTGTTTCAAATGTTTGGTTGACAATTTATTGAAAGTTTACAATCTCTCAAGTTATTTTATAATCTTACGAAGTTTGCCATTTTCCGGTGAGATATACAATACAATTTACATACAATTGCTGATGCATTTAAGTTAAAATAATATTATGAGGGCTAGTACAACTCATGGATGTATCCAAAGGTCTCCCTGAAGAGGAAATCGAGAAGATGCTGGACGAGGATCTCCCGGAAGGCTTCAAGGGAGCTCCCAAGCAGAAGGAGAAGGCTTACATCACTAGACAGAAGATCGTTCTAGAAGGTAAGTAAGCTTTGGTGTCAGCACACCGTGTAAATGACACACCCCATGTATATATAACTAGCAGCGCGCCGCGGTTTTACCCGCGTAGTTCCCGTTCCCGTGGGATTATGGGGATAAAATATAACCTATGTCACCTGGGAATAGTGTAACTTCCAAACAGTGAAAGAATTTTTCAAATCGGTTCAGTAGTTTCGGAGCCTATTCAATACAAACAAATCTTTCCTCTTTATAATAGTAGTATAGACTATAGAGGTGCTAGTTATTATATTTGTTCACTTCTGAGACGTTATGGTCGAAAATATTACGTCCAACATTTTGAGCAAATATACGGTTTGCTAGTTTGCCGTCTTTACCATATTCAGCGACTTCCGAAGCAAGTTTGATTTGTTCACGACAACATTGTATCAACATCAAGCGATACTTACATACGAAAAAAGAAATCGAAATGCCAGTATGAGTTCTCCACTGGAGCAAAAGGCCGATGGGTATAATCTCTTAGTTTACGGACAGCATATGCGTACTACTTGACGTAGTGTTAACACTTATTAGTAGATACTTAAACAAATGGATGTCTACTCCACCTTTCCGCACAGAGAAAGGCGTGAACCACTTCGAGGTGCTGCCCCTGGACTGGATCATGGTGCGCCACATCAGCGGCATGCCCATCTACATGCACCGCGGCTCCAGGGTGTGCACGCTCTCCAAGCCGTACTTCCTCGGCGTGGGGAATACCAGGGTAAGTTCCCTTAGCAGGGCCACGACAAACGTTACATAAGTTAACGATGGATAATGCAGTCGGCTTGCCATACATTAATTCATAAAATTTGATGTCCCTAGGTTTTGTGTAGGTACTAGGTTTGTAACTGCTGTTTATTATCCCTTTGTAAATAATAACATAATTCTATTCATAATGCTGTGTTTATACAAAGACTAACACCCCTTTGGCTGTCCTAAACCCCAAAACTCCCCGAATTGTCCTTGCCCGCTTTTGACCTGGACCAATCGTCCCAAAGAAACTTATCGTCACAAGATAAGTCAGTTTATCGGTTAGTAACTGACACTATACATTTGCAGCGCCACGAAATACCAATAAGCGCAATACCATGCTTCGCGTACCGCCGCGCTCTTGAAGAAGAGAACAAACAAAAAGAGATTGACAAGCGAATCGCTGAACAGATCCGTACGGGCGACTGGGTCATCAACTCCGACGTGAAGACTGAAGCCAATGATAACAGCCAGGACAGCAGTGACGTCACGGACACCAGGTATGAGTTTACAGTCAAAGAAGAAGTTGCTGGGGATAAGGAAACGAGCTGTCCGTTCTTTAATGGAAGAAGGGTTGAAGAAACGGTGGCGAATGGTAATGAAGAATCAACTGTTGATGCACCTAGTGAAATTGGAGACAGACCGGATGGAAGGTGTGAAGAATTAAGGGATAGACCGGATGGAGTGGCTGAAGACGAGTCAACGGTTAGCACTAGCGAGGACGTAAAGGCCGAAGAGACACAATCTAACGTTGATGAGGACGTGTCCGTAAACCGCCAGCCGGTCGTGCTCCCCGGGGGCATCGTGATGCCGCCGCCGCGGGTCGAGACCATTAGCACGAGCTGGAAGACGCAGCATCTCACTGGCGAAGAGATCAATCAATACTGTAGGAGGCTGTTCAAGTTCAAGACTGTCAATATCATGCATTTCAAGTGAGTATTTAATAGCTGAACTTACGCGGACGAGAGATTGCGCACTTGTGTTCTATCGTACCTAGATTTTACCTGCGGCTCCGCGTCTTTGGCTTAACTCGGAAGGTCCGTAATTTTTTTTAGCGATTAACGGCCGAACCCGATAACCGATCTATCACATACTGGAGATAGAAAAACAAATGAAACAACATAAAACCTATATAATTTTTCTGTTGTTTCATTTGTTTTTCTATCTCCAGTATGTGATAGATCGGTTATTGGTTTCGGCCGTAAATGTAGCATATGATACCTAAGTTTTTTTTTTACAATCGGAACAGTACTTTGAGAGATTACCTTTTACAAATATTCCTATGTATGTATGTGTGTTCCTAACACTTCGCCCGCAACTTCGTCCGCGTGAATTTAGTTCTGACCCTTACTAACTGCCAGATTTACATCTTCAATAATTACGATATTCTATAATCGTGGCAAGTTTCAAGTATATTGACCAAACAAACTTCCACTGCCTATTTCACCCCTTTGCGTTGGGAGTTCCTGAAATCCTTTCTAGCGAGCGTCTACTAATTGTAAACTTTTACCAAATTTCATCTTTATACGTCAAGCAGTTTTCGATAATTCATTATGTGTGAGTGAATGGGTGACCTTTGGCTTTTATATAATGTTTAGATAAACCAACAATTTTATGTCTGTACATAAATAGATTATACTTTTTTGTACGATAAAAATATTTACACAAGACTTAAGTAACCTATTATTAGATACTGATATAATTTAAAGTTTGGTTTCGGCCACACTTTAGATTTTGGCTATTAAAAATATATATACAGGGTTATTTGTAAAATACCAACAACCCCTTAAGGGGTATTTGTACTCATTCATTATGAACAACTTTTACTATGGGACCAAACCTGAAATCGCGAAATAAAAATCAGCTGTTCCCTACATTTGATCAGTTATACGAACATAAATGTAAGGAACAGCTGATTCTTTTTTCGCGATTTCAGGTTTGGTCCCATAGTAAAAGATGTTCATAATGATGAGTATAACGACCTCTTAGAGGTTGTTGGTGTTTTACAAATATCCCTGTATAAGCTTAGATCAGAAACGAACGAAGGCTGAAAAATGCTTTGTATGGTTGAAAAAGAGCAGGACTTTGAATAACACCAGACCTGTCTTGAAACACTTTTTAAACGTGTTCTTAGGCGCTGGGCCGACCGCCGCAAGTACACAAAGGTGAGGAAGACGCTGCAGTACCCCACACTACCAGAAGGCACCAAGCTGATCACCATTCCAGCACAGCCAGCTGCCCCGGGGGAGGAGAATTCTGGTAAGTTGTTCAGAGATTTTTGGATATATACAGTGCCTGCACAACTATTGAACAAACTTGATGATGATGTTTTTGCCGTTGGTATTAAAACCTTTCGTGGCGTAGTAGAAACCATTTTTCTACCAGGTGTATTATAAAACTGTTTGCTATTGTAACTTCGTATTTTATTATTTCAATACAACCGGTTCCGAAACAATTCTCAACATAAAATCTCATCACAGTAAATAGGTACTGCTTTTTAGTGATATTTCACACTAGTAGCGCCCCGCGGTTTCACCCGCGTTGTTTCGGTTCCCGTGGCAATACAGAGATAAAATATGCCACTCCACAATAACATAGCTTTCTATTGGTGAAATAATTTTGAAAAGGTTCAGTAGATCCAGAGATTACCCCTTACAACGTCACAAACGTTACCTCTTTATAATCTAAATATATGTAACTCAAAGGTGACTGACTGACTGACATAGTGATCTATCAACGCACAGCCCAAACCACTGACCGGATCGGGCTGAAATTTGGCATGCAGGTAGATGTTATGACGTTACCATCCGCTAAGAAAGGATTTTGATTAATTCTACCCCCAAGGGGACAAAATAGGGGATGAAACTTTGTATGAAACTTTGTCAATTTTAAACCGATCGGGCTGCGAGTTTCAAAATCGGGGGTAAAGTAACTATTCCACGCGGACGAAGTCGCGAGCAGAAGCTAGTATTAGTATAAATTACTAATACTTGTGATATTCGAATCTCGACGTTCAATACGGCTATACGCCGGCGTACATCAGTAGTTTTACAATCAGTTTACAAATCTTTTTGAACCCTACAATAGACAGGCACACTCAAAACGTACGCGTTTTGAGTGTGCCTGTCTATTGTAGGGTGCCTGTCTATTGGCAGCGGTGAAGACGAACAAGCGCGACTGGGTGATGAACATGAACGGGCGCAGCTACATCTCCGTGTTCCACGAGTACGTGCGCCGGGCGCTGCAGAAGCAGCCCGTCTACGAGTTCAAGCAGCTCGGTGAGTACACTCTTGTACAGCCCTCGTTGATGACGTCGGGCCGCTCCCAAGCGTTGCTACTACCGACCTGGGCCTTTTTTTTTGGATGGGAAATCATCAAATGACCCCTCCCGCTCTGGGTGGAGCGGTAGGGAGTGTCAGACTCTTACTGACTAAAACCCACACGTGTTCCTCTTGTGCCCTTTGCGTTCCAGGGCCGCGGTGACTCTTTCGAACAAATTCCGCAACACCGACCTGGGCCTCAAGTTATTTATTTATTATATACTTTATTGTACACCTTGTAATAATAACAGGGGCGCAACATACAACATGCAACATACAATGGGCGGTCTTGTCGCACAAGGCAATCTCTTACAGACAACCTTTGGATGGACTGAGCGAAAGGAGATAGATTTAGGTCTGTCAGTGTACAATCGTTATAAATAATACTAATTATACATACCTAATTATATAAAATACAGAAATCAAATATAATTTACAAATAAATATCAAATAGGCATATAGTTGAGAAAGGAGCGGAAAAATTATAGTGAAAAGTAATGCAGTAGTGTAAGTTATCTAAAATTTAAGGCGCAGTTGTTTACAGCGCTTTAAATTTTGAAAAAAAAAACAGATAAATAGATCTTTACATAAAGATTACAGGAAAACTATAGAAGTCTCACAACAATCACTCATGATTTTAAAGTAACATGTTAAAAAATGTTATTCGTTCGAAAGCCTTTGCACGCGCGTCCTACTCGCACTTGACCAGTTTTTTTTTACTTAAGTATATAGACAATAATGAGATTCTAGAAGTCTAATACAGGTCATTATTACACCCTGGGCCTCAAGTCTGTTATTACAACAGTGTCAGAATGGTCTCTCATTGATTTCACAATTGTTGATTTTGACAAGTTTGGTAATCTACTAATATAAAAGCGTCACTATACACGCGGTAATCTCGTACCTACATAATGACAGACGTATGCGGTAGTCTGCTAAAATTTTGCCAATTCCTTTGATCAGTGACCTACCATTAGAACGTCATTGTGCAGGTCATTGCTTTTCATAGCTCGGTTATCAAAAAGTATTACGAGACCATTGACAGACCAATGATCGACCATCATGAATTTAGCAGATTACGAACTTTTAGCACAATGACAATGGGATCGTGTTGGAATGACAAATTTATAAAAATAGCAGACTCGGGGCCCTGATCTGTGCCTCCCACCTCTTGCGAATTCCCACAATCTTGACAAGGTCTTCGTTAGTTGAGCTTAACAACAAAGAATCCATCACGTTGATTTTTCGGGCAGATTATATTTAACTCAAGCCATAAGACGAGACGCACCCCTTTTTTTTTGGTTGGGTAATCATCATGAATTCTCCCGCTCTGGGCGGAGCGGAAGGGAGTGTCAGACTCTTACTGACTAAAACCCACCCGTGATCCTTCTTGTGCCCTTTGCGTTCTAGGGCCGCGGTGACTCTTTCGAACAAATTCCGCAACCCTAGCAGGCACTGACAAGACGAGATGCACCTGATGTACTAAATTGAAAAAAAAAACCATACTCAATACTTTTTTAATAATATCAATGGTACATGACATAGTGATATAACAAAGTAGCCTCTGGGACTTATCATAACTGGTGATCGTCTTACGGAAGTTGCAGCATTGTCGCGGCCTCCCACAAGCTATACCAATGATCTGGTGAAGAAGGTCGCAGGAATGCACTGGATGGAAGGCTTCCATCCATCTTGTTCAGTAAAGAACGTGTATCGTCTGAAATTATGAAAACATCGGCGCGAGCAGAATGGCAGTTCAATCGGATGCGTTCTTATAAAAAAAACGAATTGCACTTTGTTCGAACAGGACTGCCGCGGCCGCCATCGTCACCAAGCCATAGATAAATGGTGGTGCCACGTAAATTCATAAACTGAAGTTTCGCATTCGCATTCGAGAATGTTGGCAGCCGATATTCGCATTCGCAGATATCCAATATGACATTCGTTACATCACTACTCCCTTCCCTTTTCTTTCATGCCATTCCTTACACAATCCATCCATCTTTGGCCTCCCTCTACCTCTACATCCATCGACATTTTTACTCATAAATGTAGTAACATGCGTTTCGTCGCTCCTCTCACCAAGATAAAAGAAGATAAAACCAGAAATCTCCCCGCACCACACAGAGAACGCCTCGACGCCGTACCAAGCGACCGTGTTCATCGGCGGCATGCAGTACGGCGTGGGGCACGGCTCCAGCAAGCGCCAGGCCAAGTCCGCAGCCGCCAGGAACTCCATCCACATCCTCATCCCCGAGATGAAGGACGAGCTGGACGCGCACGAGCCGCACCACGCGCCCTCCAGCGACCAGAACGAGCCCGACTTTACTGTGAGTACCATTCCTGAAGGGTTCGGTGTGGCTGCTGAGTGCTGGGCGTGGAGTACAGTAGCTTAATAAAGATACGTACTTACTAACGGCCGAACCCAATAACCGATCTATCACATACTGGAGATAGAAAAACAAATGAAACAACAGAAAACCTACATAATTTTATATTGTTTCATTTGCTTTGTTCGGCCGTAAGGCAATGTATTTAGTCCATGGGGTATTTATCCTGAAAAATACTTTTTTGTCCGCTAGGTAGATAAGCAAAAAATATTGGACTCGTAATTTTTTTCTTTTGTCAATTAAACAAAACATGATAAAAATACACGTTGTTGAGTGCGTTGAAAGTTCGCTTCACGTCACTCCTTCGTACACTTTTTACCTAGACGTGACGTCACTAGCCCCATTCCTGAATTATAGTGCGCTTTATCTTCATACTAGCTGAACCGCGCAACTTCGTTTGTGTTACATTTTTCATGAATGCTCTGCTCCTATTGGTCTTAGCGTAATGTTCTATAGTCTATAGCCTTCCTCAATAAATTGGCTGACTAACAATGAAATAATTTTTCAAATCGGACCAGTAGTTCCAGAGATTAGCGCGTTCAGGCAAGCAAGCAAACAAACAAACTCTTCAGCTTTATATATTAGTATAGATTACTTTTTTTTCTTTAGTTTAACTAGCAGGCCAAATAGAATATTTTTAAATCCAGGAAAATACCCTATTAATAGCCTAGAATACAGATCGTCGAACGGGATTTGTGTACTCACCCACTGGGCACCCCACTAGCGGGCAAAGTAGACACGCCACGTTTTTGTACTATAACTGATGTCAGTTGGGGAAGACGACACTCGCATGAAATCTACATTTTGTCCCACTAGTGGGGCGAGTAGTGGGGTAAAGTAAACTAATCTGTCGAACAGACGATTTTTTATCATAGATGCAATGGATGAATTTCTTTTAAAATCCTTTGAATTTTTAATGAGCCATAAAATTGATATGCTGGCTTCAGAGTTATACATATAGCCTGTAGCAAATGGCTCGCCTCCTTCTTATGGGAGTATGTAAAATTTAAAAATACATGCGTAATAGCGAAATGTTGTAAACAAAAAGTAAACATTTTGATTCCTCAAAATGTTAATTTTATATCCGGTACTAATTTGTACGGAGAGATTTGGGTAATATTATCCACACTTTTCTGACTGTCGGCGTGGGGATTCTTAGCTCTATGATAAAATAGAATAAGGGATAGGGACCTATCCCTTGTGGAGAGCGGCGTGACGAGTGGCTGCAGTTGTGTCCCCAGTTCTTCGACTACGTGGGCATCGAGGACCCGCGCATCACGGAGTTCTGCGCCGCCACCTGCGAGCCCTCGCCGCACGCCATCCTCAGGACCTGTCTGCTCAGGAACTTCGGCGCCGGCGACCGCCACATACAGACTGAGGTGACCATACTATGTTCAAAGAATAGAATAGAATACTCTTTAGTATATACACCATTTAGGTTATAGCAAATATAGATGAAGAAAACATTACATAGGGTGCTACAATGGGCGGCCTTATCGCTAAAAGTACTTATAAAAACCTGTAAAATAAAATATTATGTAAATGTTACATGATGTGCGTTTGTGAGTAAATTTGCGACTGCTTACATTGTCAAAACCTACTCAATTATTAAATTTATGCCGGTTATACACTGCTCAAATTTTACGTGTAGTAAGAACATTACAAATAAATAGACACGTATATTTATACTAGCTGCTACCCGCGACTTCGTCCCCGTGGAATCCCCGATTTTAAAACATTCTTTATCGCTGCTCCGCTCCTATTAGCTTAAGCGTGATGATATATAGCCTAAAGCCTTCCTCGATAAATGGTCTATTCAACCCAAAAAGAATTTTTCAATTCGAACCAGTAGTTCCTGAGATTAGCGCGTTCAAATAAACAAACAAACTCTTCAGCTTTATAATATTAGTATAGATTTGGCAATGTTTCAAAAAAAAAACGCAAGTCAAGTATAAATAATCATAATAAACATTTTCGAGCATATCAGACGTCTCTTATGCCCATTTAACAATCACCATTTGTAAATGATGTGCAGATGAAGAAGCTGGAGTACCAGAAGATCGAGCTGACGATGAAGGTGGGCAAGCACACGGCCACCGTCGTCAGCAAGAACAAGAAGACCGCCAAGCAGCGCGCCTCGCAGGCCATCCTGCAGGTAATACGGTTGAATCCGCTTATAACGACATCGAAGGGAAGTGAAAAATATGTCATGCTAAGCGGACGTCATAAAAAGCGTCATCGTAGGAATTAAACAAAATCCCATCTTTGTTAGTTATATCGTGTAATAATGAGAAACATAAAAAGAAAATTTTGATAGACATAGATCAATCAAAACAAAATGAGTCAGAAACAAATTAGAAGTCATGTCCCTCACTATAACCAAACATAATTTCTGAAAATAGGTCATAATAAGCGACATGTCAATAAACGAAGTCATTATATCCATACTTTTTTTAAAGAATTTAATATGAAAACCAAAATTAGCTCTGTTTTACTTCATACTAAGCGGTTGGTCAATATATGCGGCATCATAATAAACGAATTTCACTGTATATACTAGTGATGTAACGAATATTCGCATTCGCATTCGCGGATATTCGCATATTTTTGAATATTCGCATTCGCGAAATTACTGCGAATGTTTTGCGAATATTAAAAAAATAGTTGGTTAATAAAACAAAGTCCATTAATTATATTTCACTAGAATTTAATTTACTCCTGTTTATAATGACTATTCATGTGACATCATAAAATCCTAAAACTCCCGCTCTTTGCGGAGCGGAAGGGAGTGTCAGACTCTTACTGCTTCTTTGAGGTGCGCGTGGAATACGACGCGCCGTCGACCCATAGCTCGGCCTGATTGCTATCGGACGGCCAGCCACCCATAGATAGCCATCTGCAGACCAGCGCCTAAGGTGACCAGGAATCGCCCTGCTTTTCCCGGCGCCCGGGGCGTCTTCTTCTGTTGCGGCTGCTGGAGCGTGAAGTTTCCCACTCCCGCACGCGGTTCGCCTCTTCCTTCGCTAGCATTACTGCTTCGCAGAAGGAGGTGACCATTTCCCATGCTTCTTCGCTCCGGACCATGGATCGAACCAGAAACGGACACGCGAGAGGTTACCGCCGCCAATCGCCTCGACGAGGGCACGGCGTTACTCTGCCCAAGCAGGGCAGACCTCCACCGTGTCCTCCGGGCGATCCACACAGTGGACACCCGGACGTGTCCTCCCGCTGAATCCGAAACAGGTACCTCCCGAAAAAGCCGTATCCAGTGAGCACCCGCGTCAGGCGGAACGTGAGGATGCCGTGACGTCTCTCCGACCACTCCTCAAAGAGGGGACTTATCGCCGCAATGGTGGCCGCTGAGTTGCAACAGTCGCTGGCTCCGTGAGATCCTGCTGGAGCTCTGTCCGCTGTTCCATAAAGGGCCATGGACCGCACGATCCCCGCATCATACAGCCTCCGGCAGGAAGCGTTTGGTCCCTCTAGATTGGGCAAAATCCGCTTGAAAACAGTTCCGGCCAGCCCCAGTATGGGAGCCAAAAGTCGGAAATGTTCCGCAAAGTTCCACTGGCTGTCGAGGACGAGGCCCAAGTACTACATCGTCAACCCGACGCCTATGGGAACTCCAAGAGGAGTTCCCATCACCGTTATCTGGGATTCCGATAATGACCTGTTCCGAGAGCCATGAAAGCTCGGACTTGTGCAGGGCCACCTCGAGATTCACTTTGCCTGATCCTCTCAATGACTGTCGCAACCCCGCGTGTCATCAGCTCGGCTTCACACTGTAACCTCAAAATTCAATTGTTTTTTTTTTACGAAAACTCCGGTCACAAACAGTCGGATGCGTTCGTATTAACCAGGGGCGTGCGCTCCATATAGGCAATTAGGCTAAGCCTACCCTACCATAGCAACGGATAAATAAAACAAATGTATTTATTGTAACTATGCAATAAAATAAAACAAAAATATTTAATAACTCATAACGCCTAGTATAATGCTTATAGCAACTTCTCGCCCGTGCGTGTGACGTATTTCAAACTACGCTGTTCTTACGAAACGGTTCACATAGGCCACAATACGGAGAGCCTTATTTCAATTGATAAATTTATGCATGTGTGCAAATGTTCTTGTGTATGTACGCCCATAATTTACACACACATGTATAAATTATGGGCGTTTCTAGGCTCGCTGGAGCCCACTACACGGGTCCTGATTGGTTCACCACACAATTCAAGGACAAGTAGTAAAATTTTATGAATGGAAATCGCTTAACAGGGTTGCCAATTTGAGAATAATAATTTCCTTAATAACTTATAGATATAGTTTAAAAAAACTGGTTAGTATTATCAAAAGTATAAAATGTACAAAATAAATGTTAAATTGTAATTAATAACCCTCTAAATATAATTAAAAACCGCAAGAATTTAACTTTTCTCCCCAAATTTTCCAAACTTAATTTGAGAATTTGGTTTAAGGGGAATTAGAAAAATAAAATTGGCAACTCTGTTGACATAGAATTGTCAATTTTGGCGGGTTATGATGTATAACCCGGCAAAATGTCATTACATGTCATTCTTAAAGATTACGATAGGACCATGTAGCAATTTTTTTTGGAAGTGTATTGATTGTCTTTTTAAATGATATTTTTGCAAGAAAAAGAGAAGCCATACCTATTGTTGATATTGTTTCATGTGACAAGCAATAGTCGTTCGAATATTTTGTTGTTGAGTGTTATAAATCATAGTGCATTGATTTATAAGTAATTCGTTTTGAGTCATAAAGTAGTGTAAATATTAAAGTTTAGTTATTTGTTTACATACTTAAAAATGGTCCTAAATTGTGAAGTTTGTGCTGACAATGTGTTTGTTAGAGATTAAAAACAGTAAGTTTTCACAGCTATCGTATAATGATAAGATTCAAGTTGTTTCTAAAGGTAGATGTATACCCGAGTTACGAGAATTAACTCAAAAATAATTCATCTCGTACTCGTCATTTCAATCCTCAGAGTTATGAAACATATAACTGGCTATGTGTGTACACACAAATTATTTTGTTTTCTGTGCATTTTGTTCAATACTTCTAGAAAGAGTAGTTTGTATCGTCAGAATATCGTGATTTGAATTTGGTGAGTTTTTAAAATTATATGTTTCTCATCGTTCCGTATCGTGATTTCAACCCAGTAGAATGTGGTGAGCTTTTTTTTTTGGACATTATGTCTGGCCTACCCTTACTCTAGAACCACTGCACGCCCCTGGTATTAACTCGGCTATTCTCGAAACAAAAAAGAAACGAAACACACTTCATACGAATGGGACTGCCGCCAATATAAAAAACTGAATATTCGCATTCGCGAATGTTGGAAGCAGATATTCGCATTCGCATTCGCGAATGTCCAAAATATGACATTCGTTACATCACTAGTATATACACAACTCTCCCACACAGACTGAATTTTATAAGTACTTACAGTGGCAGTCTTATCGCTGACAGCGTGCTAGTGTAATGTAGTCACTTTTATTAGGCAGGGATAGATGAATTATCTTGAAAGTAGACCACGCCGATAAGTTACGACCAAGAACGCTCTCTCTCGCACGTGGTCAGGACTAAAACTTGTTTCATTGCAGTCTTGGCCAACGAAGCATAGGCGAAAACAGTTTGGTCGTGCGACCACAATTAACTCTAGTCTCTAGTAATAAAGAGAAAGGTCTTACGAACGTCATTTATAGAAATATCGTTCCGATTACTTCCAGCAAACGAATGTCATTAGCTCTTAGTTTACCTAAATAATGCGAGCAAGGAAAATATTCTATACTAGCCCCGCGCCCCGCGGTTTTACCCGCGTAGTTTCCGTTCCCGTGGGAATATGAGGATAAAATATAGCCTATGTTACTCAGGGTGAATGTAGTTTTCTAATGGTGAAAGAATTTTTGAAATCGTTGACATAGTTTTTGAGTTTATTAGTTACATACAAAAATACAAATCTTTCCTCTTTATAATATTATTAGTATTGATAAACATCGAAAATTCGATTGTAAGAATAATCTTGTTTAATAGTTTCATTATTTTTTCAAACACCACTGACAAATTTTTCGTAGATACAACTGCGGCGTCATATTTAGTAAACAATAACACCCTTTCGCCCCCTCAGGCTCTCCATCCCCACGTACGATCCTGGGGCTCTCTCCTCCGTCTCTACGGCTCGCACTCCGTCAAGAGTTGCAAGGAGAAGAAGCTGGAGGAACAGCAGATCACCCTCCTACAAGACCAGGCGCGCCACAACGAGCCCAACTATGCCGTACTGGACAAACTGCGCAACGAAATGAGGAAGCTTCGCGAGAGGGATGATGCTGTGGTGCCCATAGGGACCCTGCTGGTGCACGAGGACTTGCCCACGCACTCTGGATCCAACCTGAACAATGTTGATCTGTAAACAGCCGGGTTTGTATGAGAATGGACTGAGCGATGACGAAGTCAAGAGTGAATAGGTTACTTCTAGGTAAGCGTGCTCCATCTTTCTCATCAGGTGAGGTAATGGACAAACGCGAGCCTATAAAAAAAGGAACATTTCGTAATGACTGAGGCAATACGGCAAGCTAGAATGCTAGAAAAAGAACTGATGACCTAACGATCTGTTTGTCTCGCTCACACCCGACTGTATTCCCTTCACAGCCGGACATGGAACGTTCAGTCCATTCTTGCATCTATATGTTTAAACAGTATGAAACAATCGCTTTATGTCCAGGAATGAGAACTTAGTAATTCTAAATACGCCATGTTTTTTTGATGCGATTTTTCCCTTTAAGTAGATAATTTATTCAGGGAGATATATTTCTATGATAAACTTATATTTCGACATATTGCACGTTGATAGTAGAGATTCTATGATTATGTATAGGTTTAGGAAAAATATGCGAATATTAGGTGTATAGTAAAGCAGGGAGGATAACGACCATTGTGCGCGATGAGGCACACGTAACGCGCGTGCATATGGTTGAAGCAGAGGTTGTGTAACAAAAAGGTACCACGTTGAATCTTAATGTTGTAGCTGTAGTATTAGTTTAATTTGTAATCATTAGATAAACGTTGCTCCCACTGCCGGGACACAGGCTCCTCTCTGTGAGAGGGAGTAGGCTGTAACCGCCCGTCGCGGGCACAGTGCTTTTATTGTAGATAGTATTTCATATTAAATCCTTGACGTCAAAAACAAAAGCTCACACTTTCATCAACCCCGTTGGCACGAGCCTTCGAGGGGGTTTAAAAGACATCATACCTATGTCACCGAATAATTGCAAACACTGTAAGATTGTAGAATATCGCGTGGAATTGTAAACTATTTGTTCTTACTTGGATTTATTGTACACAAAACGATTTTTTCATAATATCTCGAGAAATTATTATCTAATAAAGATTCATTACAATCTTCAGTATTCAATTTTCGGGTGATATTATAATTCAATTAGTAAAATGAATACCTAAGGAACTATTTGTCTGATTGGTGGTCATTAAACCGATCGAAATGAAAGATACATCAATATTTTAAATACAAAATCATTTCATGATAACTAGGATTATATTCCGATCTTTAAATTTTTATTCGTACTTAAATATTTAATACAACTTTATCGATGACTGTGAATCGTGATTGAATCTTTGATAAACTACCAATAGACTAGTATGTAACTGTGAATTCGGCCGCATGTTTAACTTAAGACATATCCTATTGTTCTTGGTAATAGCGTAGCTGTCATAGGTAATGGATTATTTGTAATAGAATTTGTATTTCCGGAGATAGAATAGGGATGATTCCTGAGTAACAAAAATAGGATTCTATTTAGTCCTTACAGTTATTTTATCAATAAATACTGGACAAGTATTTTTTGCTTTATCAAATCAATAAAAATTACGAAAATAAAAAGCATCAAAGATCAGGAGCCCCCCATTGTGACGTCACGTCGTCATGGAAAAGTGTACAGCATTGTTGACGTATTGTCTTCATTTTTTGTTTATACTAAAAAACAAAAAAAAATACGAGTACAATATTTTGTGAAAATCTATGTATCTGACGGACAAACTTTTTTTTAGTCTACTCCTCTATTATTATATAGGTACAGTAAGTTCGTATTACTAAGGCCCAAACTCTTCAACCTATAGGAACACAGCACATCATATTAACTGTTTCAAATAGATTGGGCCAACGTTATACCCCAAAACCAAAGTAATACGACCTCACCCAGTATATACTTTGAGATACTTCCTAAATCAGATAAATAAATTGTAGTGATAAGAAATTTAATATTCATTGAATATGGCTTTTATTATAATAGAAAAATAATGAGACGAATACTTTTTATGAACATACAATGGAGCAAACAATTTTACCTCTATATTATAACAATATTAGTTTAGATTCTAATCAAATTGTAGTGGGAGCGTTGCTACTAAACGGTCTTATTATAAACCGAGATATGTACGCTTTATTAAGATTGAAAGGGACTTTTCCACCGGAAATGTGTTAGGTAGCGAAGTGGTATGCGAGGGATAAAACGACCAATGGGATCACTTCATTTTCCCAGCCTTGTGTGAGAGATCTATGCGAAGGATACAGGCGATAGCTGAAAATCCCTCAGCAATATACTGTTACAAAGTTTCCGGTGGATAAGCACACCAATACAGGAAACACAGTTTTGTACTACATAATGGTGCTTGCTACTGATTACACGTGGTCGTTAGCCTGTATTCAAGATCTCAAAAGACTAATCGAATTACTTAATTAGGAAGGTAACTGTGTCCTGAGATACAGGTTAACTACCTAGTTCAGGAGACAGAGATTTTATGTAACAGTGACACTTGTTTGCAAATAAATGAATTTTATTATTATTAATTCGGGCACCCGATGCATTAATTATTATACTAGGCATTGGAATACGGCCTTACGTGTACCGTAGTTTGAAGTCGATCGGGCGACCGAGCCAGTATAATTGCGCCTTTAGACGGAATAAAACTATTTCAGAGTTAAAGTGACGTTTCGGTTTGTAATGAGGCGATGGCCCCCTTATTTTTAAACACGAAGTAAAAAGACCACGTCCAGGGTACACGTTTAGCAGTTTTATTATACAATTACTTCAGAAGTGCGTTCATATTTAAGTGTACGTTCTGTAGCTGATATAAAGTAAGAAAACAATAGTAAAAATAAATATAATACTGCGCCTTGTTTAAAAAAATGCCGACTGCATGAAAGCAGCAGGGTTACTACCAAATGCGTTAGATTATACAAAATTTAATCCTGAAATGTGGCGTCGCACTTCTGAAACAGTCTATATATGGCCACGCGTTAGTCGGGGTGCAGTTATTAGGATAGTAGTTGTATATAGTCAAATAACTACCCAGCTTGGAATTTATTATAGGGTATAGTGCAAAAATCTATATTAGCTTGGGATTTTAATAGGTATTTTTAAGTGTATCTAGTGAGCTATATTCATCCTAGTCTTACTGCCAATGGGACAACTATCCTCTGACGAATACTGCCAAACTTGAATTTAGAATCTTATGTGTTGGAGCCACAAAGTCTAAAGCCCGCTAAACTAAGTAGTCCATTTACTGGGAATGAATTTTAATGATCTAAGATTCCAAATTCAAGTTCTTAGGCCTGCTTGCTCCACAAATTACTTAATTTGCTTAGAGCTTAACATATTAAAACAATGAAAATAAAAACACAACTTTCCCCAATTTCTGAATTAAGAGTTTGAAGTTGATTATTTGTCAAAGCGTGAAAAGATGCAAAACTGTGTCGTTCAAGTAGCGTCTAACACGTTCCAAACTCTCAATTCAGAAACCGGCTCTTTGTTTAATATTCGTTAAGCGTTAAACGCATTTTGTTACGTGGTACAAGCAGGCTTTGTAGTACAATTTTATTTAGTTGTTAAGTTGTGCCTTATTTTGCTTCTTAAGATAATATTCGTATCGCATATCGTGAAAATGAGTAACTTGAATGGGCACAAGTTTTGCTAATATTGATAAATAAAATGGGGCTTTCTAATGAAACCTCCATATTATTTACTAATATTAACGAAGAGATTCTGGCGTGAGAATTTATCTTTTAAGGTCGTATGTGAGTACTGTCGGTAGTCCCCATATTTACATGATTTGATGTTCTCCTTGCAATAATTAAATATTAGTTACAGTTATTTGACATTTAAGTATATTTTTATAGACCTTGTGAATGGCATTTATATATCTTTATTAACATTAGCGTTTAACCCTTTACTAGTGTTGTAAAATTTATGTTTTTACATTAATGGTACGTGAATCAATAAGGCCTAATTCGTATAAGTAACCTGGATGACTTAGATTATTCATAAGATCTAGAATTTTATTTATACTAATGTGTATCAGTTAGATTTAGTCTAGGCCCTCTGTGTGCCCCCAATGTTTAACTGTGTGTAACTTTTTAATTGTCTTAATGGATTGTATCTATGTAACATTACATTTAGTAAGAACTAGATGTTTAAAAAATAAACAAAAAAATATTTTAAAAAATCAAGAAAAACAGGTGGAGATACATGGTAAACTGAAATATAAAATATACGTTGATTTTCGATGTCGGTCTAATTAAGTAAATGTCATATACATACAAAAAAGCCATAAAAACAGTTTTGCTCGAAAATAATCTTCCATCAATAACTAATAGAATTTAGGCTGAAATTAGAAAACATTATTTAGGGCATGAAACCTAGTTATTTAATATTTTTATCTAACTTTTGCTAATCTTGCTCAAATGCCGTTATTTTCACTGGCTATCTGTTACCGTGGGTAAGTTCGTCTGTATTACTGCTGAAAAATTTAGCTTTAAGAAGTTGAGGTTGTAATTTAACTACTAAGGGTTGCGGAATTTGTTCGAAAGTCACCGCGGCCCTGAAACACAAAGGGCATTAGGAGGAACGCGGGTGGGTTTTAGTTAGTAAGCGACACTATCTTCCGCTCCGCCCAGAGCGGGAGAAGTCATTTGATGAGTACCCATCCAGAAAAAAAGGTATAACTAAACAAGGGGTTTACGTATTTTGCAAAGTCAAAATCACAGTTTTAACAGTTCTTCTGCCTTGAGTCGTTGTCGAGATCTGGAAAATCCAAAATGTTATACCACCAGCACACATTAAATACCAAGCAACAACATTTAGCCACGGTAACATTACTCCAACAAAATCTGTTTTTTCCGAACCTTTTAAACTAGAATTCACATAAATATTGGTATTTGTAAATAAATTGCTCCTCAGGATGTGCTAATAAATAAATTATCTTGTAAGTATTCTCTGACTTATCATTTCTATTTTTTTTTTGTTGATAATTGTTGAATTTCCTAGGATCATTCACAGAAGTGAGATCTTGTCACAAAGCCAATTTAGACATTAATTTTATTACTATAGGAGGTATTATTGACTGCTTTGTAAACTAGGAAAATAACCCAACCGCAATTTTGATTGGACATAAAAATAATTAACAACAAAAAAGAAATCGGCTGCGGTGGATGCTGTTCTTTTCAATGTTTATTTTGATAAAGAAATAAATAATCGTACCTATTTGAACGAAACGCTTTTATCTATTAACCAAGTCAATCTATTTTCCAACGTACTTACGATGCATTTCTTGTGATAGCAGATTCTATTTTTAATAATTGTGTCTAATTGACTAATCATAGTGAATTAAATTGTACCTAAAGTTTTTCTCAACATATTTGTCGATATCTAACGGAAGATTGTAAACCTAATTTTCGCCACTTTCAACCTTGTTGACTGTGTATGTATAAAACTGCGTACAAGACACATGTAATGTAGCGCTGGTCACTAGGTAGCGGTTTAGGGACGACCAAGCAACGCCCCAGGCTCTGAAGGCCTAGAGTACAATGCATTGGTCCGGCCCTGGCCCTCAAGACCTACCGGACCAAATCACTCTTTTAATATTATAGTAACAAACAAACATATTTCTAGTTCATAGCCTCCTAATGTACATTTCGGGTTCTGTACCAAATGTAGAATAGCCGTTTTCGAAGAAAAAACATGGTTTATCAATATATTGGTAAATCTTAGTAAAATATACATAGTTAGTAAAAATTAATATTATCACCTCAAGTTAATAAATCAATGGGAAGTTAACCTTTTGACAGTCAGCGCCTAAGCGCATCGCTGGTCCCAAACCATGCGACAAGTTCAGCGCAAATACTTAAAAAATAGAGATTCCAATATGTTATTATCAACATATATAGGTAACTTAATTAATCATTTCCTTTAGCCCAAAATTTTCGAAATCAAATACTACTAGTAAAATCATCATGTTTAATTTTTATCGACATTTCCGAAAATGAAAATTATTATTCATAAAATAATTTTACCTGTTCCTTACCTATATTTTAACAGGAACTCGCTTTTGATTTTTTTTTAAGGGAAATGTTTATATTTTTGCTATGATAAAAGAGGTAAAAAATATCGGAGTTAAGATGTTTACAAGGTTCAAATTAATTATCCCATCATATGATTAAGTGAGCTTTAAATGTTTTGCACGACAGAACTGGATGAAACAAAAAGATGAATAGATATTAAGTGAAAGTAGCTCCCACGAAGCTATTCAAACATTTCTAAAAAATGGTGTCATCTCATGTATTTAATTGCTTCATAATAATAAATGTATTTGACTTCCACACTGGCAATTGTTTTATTATTAGCCTGTACAAAACGTTACCCAAAGCTGGCCTCGCCAAGTCGCCAGCCACGAAGATCAGCAGCTGGCTAGTCTTCCGGGATGACGACGCTTTGCCAGGTAAACGCTCACCTCGTTACGTGATATTGATAAATCGAGACTACATGGGTGGTGTCGATTTAATTTTAGCAGTAGTAGTAGTAAACTGCACAGTAGGTACGTATGCACTGCTCTACTCAGCATCGCATCAGCTCGGCACACTCTGAGGAAGACACCTTATGACCGGAGACAGGAGGAGGTTGAAGTAAAAATAAGTAAAAGCATGATGTGGACTTTTGAATTTTTATTATTAGATTTACACTGTCATTTACAATAAATTTCCATGTAGTTGGAGGACATAAATCAATATTGCATAACACTAAGGCTAATTGCATTAGTATTTTTGTGGATAAATTAACAAAATATATGCAATATTACAAATTCAAATAAAAATAACGCTAATATCTTACTCGGGCACGCACTTGCTCCACGCCGCTATGCCACACTACAATTTGGAGTTCAGCGAACATCGGCCAGATATTTAGTTAACAGGTATCGTGAAGATGGAATGTCTTCGAGTAGCATTACTGGCGGCCGCGGCCGTCCGCGACGCGCTTCAAATAAATAATTTCCCAAGTGCATTACCTTAACCTAGCACAACTTTTAGAACTACTGTTTGTCCTGTAAAAATCGTAAGAGATGTAGCGCTACAGCAATTTTCGAGAACTTGCGAAATTAAAAAAAAATAAATTAAAATATACAAAATCTCTATCACAATACTCGTAAGTAATTAAAGCAATTCAAATGTGAATACTCCAAATGTTGTAATACGAACGAAGCGCGGGTACATCGACCTGTCTCTAGTACAGGGCTCGGCTGGCGGCGCGTAGTGCCGCTCGCGAGTGCACTACACAGTAGTCACAGGTACACCGACTGATCCGCTTGCAATAAATACATACATGACGATACATACGAGATAGATACACAAAGACCAACAGGTGACGCCGCTATCACTTAGCTAAATATTGCAAGTACTACATCATTACCACCCTAATAATGTTACGTTTATCGTTTAAAATATATCAATAAATGATTCAAATGTATACAAATGCAGCGAGGGCGCGGAAGACTCGCTCGCCGGCTCGGGCTCGGTAAACTATTTGTGCAGACCGAATCAACGCGGAGATGCGATTACAAAGTAAACTCTAGATCAACTCGCTAATGTATCCAACTATTACATCGTTATCATATTTATTTGTATATCTCATTAAACATCCTCGACGCTACGGTGCTTGTTTCAAGTATCAACAGAGTTTTTAAATACATTAATTTTACACACGGTATAAAATACTTAGAAAATTTACAATTCCCACGTTAAGAAGTAGCCGCACGGAAGTCGGAAGTGAGAGATGCGCTGGCTCGGCGAGGGAGCCGTCGGGACAGTTGTGAACATACATCATACAACATACAGTTAAAATGCAATACCAAAGTACGTTTTTCTTAAACATTATTTTTTTTTCGTAATTGAAAACAAATATATCAAAAGAAGTACATATGAATGTATATAACTCGTAGATAATTTGACACGATACATAAACGAAACGTTACCATGTATACATACGCGCGTTGTGTTCCACGGGGACTGACAATTTACGTCGGGGCGAGCTGTGTGGAGGAGTACCATACAACCGGTTGTCATTGGAGGCTGGGTCTTACGTGATACTATAGTTATTTTTTTTAATTATATTTAAATAGAATGTTAAAAAGTATTACGACACGTCCTGATCTTCCACGTCCTGCGGTTGTTCTTTCTGTTCCGTCTCACCTGGAATGCGACAAACATCACAGTTAAATGGATTCATATCAAAACGGTACATCCTATCGATTTGCTTGGTTGTTAGTTAAAACCAGGCCCCTCACTTTGGCGTGCTATTCTATAAAGCTGGCCGACTATATGTGTGTGTGTGTATTGTGCTATTTTTTATGTTATTTGTGATGTCATTCGATTTGTTATTTAATTATTATAATGTCAATATTCTACTAATTTAATTTCTATGGACTTTAATGTCTGCTAATAAATGATTATTATTATTATTATTATATCTATGACATAAGATAGGACACTCCGCGCTGTTCCATCACACAGATTGTGATGATCAGATATCACTACACTATCGTCTAACTAAAGTGTGATAAGATCTCCATCTAGTCGGAGCCAATCAACGAAAAGCGAAATAATATACACAACATGTTGTAAATACAATTTGTCTTTGATATTGTTATTGCGTTTGATATATTTTACAACGTTAGTTGTACTCCGCGGCTTAAAGAGAGTACAGATATTGATCTGTATCTTCTAACGGCCGAACCCAATAACCGATCTATCACATACTGGAGATAGAAAACCAAATGAAACAACAGAAAACCTACATAATTTTTCTGTTGTTTCATTTGTTTTTCTATCACGTGATAGATCGGTTATTGGGTTCGGCCGTTAGAAACGTTATGTTATGTTAGGTGGACTTGGCCACCTTTGGTTACATATTATTTACAAAGGTTCAGTTTGGTTGAGGCAATTAGAATTTAGCTCTATTAACAATAAAAATGCAGTATGAATGTGCATTAAGTAGATGTAGAATCATCATTGGGAGGAAGGGATAATTAGGAGTTTGGTGTGGGTATATCGGGGTGGTGAAGTCAGAAGGAGCGAGGCACGGCGCGCGGCGCTGCCTGGCTACTGACCGGACTCTCCGTCGCCCTGCATGTCGGAGGTCCACAGCGTGAGGTTGTCCCGCAGCAGCTGCATGATGAGCGTGGAGTCCTTGTAGCTCTCCTCCGACAGCGTGTCCAGCTCGGCGATCGCGTCGTCGAACGCGGCTTTCGCGAGCCGGCACGCGCGGTCCGGACTGTTCAGGATTTCGTAATAGAATACCTGCGAGGGAATGTTACCATTACTATTGTTATATAACTTACTTAACACTCTATATACTTAAGCATGCAACTGTAAAATGTTGGCAAAGTAGGTCGAGTTTTGCTTTCGACATACGCTAAGTTCAAATTCTCATTTCAGTAATTGGGAGCCATTATTTAATCATTCATGCCACTGTTGCCAAGTAGATCGGATTACTAATGCTAAATCAAACGAATAAAGAGTAATACAACTTAACTGTATCATTACATTAAATCAATATGTGATGTAATGATAAATCTCAATTATATCATCTTTATTATATGATTAAATCATAATTATCTTCAGATCAAAGAGCATTCTCAATAGAATCAGCAAATAACTTTGTAAACTTGCAAAATAACAAATACGCAATACGTGTGGCATAATACTTTCATTTGAAATTAACGAAAATCACAACTGACAAAATCTAAATATAAATGTGATAATGACATTATTGAAACGGTCCAATGGCGATATCGATAATCACGCACTGATTCAGAATCGCACCTCTCTCGTACAAAAAAAAAACTAATTTCCAATTCGTAAAGATTCGGAATGACCGGCGACCTTGAACCCGAGCGGTTGGCTAGGTACGTACGAGATAAGTTATCGCGCGACGCGCCAACGGATTATTGATAGCACTAGCTAAACGACTCTCGCATAGTTCACTAAATTCTTTAATAGAAAGCGGTAATTTTAAACACATCCCGTGATAATATTAGATTGGTCCTGTTTCGATTGAATCGATAAGTTAGCTGAAGCACGACGCCTATATGACGCACTTCTGCAAATAGAACTTAGGATACGACAAATCTGTCTCCACATAGGGCTCTCTCCACAATTCTATCAATCTAAACCATGAACTCGGTTGCATCCTTCAAAAAATAGTACGCTATTAATTTTCCATCATGTTTCGTGATGCAATCATCTTTTTACCATACTACGTTCAATTTAAAGGAAAACAAGTTACAATCAGATGCTAAAATAGTACAATATCCTTTATATCACGTTATTACAATTCAATTACGTCAGCCTACGCAGAGCAGCGAGTTGATAGCTTAGTTTCACAGTTCAGAGAAAATCGCGTTTGATACATAAATACATACATTATTTGAAGGTCGTCAATATATTCACGAGGCTCATTAATTCAGCCGCGCACTACATTACCATACGGTATACTAATGTTAAAATTGTCCACGCGTCCCAGCCTTAGTCCTTGGGAAGGACTTACGCGAGTATTGTATTGAATTTCTTGGAGCGGCCAGATTGATAACGAAAGTTAAAGTTGGCATTGCAAGATGTTTGCAGCTGAACAGCGCGTGCGCGTTTGTGTCCTTGCACGGCTAGCTATTGAGCTGCATTTTGAACACTACCGGTAGCGGCTTCCTACTACACTACTACGCGCGAGATAACGCCGAATCGATCGCAAACAATCAGTCGTTAACTGTCAAATCTACCGCATAAATTAGACCGCGGCACTAACGTTGTTACAGCGAATAAATTACAGGACATTAAACACAGATGGCACAGCGGCTCATGTCCTCTACATTTATATATTTCATTATTTCTTATAATTACATATTCATATATGCATACACACTTAATATTTTATGTGCATTATGTAACCGCACGTATTGAGGTTAGAATTTTACTAGGAAGTTGCATAAGTAATGTATAAAGATGGTTTGATATGTAGTTCCATGTCTCCAAATCAATATGAAAAAATGTTAAGATGTAGTATAACATCAAGTAGTTGTCATATTACTCCCATAAAGTCGTGGTCGTTGCGTCTTTATTACGTATTTACGAGCAATTGTATCTCGGTCAATAGGGTTTGTTTGAATGGCAAATAATTGTGGAGGATTTATTTACGACGGACATGCAAATTTTATTCTATCCATCCTCAATACACAATATCTACATATTTGATAGATTTCTTTCCGATCAATGTAGGTTAGGTACGCATTTTATTTCGTGAAATGTTATTATGCTGGAACTAACGGCGGATAAGCCGGGATGAGCCCGGGTGTTTTGGGAATCGCAGAAATAAAATCACCCTTTTTTGTCTACTTTACTACTGATACCGGTTTAGATTTCGGATCAAATCTTCCTAGATTTAAATAAAAAGCCGAGGCTACACGCCAGAGCTCAATTAAGAAGCACTGAGCACGGTCAGCTTGTTTTTAATAAATAAAAATCCGTGTCTAACGTAGCAGGAAGTCTGTGACGCCTGAAACCAGTTCCGTGGAGTTTCTATGAGTTAAGAGCGTATACGCCGTACGGCATTTCATACAAATTTTCAAGTCCTTATTTTCAGAAATTACTAAACCGATTTCAATGAACCTTTAGACACATAAGCAGGCAACTATCTTTTTAGACCTACATATGTATGGTCTAAAAAATAGTTGAAAACATTTTCGATTAAAAGTGTTACAGTTAAATTAGACCGATTTTAAATTTTCCATACAAACATAAAATTTCCAGTTATCTTTTTTTAACACTTTTTAGACCTATGTATCCTGCTCATGTGTGTGAAGTTTAATTAAAATCGGTCCAGTCATTACGCAAAATAGTGACTTGAAATTTTTTATGAAATGCCATACTCATCAGCTTATCTCGCCGTATAAATGACCTATTTCATCGGATTTTCAACACGTAAATTGTGTTACTTAAATCATAAATTTCTTCGTAAATTTACCCACGTATTAGTCTGTTGTCAAGTTGTGTACAGCGTGACATCACGGTGACGAGCCGTGATTAACTCTGTAAATATGTTTATGCATACGAACAGCGCGTCACTCGACAGCTATGCGTCGTAACTCCTTACAAATGTCGCACAATGTATTGCCTTGGTCAGGATCAACAATGTTACAGCTATTTTTCACATGTTTAAGTGCATGCTTTGTTATAAACGAGGGCCAGTATTTCTTGAGAAACTTGATAAGATATAGATTATATTTATTCAGTACTTAGTATCAAGAATTACGTGCACGTATTACGTCATTATATCGTAAAATTTATAGTTAATAAGGTAAATTTAGGTACACACATTAAATATCGGTCAACAGGACCTTATCAAATACACATAAGTGGCTTGAAATACCACGATCATTAACCCCCGTCGGGTCTTGCTTCTACTACACATAGTTTAACACAATAGGCTTATTAATACACAATATGTAGGGGCGGTATAGAACAGCCCTGCCCCAGACCACTGGCTTACTGTGTAGACACGGACTCCCAGTAAATGTATTGTTCTAAGACAATCATGGCAATGAAGAGTCACTGGTTGTTCGTACCTTGAAGCTCTTGGGCAGTGAGCGAGTGGTGTAAAGGCAGCGACAGCAGGGTCGGTAAAGCTAGTGGTGTAGCCGTGTAGGACTGTAGGTACTCACTGAGAAGTTGAGCGCGAGGCCGAGGCGGATGGGGTGCGTGGGCGGCAGCTCCGTCATGGCGATGTCGGAGGCGGCCTTGTACGCGACCAGCGAGTTCTCGGCCGCCTCCTTGCGGTCGTTGCCGGTCGCGAACTCCGCCAGGTACCGGTGGTAGTCGCCCTGCGGACACCGCACGTACACAAACTCACTCTAACAACTGTATCGATCTCGTCCTCTAGCAACCAGCCAATGTAATAACTCAAAAGTGACTGACTGACATAGTGATCTATCAACGCACAGCCCAAACCACTGAACCGATCGGGCTGAAATTTTGCATGCAGTTAAATTTGATGACGTAGGCATCCATCCGCTAAGAAAAGATTTTGATTAATTCTACCCCCAAGGGGATAAAATAGGGGATGAAAGTTTGTCAATTTTAAACCACACGGGCTGAGAGTTTCAAAATCGAGGGTAAAGTAACTATTCCACGCGGACGAAGTCGCGGGCAGAAGCTAGTACTTAATAAATGCACTGCGCGCACGTCACAATCATCGTAATAGGCCTCTTCACAAAGCGCTGCAATGACCTATCGTAATGTCAAATTGCCGAGGCCGGCTCGCTTGGCGACCGTATCCTCTTATTTAGTATATTTAGAGCTATGATGTTCTGCAGGGCTTTGGTTCTTGATGATGATTATCCTTTCAGTAAAGAATTCATTCCTGTCCACTATTACACTGAACATTTAAACACAAACAGGAAATTTTCACTTAAAAAGTCGTAGGCGATACCACACAAAAACCCTTTAAGTTACTCGTGCGTCATTGCTGAATTCCCGATTGTTTGAAGTTATTACGAAAATTGTCGCATTTACGTCATTGTAACACAAATAAATAAGACGTTTGGAAGTTAATCTTTAGGAAGTCTTGGTACTTGGTTAGAAACTCGTAAGACTTTAATACTCTGTAATTAACAACATCTATAGAGCCTAACTAATAAGGTAACGTATAAATAAATGCTGGGGTTAATATCATGATTTATAATCAGCTTTATTTAACCCGTTATTTTCATTGAAAGAGTCTTGTTTCCATGCTATAATGGCTTAATTAAGCGTTAGCAAAAAAATTGTTTATGACGCAGCTTTTAATCAGCAACCTAAATGACATTAAGCCAATGCGTCTAATACAACATTTAATAAACGAGCTGGCCATTCATAGAAAAGGTAAAACGTGTGACAAAAAAAAAAATGGGAATTCTAAATTCGAAATTGTAAAGTCGACGTCGGAGTCGGACTGCGCAGGACTCCTATTTCTGTCTGGTTTTAAAGAAACCTAAAATGAATGGCATGACAGGAGCCAGGTTCGCGAGTATATTTACGAGTAATGTCGCTATTTGACGTTGATTGGTATCATGTGAAAGATCAGTGCAATAATTTGTCATTACTGTGCACTTGTAGATACAAACATGTCTAAACAGATCAGACGATTTACAAATGAAAAGGTGACAAATTCGTGTAGTATGCGTCGACTGGGTGGTGCAGTAGTAGTTAACGAGTATTTCAACATTAAGAACAAGGCTTAGTTAAGAAGAACTTTTCGTCATGGTGACGCATAAACAGTGTTTGCCTTACCTTCATTTTGTAATAGAAGACTTTGGACTCTCCGGTTTGTGAGCTGGGTATGAGGTGTTTGTCCAGGACGCTGAGGATGTCTGAGCAGATGTCACGCAGCTCCTTCTCAACCTGGCTGCGGTACGCCCTAATCATGTTAAGTTTATCTTCCGCACCCTGGAACAAGCGTCATCACATTGTAACAATGCTGTAAGAATAAGGCGAAGACATCTCAATAGGGTAGTTAACTAAAAAAATCTGATTAGTCCGTCAGATAGATTTCCAAAAAATATTGGACACGTATTTTTTCTTTTTTCACATAAACAAAAAATGAAGACGATACAGTGCGTTGAAAACTCGGGTGACGTCACTACTCGCTACGATTTTTACCGGGCCGTGACGTCACACGCTCCCACTCCTGATCTTTGATGCTTTTTATCTTCGTCAGTTTTTATAGATTTGATAAAGGTAAAAATACGTGTCAAATATTTTTCTATAATCTAACTGACGGACTAAACAATCATTTACTCAGGCAACATCCCTATAGTAGCCTCCTTTCTGGAAAAATATGGCGGTAGAGCGTGCATTGTAAGAATACCTTTTTACACCTATAGAACTGTTCTTGTTCATAAATTATACTTGACTAGCGACCCGCCCCGGCTTCGCACGGATGCAATGTAGATACTAATGTTTTCTCTACTATAATATGCATGTATTATACATATAAACCTTCCTCTTCCATCACTATCATCTATTTAAAAAAAAACCGCTTCAAAATCCGTTGCGTAATTTTAAAGATTTAAGCATACATAGGGATATAGGGACAGAGAAAGCAACTTTGTTTTATACTATGTAGTGATGAAGTTTTGAACGATTTGGGACAAGGTTAACTGTCCCAAATCTCTATATTTGAAGCTTTTGGAAACACTCGTCATCATTATAATCCTCTGGGCTCAGGATGACGAATGAGCGCGAACCTACTAATTCATCGATAATCACGTTTGCGTAACCTCACGTGTTTTAAACGTGCGGACATCTCTGCGCATCCCGTGGCGGGGATTAGCGTGAATATACGTCAAATGTCATGATCATGAATCCAAAAGGATTCACTGATAAGCGGTCTACGGAACTATTATCAAGATACCGACTAATTTCGCATGCAGTATGCAATCGTAACACGTTTGATGAACGTGATTTCAATATTCAGACAGATTCAAAACATTACAGGTGATAGAAGCCCACGATTTTTTCCGAAACAAGTTCCTTAATGAGCTGTAGTGTTAAGCCCGTGAATTATTTATGTCTGTCCAGTGTATTCGCCTTAAGAAACATGAATATACATCATCATTGTGTTATTCCTTTGTGGCTCAAGTCCCTAGATTTAAATTGGCGAGTGCACAAACGAGTGAACTGTGAAAGCAAAACTGAATCGATTACATTTGACGGCTTTACGTCACGTCCAATGATATCGTTTTCGATTAACTTGATTAGTTTTTTGACCCTCTGTTCTAGTTCATGTACCTGCCCGTTTATTTTTAAGTTAAGGCTTTATTATATTACTGGACTATTTGTTTGATCAGTACTCAGGCTAATACGATTAGGTTTTGATAGGCTTGTCCTATCTCGCTCGGGAACTATTACAGTTATGTTAAGTGTGTGTGTACGAAGTCTACATAGTCCTACAGGGATGGCAGACATGACGCATGTTTTGTACGCTTTGTGAATAAATTATTTTGTTAACTCGTAATTACTTTTAATCAACTCTCCTTATTAATGCATATTATTCAAACGAGTCCTGCGGTTTTTGACTGCGTTAAGACGAAAAAAAGTAAGTTGCCTGCCGAGCCACGCCCAATCGTTACACAATATATCCTTTTATCCGAGCTTACCCAACCTACACCCACAAGTATCGCTGACACGCCGCGATTTCGGGAAACCACTGCCTGATGCAACCTTTGTACATTTTGAACTCAAACGAAAAAAACAAAACCTTGACGAATGATCCAATTTCACTTGCGGAATCCTATACCGTTACTGAAAGCTACGAGTCTACGGCATGCTACGGTAAATCTGTCTGTAGTCTAACACTGCAAAAGCAAACGAGTTTACTGACATTTAGGTGTTGTTCACCACACACATCTATTAATTTTCACTCTCCATAATTGGTAGCAACTACGTGCTAAAAACTAAAGATTTCTAATATATCATTTAGAATTGCAACTCAATTTTATTTCAACCAAGTTCTTGCGAGTCTCACAGAGAAAGTTTTCTAAGACGCGAATGATGCATCTTTCTCAAAGACTCTACGATGCATTTGACGTATTTGATCAATAAGCTTGAAAAATTGCGGCGTCCATGAAACTTATTATGTAACATATTGGAGCAAGCTCGGAGAACCTTGGCAGCAGGTGCTCTTAAAGAACGCATCAAACTTCAAGTTATGAATTTTATGAAAGTTTCTTTACAATACTCGAGTTAATCAACCAATGCAATCAATAGAAAAATGCACAGCGCAACGTATATCAATCCTCGTCATTAATTAGTTTTCGTTTTATGTCAATTTATTACAGAGTTGTGTACCAAAAGAACATTTATTGCGATTATTATCATTTCAATTACGTAAGTTTGGCACAAATGGGCAGCAATCGATTTTATACGACGTATGCCACTTTGCACCCAGTTTTGTGCATTTTACGTGATTCCGTGTCAGTATATAATAATGGAAAGTTTATAGTACAGATATGAATACAAAATAACGTTTTACTATACATTCGATTTTACTGTTTCAGTCGTATTTGGTTATAGCTGTTAGTTCGCTCAAGCAATACAACTAGTTTTTTTGTTGGTAAAAAGCTTAATAATGCAGGTTTCGATGCCTTTTTGCCAGTCCAGATTTCTCATTATATTCATGACGGCCAACATAGAAAAAACTTTATTGTGGAAAGCTGGTACATTTCTTTCAGCCAGTTTCAATGCAATAAAAAGTTTAATGAAATATTAGCATGACTTAAGCGGTGTTCATTAAAGATTCCCACTACTTTTAAAGGCTCGATCGATACGTAAATGAAAGGGGATATGACCTTATTTGCAACCTTATTATCATGGCGAGATACATTCAGGGACTAAAAAGTCTAGTACCACAAACAGCATAGGCATAGATGCGATATTTTGTGTTCAAGACATTATGCAGTTAAAACTGACCTTTCTGCACCGCTATTGTCGGTAAAATGACAAATGTATTGCAACAATTCGTTTGGAGGTTGTTTCTGTTTAACTGACTACTGTTTGACACTTAAGTAACGTTTAAATCATGACAACATTACATCTGCTCATGCAGAAAAATGGCCCGATACTAGAACAAATAACTTTAGTAGGTACCCGTAATAAGCTCCAAAAACGCTTCGTAAGTAAATATTTCATCGGAAATAGAAAATGACTAAACACCAATTAGGTTTCTGGTCTGTTAATGACCCAACGTGTTATAAAACTTATTTATTTGAGCTAACCATGGGGAAGACCTGAAACGTGATCTTAGTAAATGATGTCTCGTACCTAGCCATTCGAGTTTCGACATAGACACAAAAACGGAACTGAGATGACGCCGAAATAAGGCGTACCTAATGAGGAAAATGACTCACTCGTACAGGGCTGGCTATACTTCTGTTTTCCCTAGATTACACGTCATACCGGTGACCTTTTTGCTAGCTATTCGTATGCCGCCTCGAATTCACATTCAGAAATCAATACACGGCGACCGCATAATGAAAAAAAAAAATTGGAACACGAAGCAGGCTATTGAATGCCAAGTTTTTCCGCAACAATAGGGTGGTCAGACAGGCCGTTATCCTATTACCTCATATCGCAGAGCTGGCCGATTTTGGTCGAGCTCCAACAAGGTTACTATGAAAGTTATCATTGGTCGTTGAACCCTTAATTGCATGAGTAAGACGTTGTAAATTACGTCAGACAGAACATAGCGTCTACACACGTAAAGAGGCACAAAGAACCATAATTTCTACAAATATTTGTTCCACTGCGGGAGGAGAGGGTTGCTAATTTAAAACTATACAAACATTCATACATATCGATCGTTCATTAGGGCAGTGGCAAAAGCGAGAGTGGGTGGTACTTGATAGGAATCAGTCATTTATGCAAGTACACGTATGTCCTCACCGTTTCGGTGGGAAATGTAGGTGGAAAGTAGCCATAAAGTTGGCCATGACAGAGAAACGCCGCGTGTGACTGTACATTAGTTTTACGACCTGCTATTTCTATACATATAGCTAGTTGGCATAGATTGCGAGCCCGCTGTACGGCTAGTTTGGCACATGGGACACTATTCATCAAATTAATACTAGAACACCTCTCGTAGTTAAATGAACTAAAGGTCACTGTTGCCGCATCCAATATTCCCGGAATCATTGGATTCCAAAATTTCAATAAACATCATTTCGAGTTCCAAGCGTTGGCCTTTTAGGAACTCGCGAATGGCATAGTAAAAAGAAACGAAAACTTTTTGCACAAAGTCTTCGGTCTCTACGCAAAATTCCTTGATATAACTCGAAACTCCTAAACGAATTTCTTTAAAATTACTAATGCATACATTTTTTAAAGTACAAAAAACTAAGGGCTATAGAAATATTGTTCAAACACGTGTCTCGAAGCGCAGCGCCCAACTCTTGCCCACTACTCTAAATGGGGTCGCCGGTAGCCCGCTGGCTAGACTATAACCCCTAAGTATGTCGGCTGAGCACAATAGATGCTCGTGCCTAAAAAAAAAAAAAAAAAACCGGCGAATCAAGCTAGCGGCTCGTGCGGAACCAACTGCACAGTGTATCCCTATTATTGATTGCACCCAAGTGAACGTATATTACGGTTAAAAATATTGTAGCTGAAACGTAAAAGCTCTTCTTGATGCTATAATGTCATCAATCACTGGGGACCTTCGCGTTGAGGCTGAATCACTAACACCTCGTGAAAGCTCACAGGGTTGGTATTGATTTAGTTAGCAGTACTTTATTACCTAGCCGTGGGCGCTTCTGTGTATAATATTGTACTATAGGCGCCATTCTTTTATAAAAAGCACAGAAAAGAACATTATTTTCTATTTATTTATTGAATGAGAGATAAATCAATTCTCTCTACACTATAGAAACGGGGCCAATTTCCAAGAGATTGTCATAATAATGGGTGCCTATTCATTAGAAAAACTAAGTCGCGTCCCATCCCGGCCGCAGACTAGTGATACACGCGCGTCACTCGTGCCAATCGATAGACTCCAGACGTTATAAAGGGACGGTCACATTGACGCGTAAATACGCTCAAATACACGATCGTTACTTTAAGGTTGCGTAAATGGCTGAGGTCTGTGTTAAAAGCTTTTTAAAGCTATCGGAGCACGTGTTTGAAAAGGAAAACGGCCTGTCAGTAAAGGTAGGGGAACTGCGTAAAATGTATTTCAAAATGGATTCTCGTGGTGTCGTTGCTGTTTGCGCAGCGGTAATCTTCAGGCTACGGGAAAGAGGTCTTACCTTGGTTTCCTCCTTCTGTTCGATGGAGGATATGATCCGCCACGAGGCGCGGCGGGCACCTATCACGTTTTTGTAGGCGACGGAGAGCAGGTTCCTCTCCTCCACTGTCAGTTCATTGTCGGACACGTTCCGTGAGGCTACATTCTTCATCGCCTCTACCATTTCTGGAATATAGAACGAAATTATGTCAGTAATGATTTTGTTGGCGTGGGTACTGGAAGCGGGCTGGGACTTTCTAAGGCTTAAAATTATGTTACGTGTTTTCAGGATGCTCTTTAAATTAAACGTAGACGATTTAAATCAAGTTCCGTTTACGGAACTTTTGAAACGAATTGACCGTTGAGTAAAATCAATTAGGGATTGGTACCGGAAAGCTATTAACATTTTTGAGAGGTGAATAACGATTACGTGCTTGGCAATTGTAACAATGGTAGCTTCTTTGTAACAGGCATGAACGATACGATTCTAATGAATCCGTTATATTCTTTTTACCAACAAATAAAGATAATAATGATGTCATGTCGCCAGGGATTGTAAATCAGGATTTCTCTCATTATTAAAATGCTCGAGTTCACGAGACAAGTAAAAGGATGAAAGGTGAAAGTATTTCTATAAGTAGATCGTCCCGACGAACAGAAAGATCGCAAAAATATCGCGACGAAAGGTTAGTCATAGCGCGATCGATAAAGTATTAGCGCAAGTACGCCTCATTTAAAAGTTTCAAACTGCCGAGCTATTCGGAAGAAATAAGTTGATCGCACGACACTGAGACTAAATACTTAAATGTCGATTCTTTCCGAACTTCTGCGCTATCTCGGAATGTCGGACGACTTAGATAAAATTATTCTTTTATCGATGAGAACTTAGTCTCTACTTAGCGTAGGGGAGGGGAAATGGGCGTCGCACAGACGGAGTTGCGAGCCAAACTCATGTTTCACCATGTGCTTTAATTTCGACGTTTACGATCGTCCTGCAATATAACTGGCGCATTAGAACATGCAATGCAGGCGTAATCCCGGAAATGTACGCATAGCGCTCATTTTTCATTCAGGAGAAAGAAAACTCTGAAAGAAAACCAAAGCTTTTCGTGCTTCAAGCGTTGCGGAGTCCATTGAATCGATTTTAGCGACCGCGGCAGGGCCTGCGATGTAACAGGTGCTAAAGCGTCGCCTCGTGGCCCATGCGGTTTTCTTCAACTCAGCGACACAGCTGATACAACGCGTTTCCTTTCACTACCAGAATAACTTTGAATTATAAAACAGGGTTACTGAAATAAAATAACACCCTAGATTTCGTTGAGGCCTATTCAAACAAAAAACCTTGGGACGCTGCTGTATTATTCAAGCGGCACTGAGTGATCGTAAAACAAAAAGGGACCTCCTAAGTTATGAATTTATTTAGGGGTATGTTTGCGGCCGTGCAGACGCCATCTTAAGAATCTGGCCACGCCAGCTGCGCCCCGTCCATTTGGCACCCCTATTTAGGACACTAACCTTTTAATTCGTTACGTTTTTCCGGCAATTTGCGCAATGGTATCCTCTATGCGAAAATTGCAATTAGTATGCGTGCGCTAAAAATGTTGACACTGTGTTAATGGAACGCGCCACGGAACTGGACCATTTCCATTTTGTAGATGGAGTTTTCGATAAAAAAAAGGGGTGACCTGGGTCGCACTGAGCCTTGCGTAAGCTCGGAAGGCCTTCACGTGTTACTATCTGCAAAATGCGCTCTGCATGTGCGATTGTACACCAATCCGGATTACAGAGAATCCAACAGGAAGTACATAATGATAAAAACTCACTTGACACTGGTCAAACACCACAGGGCCTCAACAAAGAGTGCATAGGAACTGGTTTGTTACAATTAACAGGCTGCCCTTACATACCTACTTCCCCTACATTGAATAAAATGTTTTTGCATACATTTAGAGGCAGGTGCATAACCTGCAGGATAAGTTTATCGCCACACTTTAATACCTACACAGAAATTATTTAAAGTGTGACCGTCTATATTGCAAAATTGTAGTAATTATATCCAATTATGGAGAGATAACTGTGACAATTCACTTAAAACCATAAAATTTTTGTGTACAAAGTGTGGCACAAATAATAAATTAGATGTAGGGCACAGTAGGTTTATAATCTTCAAGCTTGATTCATACCATCCAGTCTAATAGAAAGTGGTAATTAAAACCCAAGCTCGCTTAGCAACATTATGAAAATGTGCTGAGAATGGGAGCCGCTCATTATTATAACAGTTCTCCAAGTGCATAAAATTATCATTTTTAATTTAGTTGCAACTTAAGCGGTTCATTTGAAAAACTAAACTTAAATCTGGTTTGATGACCTTTTATTTTACAGAAAAAGTGGTACAGTCGGGGACTTGTCTGTGCCGATGATCAATATTTGCTTTCATGAGTACATTGCATGAGTAACCCCTTCATAAGTGGCTTGCTGGTCACTATTACAAATTCAGCATTTTAATAGCTCCATTATTCATGTTCAGAATAAATATGTGTCAATTGTGGGCCTGATGACTTATTGATTACTTTACTCGCTGCTTTAGGTGATATTTTAAAATATGTTTTACTCCACCTGACAGAAGGGTGTGGTCTGTTAACCTTTAGATTAATTATACATCATAATGTTACATTTTTATGTCATAAAAGTAGAGATCTAAGCTACAGAAGATCCTGGAACAGACAAAAATGCAAGTCAAGCAAATCATTGAGTACAATCTTTTCAATTTAATCATGACTTTATGTGTAATTTTCTGTCTTATTGATAATTTATTTATGAATGACACTCATGCCTTGATGTTTTATTAAAACGAAATGGGTGAATTGAAGATATTAAAGAACTATTTTTTTAATTTTTTTGTTCGAATAATTGTGTCAAATAATTTACCTGAATCCAGTATTTTGTATGATAAGATGGCATTAGGTATATTTAAATGATAATTCTAATAAAGGTCATTGAACTGCACATCTCAGATAAATACGTAAAAGGTGTAAAATAACGAGCAGAGCTTCAAAGAAACCATTGATAACCTTTACAATGACCGCGTCGATTCAAAAAAGATGAACGCGATAGCGTAAAGAGCTCTCAGGTAGATTCCCGTGCAACTAAATCGTGAACAATAGGTGAAATCGGAGGCGACATAAAATTACGTCGCCTAATAAACCCAGAACATTCCGCTAGGTCTAATCAACAGATTTGCCCAAGGTACGACATGCATGACCGAATTCAATGACATCGATCGTATTTTACTGCCCCTGGACGGGAAAATAGGAAGACAATTTTTTCCTCACACTTCTACAAGTATCGATTGTTACTCCCAATGACATCAGTTTTCACGAATGAAAAATGGGATATTACTCTGCATCGAAGGTTTCTACAGTGGCTGTTTAGTTTTTCATGGGCTTTATCAGCTTAAAAAACCTAAGGACATCCCACCGGCGGATGACGCATCGATCGCTGACCAAGCCTAACGAATGCCATTGATTTGTTAGTACGCCGATAAAGTAATATAATTGAATGTATTATGCGGGTTTCTCCGCGAAAATAGACGAAACGAAAGCTTATCGGCTACTTTGATCTAGAAATTTCCTGAACTATCACCAAATCGTCTTTCAACTGTCGGCGAAAATACGATAGATTTTTCATCCTATTACAGAAGATACAACAAAAATATGTACTTACCGTCATAGCGCTCAGCCTGCTCGGCTAACTTAGCTTTATACACATTATCTTCCCTTTCCGACATTGTGGATGACAAATGATTTTTCACTAACTAAAACCGAATCGCCAGGTCACTAATTCACCAAGATGGCCGCGCCCGCCAACCGAATCCGAATTCGATCTTCAACTAAACTCCGCCCATGACGTCATGGAAATGGCAACTTCCGTTGGATGGTTATTGCCAGATGCGTAACATAATTTACTCCCATTTTGCTGATAATCAAAGTCATGACTTATGTACGAAGCAATTTGTATTTATTGTCATTTCACACAAAATATTTATCTTATCAGATGTTCTATAGTTAAAATTATGCACTTGAATTAATGATTAAATTAACAGGGACAACTTTAAAAAGCATTTAACAACTTAATTATTTATTCATAACTTGTATGAAATGTATGTCAAATAATTTTATTAGCATGAAGAATCCTTAGCTTTGGAACAAAAAAAAACACTTTTTACAAAACACCTATTGTACTAATTTAGTAGCTTTTTGTGAATACTTGTCAAATGTCAAAAACTGCTTGAAAAAAGAAAATAAAAACGGTGCGAGACGGTTTTTAGTGGAACATAGTGTGTGCTTATTGTATTCCGACTCCAGGTTTGTGTAAGTTTCATAATTATAGGGAACGTGCACGGCGTAGATTATGCCATCTAGTGTTGCAAATCTGAAACTTATAAGTAAAATTAACTTGACACGTCCCACCTATAGTTTCTGCACGTTCCCTATTGTGGATGACACACGGTGCGGATAATGTGATGTCCCTACAAATGGCCCTCTCCAAATTCCGACTTTCGTTCTGGCGATGGTAGTCGAAAACAATTTTTCGGGTGGAGGGTTGCTCTTGGTTATTTGCAGATTTTTTTTTTTCAGGAATGTTCTTACATCAGCGTCTTTTAAAGACAATAGTTCTGCGAGCTCGAAAATTTTTGCAACTCGCCTTGAATAGGTTTGATTTTCTGTTAAATCATCCATCATCAAATAATTTTGTTTGTGCAGACAGGTGAACAACTAAGAGAGTGCAAAATGCAAGAGCGAGCTTGAAAATTTTACACTCCACCTCAGACAGGTTATATTGCTTAACCCGTTTAGGGGTGACTCTCGACCAAAACAAAAAACGAAATGTGTGCTAAGACACATAGTAGAAGTGAAATTAATGATGCAATTGGAGAGCAGAGGTAAGAAAATGACAGCTGAGCACAGCACACGCCGCCGGGATTCTAGCGGACTGCTCCGTGAGGCTGCGCATTATATCAAAAGACGGTCAGGTAGCAAGGTAGCAACCCTAAATGTCGACAGCTTATGAACTAGAAATAAATATAAGTAATTTTAGTGATTTATAGAAAAAAGCTCAAGACGTAAGAAAGTTCATAATACAAAAACGGCCGATGCAAGCTCCAATTTTTTTACAGGTTTCATTACGGAAACCGTTTAAGGAAGTCGTAACGGATTGTCAGAAGCCGATAAATTACTTTATGGAGAGAATCCAGGATAGTGGAGGTCTAGTAGGCATCCACTGCACGTAAAATACTGGTATTCAGTTGAATCTGGTTTGACGGGAATCCGACCCCAACATATTTGGGAAAGGTTAGGCAGATACGAGTTGATATAAATCGGATCTAGACTTTGTGGCTTTCCAGTTCTAAGACTTGACTTTGTTTGCCAAGTCCCAATTGGAAAGCCGCATACATCTTTTTAAAGCTTTTGCTTATTATGTTAACGCAACATGTGTAAAGTCATTCTTCCGAGGAAAATCTTAATTAACACCGATATTCGGAAAGTGAGATTTTGCTACGTTTAGTTAGGTACACACTAACAAAATATACCGTACTTTTCCAAAATGTAGTTTCACCTCTAGTGTCAATTGTCAAAACGCACGCTTTGGTTGCGTTCCGTTATTGAAAATGTACAAACATTGCCATAAAATTTGCGTTATCTTGTTCTTCCTCCTTGTCGTGTCCGGCGATTTGGGAGTTCATCATGCTAGAGATGCAAAATACATCAGTTTTGGAAAATCATTTATCGGCCATTTTTGTAGACGGTCGTCGGTGTTCTTTGCTTTCTGTATCGTATTTCTTTAGAAAATAACTCTTCTTTTCCTTATTTACTCTCCAAATTCATATAAATACTTCATCCAGAACAGTTTTAATTAAAATGAATCCCTAGAACCCAATTTCGTGTGGTTTAACTGAGAATTTATTCAATTTCAGTGTACTCTTTTGCAAATACTTATTTTGTCTTTATTGTTAATTATAAATAACAATTGAAGATACTGTGAGGTGTAACAATGTCTAACGTTGGCTACGACCTCGATACTTCGGGCGGGCTTATGCCGGTTTGTTGTTTAAAATTGTTTTCTAAAAACTTTGAATGCTACTTGATCTTGGTAACTGGCGCCATTTTAAGCTAGCTGAGTTTGTATGAGCCAGCCTTGGTATGGATAAAAGGATACTTACGAAGGTTTTGGGATGTCTTTTAGCTCATTCGCGCGCTGATAAAGCCGCCCGACGAGGATTTGAACGTGCAGAAGCCGAAGAAACCTCAGCATCCATACTATAAGAGGCCTGGTAAAGGTCACAACCATGACTCTTGCGACGCGTGTGGGGAAGGCGGCGATCTCATTTGCTGTGATCGCTGCCCCGCTAGCTTCCACCTCGGGTGCTAGTAAGTAACTAGGTGGATGCATGCATACTAAGCATGTAAGGAATATGTCTGCTTATATAAATTTAGAGGATAATCTTTGTATTGCATAAGAAAGGTTGAAGTATGAAACAGATTTTAAGAAAAGGAACAAACACAAATGTACTCAAATGACAACATCATGATTGCCAATAATTACTTAGGAATAAAATATAGCCTATGTCATCCGGGGATAGTGTAGCTTTTCAAATCGGTTCAGTAGTTTCGGAGCCTATTCAATACAAACAAACGATCAAATCTTTCCTCTTTATATATTAGTATAGATAGGCATATACATAAAAGTCCAAAATTATAATCTCGTCAAGAATAATACTAATACCAAAATAAATCATGGCTATGTTTGTAAAGCAATAATAAAATTAATATTAAAAATAGAATGGAAAAGATACACAACAGTAGTTCATATTGGTACTAAATTTCAACTGGGTGACAGACAAATAGACAGACAACCGAGTGATCCTAAAAGGGTTCCGTTTTTCCATAGAGAGGATCAAAATCCCAAAAAAAAAAAAAAAACTATTTTATGTAGAGGTGAGTATTTATACTGAGTAAAATATAATTTGAATCCAACAAGAACCAATAGTGGTCCTATGCATAGTTTTCCCTAGGACACCTTAGAACAATAAAATTTGTATGCAGCCTCTAGACACAAAAGCCCTTATTTATAAAAACTAGGCAAACTAGACAACATTTGGAACTAAAAATGGAAAATGGATACTATAGTAAATTAGAGTTGCCTGTTGCCGTTAAACATGATGGGTTCGTGATGGGCGCATCAAATGTTGTTTAGGAATAAAAAAAATATATATATAAAAAGTCCTTATTAATAGTTTATTTATGCACACACAATGTACTTGGTAATTAAAATAAGAAAATTTGTACAAAGTCAAGAGCACAAAGGTACGGCGACAAGAGTTTGATAAGAAATGTAGACACAGTGTGTAAAGAGATATAGAAGGAAACTTAAAATAGATTATACTAATTTTACTAAAACTTATTATCTATTAATAAATATAAATCAAATTACAATAAACATACAAAAAATACACGAATAAATTTACCTAAATACATACTTATAATAAAATAATACATACATACAATCAGATGATGATCTTATTTAAATGAATCTATATATTATAAGATATCTAAAAAGTTAGTAAAAACTATTCCTAAAGAGAGTTTAGAAAGACCAAGGAGTTTTAAGTTTCTGAAAAAAAGCTCTTGTTTTAAAAACACAATCTTCTTTAAATCAAGAGCTTTTTTAGTCAAGTCTAAATATATAAATACCAATACAGTTGTATACATTCTTAATTCAAGCTACGCAAACTTGAATTAAAAATTTTGGGTCTAGGCCGAATTTTAATAAATAACTTGATTGATTGAATTGTTAGGTCTCCAAACATTTTGCTGTCTTTGTATAAATGTCCAAAGATTATATTTAAAGAAAAATTGAGCCACTACATCATAACATCTGTTTGCGTTACAGTGACCCTCCCCTGGATGAGAACGACATCCCGGCAGGGTTATGGCTGTGTAAGGAATGCAGGGCCTCCGATGAGAACAAGCCAGCCAGTTCTCGGAGCAGCCGAGCTCAGTCACCAGCTGACAGCAGCAAGTCAGATACTGAGAAAAAGTCCAGGTAATTTAAGCTCTCTTAAACTGACCAAGTTACAATAGAATGGTTTAGCTAAGGTGGAAGTACTTTGGTAAGCTAGACAAGACACAGTCTTTCTAATGTGCATGAAATGGCGCACCACCTGAAAATTTATATGTAACTAGCAGCGCCCCGCGGTTTCACCCGCGTAATTCTAAAAATAAATTAACAAAAGCTGTAGATATCAATTTGTACCTAAATGTAAATGTGTGAGGCCAAAAAGGTTCCTATCTCGGCATGTGCTGCGATATTTAAAAAAACACACATACAGATTACTTTTATACTTTGATACAATTTCAACCACAACATCTTTTTGCCTATCAGCCTTCGCAGCAACCGCACCAACTCCGCCAAAAAGAGGAGCAAGGAAGAGGAGGACGAAATCAAGGAGGTGGAGAAAGAGCTGACTCCTATGGAGATCCTCGTGAAGGCCGCCAAGATCATGAACCCCAAGCAGTTCGAGCTGCCCCGGGAGATGAGGATACCTTGCATCTTCCCAGGAACTGATAAAGGTAGGACATTGTTAATCAACGTGAACGTCATGTCTCACAAGCATGACTAAAAATGCCGAATGACATTCATTTGTCATACCGCAGGCGGAATTACATTGAAAAATTAATATATCTTAAAATATTGGCCATAGAATGAAAAAACTAAGCCCACAATGAGCTTATTTTTTAAAATTAAATATTCTTCTACAAACCGATTCAACAAAACTTAACATTGGTGTTGTAAAATGTTTTTAAAATTTTCCACCTTCCTCCCAAATATGACCTCCCATACCTATACAGATTTCAAAAATGACCTCTCATATACAGCATCTTAAAATTTTTTTTTGCTTCGGAATACTGAAGAAAACTGCAAATAAAAAAATAAAAGTAAAATAACAATCTAGCTTTCTGGTAAGATTTCATATGTTATCAGAAACTCTTTTAGAATTCCGTAGCCAAATGGCAAAAAACGGAACCCTTGTGGTATTCGTCATGTCTGTCTGTCTGTCCGTCCGTTCCGTATGTCAGAGCCGATTTACTCGGAGAATATTAAAGCTACATAAATGAAAATTGGTTGGTAGGTGCAACCTGTTAAGCACTATTCAATAATGCTGTAATATTATGGAAAAAAAAAATATTTTAGGGGTGACACTCCATACATGAAAATGAGGGATGAAAAAATAATTCCAACAAACATAATTATGTGGGGTATCATTGGATAGCTCTTTCAAACTGAAATGGAGGTTTCTAAAAAGTTTTTTATTTAAGGCTAAATTTTAAAAATATTTTTTTTTTCTTTTAATAGTTTTTGAGATACCTATGTGCTTCCGAATTCGTAAAAAATGTGTGTCCCCACCTCGTAACTTTTAAACTATGAAGTTGAAAATTCTAAAAAAAAATTGAGCAAATAGAACTTCACAGATACTTCTAGAGATAAGAGATTTTAACAGCGAACTACGGAACACTTCGCTATGCGTGTTCCGACACACACTTGGCCGGTTTTTTAGATTGGTACTAGCTGCCCGCGACTTCGTCCGCGTGGAATAGTTACTAACCGCCCCAATTTTGAATCATTCTTATTAGTGCTCCGCTCCTATTAGTCTTAGCGTGATGATATACGAGTAGCCTATAGACTTCCTCGATAAATGGGCTATCTAACAATGAAAGATTTTTTCAAAACGGACCCGTAGTTCCTGAGTTTAGCGGGCTCAAGCAAACAAACAAACTCTTCAGCTTTATATATTAGTATAGATTTTTAGAAAATTTCAAATTGAGTTTTCGTCCGTAGATCCTGGCAAGAATGGTAACGGTTCCTTAGTGACTGTGGACGCGTGGGGCTGCGTGCCGCTGCCCGCCAAGTCCTGTTTCGTGTGCCAGGGCACCTGCAAGCAAGCCCCGCTGCTGCAGTGCGACTACTGCCCTCTGCTGTTCCATCAGGTACAACTATTTAGACTCACTATACCCCATTCACGATAAGATTAGACATTGAAATACATCTTTTTTACAGTCCGTTCAACCGATTTTGACTTCTATTGTGTTGGTGGCATGGCACATGGTAGCTGCAGTAAACAGTTGGTTTGGCTTTTAATGCCATCCTTATGCCTACGGAATAGAAAAAAAAATTGTTCCAATGTCTAATCTTATTGTGAATGGAGTATAGATTATTTGTTTTTTTTTATTAATCTTTATTAAAAATCTTTTACACATGATAGTTACAGATTAATAGCCACAAGTAATCTTAAATAAATAATTATGGTAGTATCCAACAAATAACTATGCATATAACTTAATTATCAATATTTTAGGACTTATGGTAAAATTTTAAACCTACAATTATGTATAATTAGCGACTTTCCTGAGCTAGGTTTATAAAACCTGTGTTTCAGGTCATCACTTAACAAGACTAATCATTTATGGTGCACGAATACAAAAATTATAGAATAACAACTTACGAATTAAACCTTACAATCATACTAGAACTTCCAATAGCTTCTCTGTGTCTATGTAATTGAGTCTTAATAGTTATTATTATTTGAACACAATGAACTTAATTTTAATCATGAATGAATAGATTTTTTCCATCAAAAACAATATGTAACTAGTTTCCATCAAAAACAATATATAACTAGTTTCCATCAAAAACAATATATAACTAGTTTCCATCAAAAACAATATATAACTATACTCCATTCACAATAAGATTAGACATTGGAACAAAATTGTTTACAAAGTATTGTTTTAAAAGCAAAACCGTGATTATAATACCAACTGTTTACTGCAGCTACCATGTGTCATGCCGCAAACGCAATAGACGTCAAAATCGGTTGAACGGAATGTAAAAAAGATGTATTTCAAAGTCTAATCTTGTCGTAAATGGGGTATAGATTCACATAACTGTTATTTTAAGGTTGTGTCGTGCCATGAAGCCTTTTGATGCACTGTTAGCCAATCAGAACTAATGTGACCTGAACAGATACGTTTAATTTTGACACGACACAATACAACGTGTTGTTTTGCATCCTCGTCAAATTTCAGGAGGTTGTCATAAAATACATAAATAATCAATTGAAAGTACGGTACCAGTCAATAACCAATAAGCGCTGCTTTTTTTTTGTTATTGAAATTTAACAGTATTTCAGAATAAAATCCCGAATACCACAGAATCAGGCGCCTACGCACACAGCGACAATGCAGCTGTGTGCGTGAGTGTCGAAGTCTTACCTACGAAATTCTAGCGCGTAGGTACCTACGTGTGCGATCGTGCGATGACCTACGGCGACCAGTAGCAATAATTTGACCTAATTTTATTTCGGAAATCATCTACTTTACTGTCATAAATTTCGCTTGATAATGAACTCATTTTTAAGCATTATTGGAATACGGAAATCTTACTAATGACAGTAATACTACTTAGTGCGCCAAAGAAAAGTTCAATGACCTGTTATCAGATGATTATTAAAATGTTAGTTTTGCTTTATTGCTATCCGTCAACTTAAAGTTTTCGTAATGATTTTGTTTTTATTTGTGGATTAAATTGGTTGATTTGAAATTTTCCTTCTTACTTAACGGGCTTAGGACCGGCAATAATACCTACCTTAGTTGGTATGTAACCGATCTAGGTACCTACTAAGTCAAAAAATGTTTTCTACGTTTGATGGAAATGGAAAGATGTGCTAATTAAGTGTAAGTAAGTGGTGATACTTTCGAATCTTAGGTATTATTGATTCCCTTAAAAATCTGAAATCGACTTATTTACAGTAGGTAAGCTAACAACGTATTTACAAAATGAACAAATAAATAAATTACCTACCTACTTATGTTACCCGGAGGTATTGTTCAGTTTCCATCACCACACTCTTGGCACAGTCGACCACAATGTAGCTGGTTTTCTTTCAGCCTACGTTAGCAAACTAACACCTTCGTTTTTAAAGAGTCGAAAGCACTAATTATCCTTGCACGTAATTTTGTTACACTTGTCACTTTTTTTTTACGTCAAGGTCACTAACTTTTTAACGTCTCCTCACAAAATAAAAGTTAAGACGCCACAGGTCCTCCGCGACCGATCCAGTAGTCAAGAAACCTTTCACGCTTCAGTAGGCGCCACACTGTGGTGTGGTGCACTCCAAAGCGGTCACCAGCCTCCCACGTGCTTGCCCGTGGTTCTCGCTGGAAGTATTCCAGGATGTCTTCCTGCAAGGCGACAGGCAGGCCTACGCTGCCGCGAGCTTAAACTGCCGATGATCCCGTAGTCTCTGCGTAGCAGCCAGCATGACGCTCTGTGATGGGGGTTCCCGATCGGGAAACATTTCCGTGAACATCCGGATGGCTCCACGTAGGCTGTTTCCACTGATGGCATAAAGGCGGACCATCTCTACCAACTCGACATTGGAATAATTGTCCGTCGTCTTGCACTTTGTACCTACGTCTGAACGATGTACCGAGAAAGGAATTCGCAAAACGCGCGCACACGGCGCGGCGGCGGCGGCGACGTCAAAATAAACTGTTGCTGTCTGTTGGATCAGACGCCGCGCCGCGGGGCGGGGGAGGCGCGGCTGGCGGTAGGCGCGTGCGGCCGTGCGCGGGAGATTAGGTACCTACGAATTTTTCGAATGATCGATGTATTGTTTGCGTTTGTTTGTGTGTGTGAAAGCGCAGTTATAAGGCTAGGAACAGACGGGCCGCATTTAAATACGTCTTGTTCACACGGATTTCCGTAAATAGCAAAAATAAATTAAAAAAATACCTACTCATTTTATTGTTGATTTGGGTCGAGAATCATTAGCATAATTACGTCCGTGAATTTGACGAGGATGCAAAACAACACGTTGTAATAAGCCGGGGTTAAAGTTACTACGTCTTGCTTTAAGGTTTATTGATTTATCCTAGACTCAAATCCACGAGTCTATCGTGCTGGCATTTGGAATTCACTGAGTGCAATAAAAACTAGATAGAAATGACATGCAATATTTTCATATTGCTTTCATTTAAAAGAATTCCGTTTTAAATATACCATAAAAATATTAAAAAATTAATACGCTTTAATGTATTGCCAAAATAGCGATTTTAAACTGTTTTTCTTTTCTCGCAAAAACGGACGATGTGTCACTCCTGTCTGCCAGAGATCATGAACTGTCATGTTAGGTATTAAAATTTAAGTTCGTCTTTTCGTTGTCATAACACCAGTGACGTCACTAGAGGCTGATTGTTTACGTTCTGTTTCAACATATATTAATTCGTTAAAGTTGTTAATAATCAATATTAACTACAGTAAAAACATTGCAGTGGCCCTTCTTTTATACTAATTTATCATGTCAGTAACAACATTTTCATGAATTCTGTAATTGCATCTTCCCTATTATACTAACTAATATATACATGGCTAAAATGATTCCTTTTTATGCTGCAGGACTGCTTGGACCCGCCGCTGACTGCCCTGCCGACTGGACGCTGGATGTGTCCCAACCATGTCGAACAATATATTGTGAGTGTCATAACATACACACATTTTTATTAATTTACTAACTGCTGCCTCGCGGCTTCGCTCGCGTGAATGTCGGAAATTAACCCAAAGGAACATAATCCCGTGATAAAAAGTATCCTATTTGTTATTCCAGACTATGATCTATATCTGTGCCAAATTTCATCAGGATCCATTGAGTAGTTTTTGCGTGAAAGAGTAATAAACATCCATCCATGCTTACAAACTTTCGCGTTTATAATATTAGTAAGATTAATCCGTAATGACTGCCAAAGATCTCCAAATGTAAGCCGGGACCAACGGCTTAACGTGCTTTCCGAGGCGCGGAGAAGTCTCGTTATGTTAAGATGGTCACCCATCCACAGACCAACCTCGGCAAGCGTTGCTTAACCTCGAAGATAAACCCGTGCGGCTGTTATCATTTACCCACGAGCTCCTCCATTCCATTCCTCCGGAACTTCAACCGTTAAAGATACCTTAACAAGGGGTAAAATCGTTTGTACTAAATCTGCACTGGCGAAGTCGCAGGCCAAGTGCTAGTTTTAAACGAATAGTTTTGTCTCTCTGCAGGACTGGAAGCTGGTGAACTCAGTGTCGGCGACGGAGCGCGTGGCGCTGTGGGAGAAATTCTCGGGCCCCGTGGACCAGCAGGCCGTCAAGGTGGACTTCATCCGCCGCGCCAGGAAAGCCAGGCCAGCCTTCCGGTGAGTTCTTACTTTTGTGGTCTTTGGGGGGGCTTTTCACTAAAAAGTGAAAAATCAAAAACTTTACAAAATCGGATTTTATAAAAAGAAGAAACAACCAAGAACACCGAGTTCCAAATTTAAAGTTATTTTATACTTTTTGTGTTTTTTTTTTTTCGCTTCAAAAAAGCTTTTCAGGGTTCTTGAGATATCTTGGTTAGGTTAGGTTAACTTTAAATTAAGAATTGAATATACTTCAGTTTAAAGGCATTCAATCTGCCAGAAAAATCAATCTGCCGAGACAGTCCCCTACTATTGATTGATTGGTTACCAGTTTAAGAGCGTTCATCCGTAAAAACCACGCTGGAGTCAAAATTGATGATTTCCGACGGACAATAAAACGATAATCTATTTAATTTGTAGATAAGATATTGATGTCAAATTATTGAGGATTTCATAATCTAGTGCATGGCTGAAAAATATTTTCAAATGAGCGTAAAGTTTTCTCATTAGAACAGTTTTTACTCAATCCCTTTTTAAAACTAGCGGTCGATGGTCTACGCAGATGCTAGATAATAGTAAAACCATAAATGACAAACTTATAGAAATATAACTATTAAAAAAACAATAACATTTACTAGTGCATGGCTGAAAAAAAAACGTAATTATTGTAAGTTTTTATACAAGAAAAGTATACTCAAAAGTGTCATTTTTAGCCACTTTTCGAGTTATTAAACGTGTTATTTTAGGGTGAAATCAAAGGTATTTTTGTTGTTTTTTAGACCTAGTAAATGAAGACATTTACGTTCTAAAACATGGTACATTTTTTTTAAAAATAACTTCTATATTAATTTTACTATAAATTATTTAGTACTACTATTAGTCCAGGGTCGATAATTTTTAAAATCAAAAAAAATAATAGTAGGATAAAACCCATTAGAAAAGGAGGAGAATATTATAAAAATGAAAGGAAAAATAATTTACGGGCGATCTGAGGTCGGGAAGGGGGGGGGGGTGAGGTTTTAAGGGTAAAAAACGGTTTATCTCGATTTCTGGCAAAACTAAAAGTCCTATGGAAAAAAGTCAAATGGCAAAGTTGTAGGTAATAAAAAGATCTAAAACTTTTGTATTTACACTTTTTTCACATAACCTCAAAATTTAGGAGAAAAATTCAAAAAACCAAGTTTTTGGTTTTTTATTTTTATCTTTTACAAAATTATTTTTTTTGTCACGAAATTTGGTGAAAACTTACCTTTTTATGTCCCAAATACGCTGTAATTTATTTGATTAGAAATATTTATTTTTTCGCCTTATTTTGAATTAATATCGAAAAAGCACCCTAATTTTCAATCAAAAATTCACCCGTCAAAATATCAGCTTTTTTCAACAAGTTGGTATGCTTTCTGTTCGTTGAAATCTCTACTTTCCGATGGTGAAAAAAAATATATATGTTACTATAGTAAATCTTCTCAGAAAATGCAAAAAATCGAAAAAACTCGAATCGATTTTTTTTTAATTATTATATACAATTTTGGTCTATTTATTAAAATTTACACTTTAATTACTCGAAAAACGTAAGATTACATGTCACGTTGATAAAAAAAAAAACTGCAAATCAAAATATACTACTATAATTAACCAAGAAATAAGTTAATAAAATTAATATTTAATAAGACATCTACAATATTTAGAGAAAGTTGTAGAATATTCTTTAAATTATATGCGTAGATGCCTATTTATAACTATTTTAAGATAACTTATATACCTGAATGACCTACGAAAAATTTTAGCCCATCAAAAGGTATTTCATAGAAAAGTGGGGAAGGGGCTAGGCGGGTCTTGGTCTTACTACATACATACCTACTATTTCGTAGCAGCTGTAACAACCGTTAGCCTAGCCAGTATTCGAAATACAGTACAGTATACAACATCGTTTATAAAAATACACGTGCACGCTGAGTTTTCCCTTCCCCACTTTTCTATGAAATACCTTTTGATGGGCTAAAATTTTTCGTAGGTCACTCAGGTATATAAGTTATCTTAAAATAGTTATAAATAGGCATCTACGCATATAATTTAAAGAAGATTCTACAACTTTCTCTAAATATTGTAGATGTCTTATTAAATATTAATTTTATTAACTTATTTCTTGGTTAATTATAGCAGTATATTTTGATTTGCAGTTTTTTTTTTATCAACGTGAGATGTAATCTTACGTTTTTCGAGTAATTAAAGTGTAAATTTTAATAAATAGACCAAAATTGTATATAATAATTAAAAAAAAATCGATTCGAGTTTTTTCGATTTTTTGCATTTTCTGAGAAGATTTACTATAGTAACATATATATTTTTTTTCACCATCGGAAAGTAGAGATTTCAACGAACAGAAAGCATACCAACTTTTTGAAAAAAGCTGATATTTTGACGGGTGAATTTTTGATTGAAAATTAGGGTGCTTTTTCGATATTAATTCAAAATAAGGCGAAAAAATAAATATTTCTAATCAAATAAATTACAGCGTATTTGGGACATAAAAAGGTAAGTTTTCACCAAATTTCGTGACAAAAAAAATAATTTTGTAAAAGATAAAAATAAAAAACCAAAAACTTGGTTTTTTGAATTTTTCTCCTAAATTTTGAGGTTATGTGAAAAAAGTGTAAATACAAAAGTTTTAGATCTTTTTATTACCTACAACTTTGCCATTTGACTTTTTTCCATAGGACTTTTAGTTTTGCCGGAAATCGAGATAAACCGTTTTTTACCCTTAAAACCTCACCCCCCCCCCTTCCCGACCTCAGATCGCCCGTAAATTATTTTTCCTTTCATTTTTATAATATTCTCCTCCTTTTCTAATGGGTTTTATCCTACTATTATTTTATTTCACTTTTTATTATTTTTAAAGGCTTCTACCCTGGTCTATATATAATCGGCGCGGAATCGCACCAGCGCTCAGTGCCGGCCGAGGTCTTTCAGAGGTTGGACGTGTGTCGCTCCCGTTGCCGCGTGCTGCGTAAAATTGTATTATAGTTTGTCGAGTTCTTAGAGCGACTAGGACGAATTGATACTTTTTGTTTATTTTTTTTTTAACGGAACAAAACTTTGATGATTACATATTTTAAAGTAATGGAGTACAAATCATGAAAGACCACAGCGGAAACCAAGGCCGCTGCGGTCCACCTCCGAAGGGCACATAGCTCCCGTGTGGTTGCCCACATGGCAGCGGTAGCACCTCAGAGGTCTGGGTTCCAGCAGTTTTACCCGCACAGACACCCACCCTACCAAGAGCCGTCATCCCTCCGACACAGTTCTGGCCGCCGTCACGGGGCAGCTCACCACAAGGGTTTGCATGCTCGTGTTATCAGGACGGATGGTGCCCGCCTTGACAAGCTCGGCAGAGCACCCCCCAGTCCTGGCGACGGCGGCCACAACCTTCTCCTCCGTCACGGAGTCATCCAGGCTCACTATGCCCAGGTTCACCGCCTCCTTCGCCCGCTTCATAAGGGCGAGGTACGTCACGCCTCTCTGATCCGCTTCCGGCTGCAGTGTTAACACTACAGCCGCGGACTTCGGGCCGCCACGCCTCGCCGCGATGGCATTGGCCTTCCGCCGCTGCTTCCTGGCCCTCCTTTTTGCCGCCTTCTTGGCCTGCCGCTTCTCTCCAGCAACCTGCCACTCGGCCTCAGCCGCAGGAGCATCCGAGGGTGGGGGTGGGGGCGGCTGCGGCGCTACTGGCGCAGCAGCCTTAGCCGCTCCCCCCCAGTCTTCCTCCCACCCCTTTTCGCCGGGGCCGACTTGGTCGTCACCGGCGTCGCAGGCGCCGGCGTCACAGGCGCTGGCGCGGCTCCCGCCTTGGCCTTCTCCGCCTGGCCGGACGTTCCCGGGCTGGCAGCCACGGCAGCCGCGTACGAAGCCGCCTTCTGCTGCTTTGCACATTTGGGGGACGCCGGACCATGTCCTCCAGCATGGAGAACTGCTTCTGGAAGGGAGCCAGCTCCTGCCGCACCAGGTCCCGCACCTGGCTCAGCACTTGGCTCCCCCCCGGCGCCGCCGGACTCAGCCTCCCCTGCGGCTCCTCGGAGGCCGCTCTGGCCATCCCCGCCAGGTCCCTCCGGAGCGACTCATTCTCCCGAACAAGTTGCTCCGTAATGACCGCGAGGCGGGTGACCTCGGCCCGCAACTCTGACGCCTCCTTAGAGGCAGGCCCGCCGACGTTTGCCGTCGCTGCCGCCAGGATGGAGGCTTTGGCCGCGCTGATGGCCTCCCGCTTGGAGGACTGCTTCCTCTTGAAGGCCACACCGCGGATCGCGGCCTCCACCACCTCCTCAAACTTCGCCCTCTGCTCCTCGGCAGCGGGAAGTACCTCTCCCGGGGACTCTGAGTCGTCAGAGTCGAGAGGAGGCGGAAGAGTAGAGGGAGCCCTGCGATCGCTCCCTCCAGGGCGACGCCCCTCCTCCACCAACCTCTCGGCCGGACGCCCCACCTCCCGGGTAGAGGGAGCCAGCCCCCTCCCTGCCTCACAGCCCCTGCCCCGCCTAGCGGTGGGGATCTTCCGGGCGGAAGCAAATTCGCCTTCGGAGGACGACTTCCTGTCATCCTCCCGTCTGGGCCGCTTGCGGAAGAACTTGACGTTCTCCGCAGCAGCCCCCTCTCCCCCGTCTTCAGAGCCCGCCGAGCTGACCGTTGCTAGGTCAGGTGCAGAGCCAGAATCTGTTTCTGCACCTCCCCGGCGCTCAGGCGAACCCTCCACTACGCAATCGTACGCCATCAGCTCCTTAAAGGAAGCGGATTCAGATGACGACGATTGGGAGCCTCCTCGGCTCGAGTTGCCACTGGCAATTGGAAGGCGTTTGTTGCCCAACCCAGAGTACGGAGGGCGGAAGCGGGGTGGGATTTCCCGACCGCTGAGCAGTCGGGACCCACCTGGGGACTCATTTTGCAAATGCCTTGATCCATGGGTTTTTCCTTTTAAGGGTGCGGTCCCTGTTTTCTCCGCCCCTTCTCAGGGCCCCCTCTCCTCATCTCACCTCTCCACCTGCTCGCTGCTCCCACAGTCACGTCTGATGATCAGACGCGTACCAGAGAGCAGCGAGCAAGCTTGACACGCACACCATCCGCAGACCCAAACACTGCTCAGGTCCCCGAACGGTGTGCCCCTCGTGTGTCTCTCTTGGTCTGATCCCTCACTTGCGACCTTCCGGCATGAGTGGCTCTACCGGGAAAGCTCGCAAGATCATTGAGACGCTCAAGCCCCACCACGACGACAACGTGGAGACACATTCGGTGGGGTGAATTACCTACCTACCCTTATTGCAGAACCATATTTATTTTGTTTTGATCACGTCTAGTTTTGTGTTACATCTACTACCAGGAACATCATTTTCCCTTTACCTTGTTATAATAATAATAATAATAATAATAAGGCACTCATTGGCAAACTATACTGCTTCAGGGAGGGCAATACACGACCACGTGTGATGCGCTTTGTGAGGCGGGCGTTTGCGGGGACTGGAATCAGCCCTCACGAATATACGTCCCGTATCACGGAGCGCATCGACTTCCTGAAGCAGAAAGTTTGTGCATGGGCAAACCGTATTCGGCGGTATAAGCGGCGGGTTGACCGATACTCACAGAATCGCATGTTCCAGAGCGATGAAAGGTGGGTGTATAGAAATTGGGAGCGACCTGAACAAAGTGTGACGGACGTATGTCGCCCGGATGATATCGCCACGAGTACATTCTGGCGAAGCATCTGGTCGGTGCCCGTCCGTCATACCGAAGGTGACTGGATGCGTGATGTCGAGCGCGTGTGTGAAGGTATACCACAAATGGAAAAGGTCATCATAATACCAACAGATGTAGCCACAGCAGTCCGTCCGTTACCGAACTGGAAATCTCCAGGACCGGACGGACTGCACAACTTTTGGCTTAAGTGGTATAGCAGCTCACATGCGCTCCTGGCATCTCAATTCCAGTCATCTTTAGAGTCTGGGTCGCTACCACAGTTTCTAACAACTGGCGTTACTCACCTGCTCCATAAGACAGGTAGTCCCGCGGAACCCAAAAATTATAGACCGATTACTTGTTTGTCGACGGTCTATAAACTTCTTACATCCATCCTGAGAGTGAAAATTAATAAACACATTGAGAACAACTCGATTATGTCCTCCTCTCAGAATGGATGTAGGAAGGGGTCCCGCGGCACTAAGGAGCTACTCCTCATAGACATGGCCATAAGCCAACAGGTTCGTCGCTCCCGCAAGGATCTGTCGACATGTTGGATAGATTACAAGAAGGCCTACGATTCTGTGCCACATACATGGCTCATGAAGGTGTTGGAGTTGTACAGAATAGATGCAACTCTGCGCACCTTCCTTGAGTCATGTATGAGGCAATGGAAAACGGTCCTTCGGTATCCAGGATGTCGACCGATTCAAGGGAATGATGAACCTGTATGGATTAAACGGGGAATATTTCAGGGCAACAGTTTGAGTCCACTTTGGTTTTGCTTAGCTCTGAATCCTCTAAGCACATTGCTGGAGGATTCAGGCCTAGGCTATCGGTTGAGAAGAGGCGGTCAAGCCACATCTCACCTACTTTACATGGATGATCTGAAACTCTTTGCCCACAACAAATTGCGACTGATGGAGTTACTGAAGGTAACTGAAAACTTCAGTAGTGCCATCAGGATGGAATTTGGTGTGGACAAATGTGCAGTCATGCATGTAAAGAAAGGGGAGATTATGGAATCTGAGGGAATTCAACTCTCGGATTCCATACAGGTTAGATCCCTCAGCTCGACCGAAACCTACAAGTATTTGGGTATGTCGGAAGCGTTAGGCATTAACGGTGCTGACATGAAACAATCGCTGAAGCAGCGCTTCTTTGGCCGCCTGAAAAAGGTTTTAAACAGCCTTTTGTCGGGCGGAAATAAGGTGCGCGCCTTCAACGGTTGGGTCATGCCGGTCCTAATGTACTCTTTCGGCATACTCAAATGGACTCAAACCGAACTCGACGCCCTGGATAGGAGAGTCCGTACACTGCTGACCGCAAACCGGATGCATCACCCACGATCATCGGTGATGAGACTGTACATCCCACGGAAATGTGGAGGTCGAGGCTTTTTAAATGCTAAGACTCTCCATAGCCGCGAGATGTGCAGTCTCAGAGAATATTTTCTCAAAGCCGATGTGGGTATGCACCGAGATGTGGTCGCAGTGGACAAAGGTCTTACCCCGTTGTCCATGGCTAAAGAGAACTGGCGCAAACCTGTAATACTTACTACAGATGACCGTAAGGAGGTACATATGGAGAGGCAAGGAGCTTCACGGGCGCTTCTATCGGGCTCTTTATGGGTCCGATGTTGATTTCTCAGCGTCCGTGGCCTGGCTACGTTTGGTGATCTTTTTGGAGAAACTGAAGGTTTTGTTTGTGCAATTATGGACGAAGTTATCATGACGAACAACTACCGGAGGCATGAAGGACGGGACGGTTGACGTGTGTCGGGCATGTCACCGTCCGGGTGAATCCATCAGACATATTATCTCTGGTTGTTCTCGTCTGGCTAACGGCGAGTACTTGCACAGGCACAACCAAGTAGCCAGGATTGTCCATCAGCAACTTGCTTTGAAATACAAACTTGTGGATTCTGAGGTACCGTATTACAAGTATGTGCCCGACCCAGTTCTTGAAAATGACCATGCCACGTTGTACTGGGATCATTCTATCATCACTGACAGGACTATTGTTGCCAATAAGCCTGATATAGTGGTGATAGACCGATTAGCGCGCCGCACAATGATAATCGATGTTACCATCCCACATGACGAGAACCTCGTGAAAGCTGAGAAAGAGAAACAAATTAAGTATCTTGACTTAGCACACGAGGTTGTCGATATGTAGAATGTGAACTCGGCTGTCATTGTGCCGATTGTCGTTACGGCCAATGGCCTAATGGCCAAAAGCTTCGACGACCATCTGTCGAAGCTGGCGTTACACGGTTGGTTAAAGGGCTTGATACAGAATGCAGTACTCCTCGATACGGCTCGTATTGTGAGGAGGTTCCTTTCTCTGGAGCCTTAACCACCGGTAGCTTGGCTACTGCTTTTTGTATTTTTAAATGTTTTTTTTTGTATGTGTTATTTAAGAAATATTTAAAAATAGAAATTTTATGTATAAGAGAATAAATGAAGAGATAACAATAATTTTTTTTTTTTTAAGATTTATTTAAAAACGTAAATTAGTGAGTAAGTAAAATGAATAAAGGGAATAATAATAATAATAATAAACATTTATTTCAGACTAAAGTCCATATTTTTGTTAGTACAGACTTTCTAATTTTTCAATAAACTAGCTGTTATTCAGTTCACTAAGTTTTTTTCATATTATATAATGTGAAAAAAAAAAAAAAAACTATTCAAATGATTTTAACATAACTACATTTATGGTGAATTTATTTTTAAAGTACAAAAAAAAAAACAAATTCTACATCATCAGTTTAAAAAAAAGTGAGCTTTTTTAGTATTTCTTAATAGAAAAAGATAGATGAGTATCCTGCCGTGCCATTTGTTACATTACCGACCCTTTAAATAGATTACTAACCCGTACTGGAAGCACTTGAAAACTTTCTTTTTAGCCTCAAAGCTCCAATTCATAATCATATTACAGGAGAGCAGTGCGTATCTGAATCATTCTAATTTCAGTTCTATGATACTTAAACATGTTCTAAACATAATTTGTAAAAAGTTTTCTTGTTACACACAAAATGTGTTTTTTTTTTGTTGACCGGTGTTATACGAAACAAGTTGCGCTGTACTGAAACTAGTTTTGTGAAATTAATTCTTTCTTCTTATTCTATTATTCTTTCTAAACCATAGAAAAACTGCAAGTCAATGCGGGTATGTCACAAGAGAATGATACCGATTTACCGAAGAATCACAGCTACCACATGTTTTTTTTTTTTTGATAGGACCACTCGCAGTTCAGCACATTGAGGCTGGTTACTGCTTAACCGGGCACTCCTGTGGTGGCCTTAGATTCTAAGGCCCCCAGCCAGGGCTTAAAACTACTTAAAAACTAAATGACCGCTCGCTAAGGGCATCCCCTGTGGGACACGGGCCTCGGCTTAGCGGGGTCATTGAGGGGTGGCAGCAAGGGACAGGCTGGGTCAGATTGATATTATTTAGGGGATTTAACGCTAATGGCTCAGCAGCGCGGGCTGGCTCGTTAGGCAAAAGTCGGGGAGGGTTTTGACGGGGGCGTCGCGATGGACCTCGTCGGCGAGGTCGGTATACGGAACGCGGTCTGTGTTTGTTTTTCCTAAGAGTGCTGGTTTCCCTACTACTCTCTTGGGTCAGGGTGATGGCTCAACAAGGGTATGCCGCGGTCGGCGGATCTTGCTGATCTGGGAGGGCGTCTATCGGGTAGCCGATACGATAAGAAGGGGGTTCTGGTGCTTTTCAGCGGACTCTATGAAACGCTTTGAAAAACGCTTCATGAACTGTTTGATGGTGGGGATACGGAGGTCGACATGGAGACGCTCATTTCTAACGTACCACGGGGCTCCCGTAGCCTTACGGAGAAACCGGTTTTGGATAACCTGCAACCTATGGATGTGGCGGGGCTGCTACCACAAGAGTTGATAAAGAATTGGAAATACTGGAATCGCAATCAGAAATAATAAATGTGACAAATGAATGCGATCAGACTATCTTTAAGTATAATTTTCCACTATTATTATTTATTTAAAAAAATACAATTCTTTCAATGTAATATGTGCAATTCTAAATTCGAACTGAGTAGTCACGATGAAACACAAAAAAATAAACTAAATGTCAATGTAGGCGCCATAATTTAAGGCATCAGCCATAATTTCAGGAATTGGCCTAACAAATTTGAATGAAGTTGTTACATCGATGGACTTAAATAAATAAAATGTTCTAAAAATCACGTTCATCATCTAGTATGGAACCAACAATACTGGTAGAAGGATTCAAGTCCTCCGTAGAAACTCGGAAATTAATTTATAATACGTTGATTGCTGATAGTGATGCCAGCCCATATAGGAATATAGGTACTAGAAAGCAGACTATATCCCGGCGTTCTAATTCAAAAAATTGAATGTACCAACCATCTTCTCCGCAATTACAACGGAAAAAAAATATTGCTTAAAACTGATACGTCTATCCCTCTGTCGGAGCGTAAATTGTTGACATCTGAACTATTGATTCGGCTGAGAACAGCAGTAAGATCTTCGGTACGGCACTGGCAAACACAAACTTTAACCGAATCAGAAAATAATATATAAAAATACAGAGAGATATTCTGAACAGCGCCAAACACATCTTTGGAGATCACGGTTAATGTGACTTGTGCTACTGCACCAAAGAGAGAAAAAAGAAACAAACCAAACTCTCAAAGCCAAAACATTGATGTTAAAACTGCAACGCAATATCTGGCAGCTGGCTTATCATTCTCGAAGTCTGCCCCACGATTTTACCAAAAACCGTGCAGAGCAGTTCAACACCATAGTAGCAAAGACTGTAGGTGGGAAACGCATAATTCCCTAAAAGATTCATATTCCGTCCGTTGTCATGCCGCTCAGTTAGTTTAAACACAGGTAAACCTCAAACTACCCTTTATAAATGTGTCTACCAGAAAATTCCAGGTCAATCCCTGAAACATTTAGAGCAAAACCGTTTTTCTATAAATCAAAATCTGAAACGCAAAATACCTCGCCGAAAAATAAACTTTAGCACAGGGCTCGTGAACAAAGTCGATTACGCAAATGCATGTCAAACGCCTGTTATGAACCCAGACGATTTCAAACAGGCACATGTAGTTTTCCTTGAAAATTTAAAAACACTGACCTTAAAACGGCATTAAATTGAAAGGGATACAATTCTTCAGGCTGTGAGTGCCTTGTGACTCGAGCTGAGAAGAAGTATTTTAACTGCTTCCGATTTTGCCAAAATTTGTAAACCACACCCGAATTTGAATTCAGCACTACTCGTTAAATCTATTTTATATGGATATTATTTTTATTTCATGGCGATAACGTAATTTTCAATGTTAAACATGACTATTACCAAGTTCAGGGCCAATTAAATATTTCAAACAAAAATGTGTGTCTTTTTGCGGTGTACACTAGTCCTGAATTTCCAATAAAAGTTGTAAAAATTTACAAAGCCGATCAATTTTGTAAAGAAAAAATGATTCCTCGTTTAACAAAATTTTATTATGTATGCGTTCTTCCCGTAATAATTGATCCCAGAAAGAACCGATCAAGGCAATTGAGGGAAACTATTTTATAATTTATACAGCTTTTTTATATTAAATGATTTAGGTACTAAATATAACATGATAAATCTTTATTTAATTACCTACCCACCTACTCATCCTAACCATAAAATGAAAAAAGCTATCTACAACCCACTAGAACTAATTACCAACACTTAAGTAGGTATAGTTATTAATATTATTTTTCTCCTAAATAACTTGATTTCGTCTGTAGAGGATTTCAGATAAGAAAAGGTGTAAAGGCAAAATAATATTTCAAATATAATTATCTATTTATCATAAATCTACAAATCATAAGAATAACAATAATTTGTATTTAACTTCCAGTTTTATTTTTCTATAACAATACATTATTCTTGCTCTAATATAATTAAAAAACCACTCACTGATTGATTGACATAATTGTTCTCCCACTTGCCGTGCTAGGAGGGGAAAACTTTTTATGGGGTTGTATAGAAGGTGTCGGGGTGAGTATGGGAAAAATCTGAAACTACCCCTTTTCAACCCCCTTCTTTCAACCCCATTGCTTATCTCGGAAACCTGACGTCGAAGAGAAAAATGGTTTTCGGGGTTGTATAGAGGGTGTTTGGATGAGTAGAAAACGAAAAAAAAAAACTACCCCTTTTCAACCCCCTTTTTACAACCCCTTTGCGTATCTCAGAAATCGGACATTTTAGAGAAAAATGGTTTTCGGGGTTGTATAGAGGGTATCTAGGTGAGTATATGGCCAATAAAAAAATCAACCCTATTCAACCCCCTTGTTTCAACCCCTTTGCGTATCTCAGAAACCTGACATTCTAGAGAAAAATGGTTTTCGGGGTTGTATAGAGGGTGTCTGGATGAGTATATAGCCAGTAAAAAATTCAACCCTATTCCATCCTTTTCAACCCCTTTGTTTCAACCCCTTGGCATATCTCGGAAACCTGACATTGTAGAGAATAATGGTTTTCGGGGTTGTATAGAAGGTGTCTGGATGAGTATATGACCACTAAAAAATTCAACCCTATTCAATCCTTTTCAACCCCCTTGTTTCAACCCCTTTGCGTATCTCAGAAACCTGACGTCGAAGAGAAAAATGGTTTTAGGGGTTGTATAGAGGGTGTTTGGATGAGTATAAAACGAAAAAAAAAATACCCCTTTTCAACCCCCTTTTTACAACCCCAGAAATCTGACATTTTAGAGAAAAATGGTTTTCGGGGTTGTATAGGGGGTATCTGGATGAGTATATGGCCAATAAAAAAATCAACCCTATTCAACCCTTTTCAACCCCCTTGTTTCAACCCCTTTGCGTATCTCAGAAACCTGACATTCTAGAGAACAATTGTTTTCGGGGTTGTATAGAGGGTGTCTGGATGAGTATATAGCCAGTAAAAAATTCAACCCTATTCAACCCTTTTCAACCCCCTTGTTTCAACACCTTGGCATATCTCGGAAACCTGACATTGTAGAGAAAAATGGTTTTCGGGGTTGTATAGAAGGTGTCTGGATGAGTATATGGCCACGAAAAAATTCAACCCTATTCAATCCTTTTCAACCCCCTACTTTCAACCCCTTTACGTATCTCAGAAACTTGACATTGTAGAAAAAAAATAGACTTCGGGGTTGTATAGAGGGTATCTGGATGAGTATATGACGAATAAAATATTCAACCCTATTCAACCCTTTTCATCCCCCTTGTTTCAACCCCTTGGCATATTGGCGGGTTGTATAGAAGGTGTCGGGTTGAGTATGGGAAAAATCTGAAACTACCCCTTTTCAACCCCCTTCTTTCAACCCCATTGCTCATCTCAGAAACCTGACGTCGAAGAGAAAAATGGTTTTCGGGGTTATATAGCGGGTGTCTGGATGAGTATAAAACGAAAAAAAAAATTACCCCATTTCAACCCCTTTTTACAACCCCTTTGCGTATCTCAGAAATCTGTCATTTTAGAGAAAAATGGTATTCGGGGTTGTATAGAGGGTATCTAGATGAGTATAAAACGAAAAAAAAATTACCCCATTTCAACCCCCTTGTTTCAACCCCTTTGCGTATCTCAGATACCTGACACGGTAGAGATAAATGGTTTTCGGGGTTGTATAGAGGGTGTCTGGATGAGTATATGGCAAATAAAAAATTCAACCCTTTTCAACCCCCTTTGTTGTTAGTCAAAAAATACTAAAAAGACACCGCGGGTTGCTTGCAACTCGCGCCCCCAAGCGAAATACTAGTTCTTGCTCTAAAGCTAACGGATCAAATTTGGTTAGTCTAAGTACAAAGAGAGCGAACGCGGCTACTCTACGCACACAGTTACCCACGCTTCTGTGTGAGTGAAATTTGCAAACTATTTACCTAAACTTGACGTTCTGCGCTAGGCATGAACGCTCTTAAAAGGCATGAGAAACACGAAGTCCAGAGGTACACTCATGTCTGACACAGGTCATTCCATCTGAGGAGTTTTTCTACGAAGTTACTGAGGCTAAAGATATCTAAAAAATCTTTGTGCGTAAGATCGACTCGCACTTGGCCAGTTTTGGCTGAGGAACGTCTACCTTTTTACATCAACCTTCTGCAAGTGTGGCCACCATAAGTCAATCGTAGATTGTTTTTTTTATTGTCAGATGGATTTGCTCTTGACTCTAGTCTAGGTCGCAGGTGACAGAAACAAAGTCAACGAAGTAATGAGCTTACCCGGAAGAAGCCTGTTCTCTCTAACTTTGAAGATGTTAGCAGTAAGAAGTGTGTGTGGTGTGTTGCAGCATCAAGGTGGGCGTGGCGGAGCGCGGGCGCGTGGTGGTGCCGGCCATGGTGCGGCAGCACTACCGCCGGCCGCCGCCGCTGCTGCCCAGCCGCCGCGAGTACGTGCGCTGCGCTAACGGTCTGCCTCTCTGTGTACCTACTCGTGTGCCTAGCTCGTGTGCCGGCCATGGTGCGGCAGCACTACCGCCGGCCGCCGCCGCGAGTACGTGCGCTGCGCTAACGGTCTGCCTCTCTGTGTACCTACTCGTGTGCCTAGCTCGTGTGCCGGCCATGGTGCGGCAGCACTACCGCCGGCCGCCGCCGCGAGTACGTGCGCTGCGCTAACGGTCTGCCTCTCTGTGTACCTACTCGTGTGCCTAGCTCGTGTGCCGGCCATGGTGCGGCAGCACTACCGCCGGCCGCCGCCGCGAGTACGTGCGCTGCGCTAACGGTCTGCCTCTCTGTGTACCTACTCGTGTGCCTAGCTCGTGTGCCGGCCATGGTGCGGCAGCACTACCGCCGGCCGCCGCCGCGAGTACGTGCGCTGCGCTAACGGTCTGCCTCTCTGTGTACCTACTCGTGTGCCTAGCTCGTGTGCCGGCCATGGTGCGGCAGCACTACCGCCGGCCGCCGCCGCGAGTACGTGCGCTGCGCTAACGGTCTGCCTCTCTGTGTACCTACTCGTGTGCCTAGCTCGTGTGCCGGCCATGGTGCGGCAGCACTACCGCCGGCCGCCGCCGCGAGTACGTGCGCTGCGCTAACGGTCTGCCTCTCTGTGTACCTACTCGTGTGCCTAGCTCGTGTGCCGGCCATGGTGCGGCAGCACTACCGCCGGCCGCCGCCGCGAGTACGTGCGCTGCGCTAACGGTCTGCCTCTCTGTGTACCTACTCGTGTGCCTAGCTCGTGTGCCGGCCATGGTGCGGCAGCACTACCGCCGGCCGCCGCCGCGAGTACGTGCGCTGCGCTAACGGTCTGCCTCTCTGTGTACCTACTCGTGTGCCTAGCTCGTGTGCCGGCCATGGTGCGGCAGCACTACCGCCGGCCGCCGCCGCGAGTACGTGCGCTGCGCTAACGGTCTGCCTCTCTGTGTACCTACTCGTGTGCCTAGCTCGTGTGCCGGCCATGGTGCGGCAGCACTACCGCCGGCCGCCGCCGCGAGTACGTGCGCTGCGCTAACGGTCTGCCTCTCTGTGTACCTACTCGTGTGCCTAGCTCGTGTGCCGGCCATGGTGCGGCAGCACTACCGCCGGCCGCCGCCGCGAGTACGTGCGCTGCGCTAACGGTCTGCCTCTCTGTGTACCTACTCGTGTGCCTAGCTCGTGTGCCGGCCATGGTGCGGCAGCACTACCGCCGGCCGCCGCCGCGAGTACGTGCGCTGCGCTAACGGTCTGCCTCTCTGTGTACCTACTCGTGTGCCTAGCTCGTGTGCCGGCCATGGTGCGGCAGCACTACCGCCGGCCGCCGCCGCGAGTACGTGCGCTGCGCTAACGGTCTGCCTCTCTGTGTACCTACTCGTGTGCCTAGCTCGTGTGCCGGCCATGGTGCGGCAGCACTACCGCCGGCCGCCGCCGCGAGTACGTGCGCTGCGCTAACGGTCTGCCTCTCTGTGTACCTACTCGTGTGCCATAGCTGGCGCACTTGCGTAGTGAGCGAAGCGAGCCCGCACGTGACTCTAGTGAGGGCTGACCCGCTACATGAGCTAGGCCAATTTGAAACGGAGTGAGCGATACGAGCGCAAACTAAAAGCCCTAATTTACTTGTATACGACACTGGCGATTACGCCTACAGCCGCCCTCGCCCCTCTGGAGCCAGGCGGGGCTGAGTCTGTAGATTTCAATTCAGCTCAAATAATAAGCGGCGGCTAAGCGGAGTTCCGTATCACACAGGAGGTTCTCGTCAGCGTGTAGTTTTTTGTATTTGTACCTGATTTGTATGTAAAACAATGCCCCACACTAAAAATTTACGGCATCACTACCAAATCTGAAAGTCGCTTTCATGTCACGGTTCATGAGTACGTTTTTAAATGACCTATAAAAATATAGTCAGATACCTAATTTTAAGTAAAATCCTCTGGTCTTCTTATACAGTACAGCAAACGCTAGCAACCAGGAGATTCATAATTCAATCAACTTTAAATCATTATCAGTTTTTAAGAAGGCTTCCCGTGTCTCTCGCAGTGATGAACAAGCAGAAGGCCAGCGGCTGCTACGACGGCAGCGACGAGGACGAGGAGGCGCCGAAGCACAAGATCTGCATGAACCTGAGCTGTCCGCAGTACAGCAGCGGACACTGCGACGAAGCGTTGCGAGGCGTCACCGAGGAAGACGCCGCCGATGACCTGCACGCCATCAGCTCCGAGCCCAGTCTCAAGGTAACTGTCCTGGGGCCTAAGTCTGCTATTTTTATAAAGGGGAATGCCGATTTTAGGCCTTGCAATGAAATGAATGTCAAGAAATATTCATTTTCAGAATTGCAAACAAACAAATGACTCAGAGGCAGGCGTGTTTTTAATCATTTTTATTTTATTGATAATTTTTAATTGAATTTATTTAATCTATACTAATATTATAAAGAGGTAACATTTGTTTGTTTGTTTGTTTTGAATAGGCTCCGAAACCATTGAACCGATTTGAAAAATTCTTTCACTGTTGAGAAGCTACACTATCCCCGGGTGATATAGGCTATATTTTATTCCCACGGGAACGGGAACTATGCGGGTGAAACCGCGGGGCGATGCTAGTGTATTGTAGTGACCCTTATATTTATTCAATTGTTTAAAATTAGAATTAAAAATAAGTTATTAACATATTTACAAATTTACCTAACAACTAGTATTATATAAAATCAATAAACAAACTAAAATAATTATTTGTAATTGTAACTAACATTCAACATACAAACAGATATTTCGTATTAGTAGATAATTTCTTATCAGCTAGTCGACGTAGCTATGACGCGTCTTTTGTTCTGGTGGCCGCGAACCGGTTGCGCGAGCGGGACGGACTATCGTTGCGTTGCGCTCGCGCAAGCGTGGTACGACGTGGGCCACGCATGACCAGTACGTTCACTCAGCTGATCGCGACCGTTGCGTTTTCGAAACCTAGCTTCGCCGCGCTTAATACTGATTGTATTTCGTCTATATTTCGATCATCTATCCATCTATATTTCTACCACTCCTTCTTACTCTTCTTAGTGGAACTCTTGTGTGTGAACTGTAACCTGTGTCTGTGAAATAAACTTTCTTTCTTCCTCTTGTGTACTTCGGACTTTTCTTCATCTCTTCACACTACCTACCTCTTCAAACGCCTACCGCAACCCACAGTATGATATAATTATGATCTAAAATGAAAACCCATCTCTTTATCTTATTAAGCATGTGATGTGTTCCACAGCCGGAGCGCCACACCGAGTCGTCCAGCGAGCTGTCGGACTCGGACTTCGAGTACCTGACGGCCGCGGTGAAGCGGCGCAAGCTGTCCCGCGCTGACGAGCGGAGCCCCGGCAAGCGCCTGGAGCTGCGCCCCGACGCCGACGTGGACGAGCTGCTGGCCGCGGTGGACGAGCAGCTGCACAAGCTGGACGAGCGCCTCGTCAAGCTGCTGGCGTGGCAGAGGCTGCAGCAGGTATGCACGCCGAATCAATCTTCCTAGCTGTCTAGGGTTCCGAGCGTCTGTATAGGTAGAGAAACGGAATCATTATAGGATCTCTTGTGTGTCTGTATGTTTGTCTGAATTAGATGTGGGTAAAGTTTATCATTTTTGTTATTTGAACTTTTGCATCTTGATCACTGAATTTATACGATGGACTGATAAGTTTTATTTGGCTCATTTGGATCATCGACTTTTGGACCGATGATTCAAATAAATGTAACTTTAATGAGACAAATCAATGTAAAATGATACGTTGTTAATGCAAAAAACGACCGTATAGTATTTGATTCGTATGCGCCTTAGTGGTAAGTTTTACGTGCATGGATTACGAAAACGAGAATCTGTAATAGTATGAGTGATTCTCATCTCATTTGGTATCTCTCTCCTGACTTGTATAGATTGTAATGATGTTGCCCGCACTCTCGCAACTCACTAGTCAATAGTTATCAGTCAGTCAGTATGTCTCAATCTCCCTCTCTCGCTCGCTCACAGCTCAGTCTCCCTCTCTCGCTCGCTCACAGCTCGGTCTCCCTCTCTTGCTCGCTCACAGCTCGGTCTCCCTCTCTCGCTCGCTCACAGCTCGGTCTCCCTCTCTCGCTCGCTCACAGCTCGGTCTCCCTCTCTCGCTCGCTCACAGCTCGGTCTCCCTCTCTCGCTCGCTCACAGCTCGGTCTCCCTCTCTCGCTCGCTCACAGCTCGGTCCCCCTCTCTCGCTCGCTCACAGCTCGGTCTCCCTCTCTCGCTCGCTCACAGCTCGGTCTCCCTCTCTCGCTCGCTCACAGCTCGGTCTCCCTCTCTCGCTCGCTCACAGCTCGGTCTCCCTCTCTCGCTCGCTCACAGCTCAGTTTCGCAAGCGGCGTGTATGAACACACAACAAAGTAATGTTTCCGATCCAAATGATGCGTTTGAAACACAACGTTTCAATGAACGAATGAAACGAACCAATCTTTTGAATCACTTCAATGATCCGGATCAGTGAGTGAATCTATGGGCCCAATTCAGTTGGCATTTGGCACACTAATTAATTTCTCCGTCCCAAACACGTAACGTTAATAAATATGTATGTATAATAATAGATATTATAACTTTTTAAGGCGAATCTCATTAGGTCAGTATTTCCAACTACGTTGAGGACGTGCTTGGGCCGTCTTCTTAGACGAGATTTTTGGTTAGACGTCGCACCGCGCCTGGTTGCTATCGGAGGCGAGCCACCCATAGCTCGCCATCCGCAGGCCCGCGCAGGAGTGGCCGGGAATCGCCCTGCGTTTCCCGACGCCCGGGACGTCTCCTTCTGTTGTGGCGGCTGGAGTGTGAGGTTTCGTTTTCCTGCGCGCGTTCTGCTTCCTCTTTCGCTAGCATTCCATTTTCTATACACACACAAATTTATTATTAAAACTTAGTACTGCACTATAGTTTTAATAATTGAAGTACAAACTTTAATAGACAATCTCCATAGATCTTTGGTCAGTTAAATCTTGATTTGTTTAAAAGCTTATTACTACGATGGAGCTGAAAGCTGAATGAAAGCTTTATTATTTAAATGCTTAAAATTGAATTCAGTTGGGCAAGCTGAAACATTCGCTTGTAATAAATCAAAAGAAAGCGACTGCAGGGAATTTATGGTTTCAGCACTTTCAATTGGGATAATTGTAAAGAAATTTACAAATTATTGAGCAACTAATAATCGCTAATAAGTCTATTGTAAAATTTATTTTCTTTTTGTTAGATCTGATATAATAGTATTATTATGGTTATTTCGTTATTTAAAAAGAATTGTTAGCTTTTAAATGTGGTTTTTTACGCTATCTTTACGTGTTGTGATTTTGTAACAGCTAGTAATTGAGATTTATGTTTATTGATCAGCATACGTATGTTTCCGCGGCAGGTGCTGGCGGGCGAGCAGGCGTGGGGCTCGTGGCGCGGCACGCGGCTGTCGCGCGGCGCGCGCGCCTGCGTGCAGCGCTCTGTGGACCGCGCGCGCCTGGCGCGCCTGGGCGTGCTGCGGCGCGCGCTGCCCTCCGAGCTGCTCAGCCGCGCCGACCGCGCCCGCATCGCGCGCGCCGTGTGGGGCGCCCCGCCCCCTGCCCCGCCCCCCGCCCCCTCCCCGCCCGCCTCGCCCGGCCACTCGCTCAGCGACGCCACGGTGCGCGCCACGCTGTGCGCCATCACCCGCCCCGACAGGTGCGCCGCCGCCCCACGCACGTCCCGCCACACAACCCCCCCACGCGCCTTGTTCTCAGTACAAGTCTGTTTTCAGGAACGGAGTAGGCGACGGCCTAGGCAGACCCATTCCTATGCGCCTGTCGTCGCTAACGATCGGCACGGACAGCGGCTGCGACGTGCGGCTGGACGGCGCCGCCTGCAGGCACGCGTCGCGCAACCACGCCGTTATATTCATGGACGAGGTGACCTACTATGTAGAAAGGAGAGGTTATATCCTACAGGTGGTGGTAGGACGGATGGAAGTTAAACTCCGGTAACAATAATTAGTGGACTGTATTAAACGTAATTTAAAAAGGCGAATCGGACTGAACATTAATAATTCTTAGCAAGAGAGTGTGCGCTCGGTGAGGCGGACGATGACGCAGTGTCGTGTGTGACGGCCGATGGTGCTCGCGCGCTGGTTGAGTGCCCCCTCCGCGACCGCCGCTACCGCGGCTGTCGCCTAGCGCGGGGTGATATTCTCGACATGCTCCCGGCGTTGAAGATTTGTCTTCAATGGTTATACTGGAAGAGGACAGATGGTGTTATAAGCACGTCGGACAATTCCCTTCTTCGTCTTCACGTCTGCGACTTTGCTTATTCCGTCTCTCCCAGGTATAAGACGTACGATACGGCCGAGTGGCCACATCAGTGGTGGTGACTGTTGCTCCTTGAGTACCACCATAGATCCCTCTTCAAGTGTTCCATCGGAGTCCGTCCACTTGGTTCTCTGTTGGAGGTAGAAGATATACTCGTTAGAGAATCTATTCCAGAACTGTTGCTTTAAGTATTCTATACGCTGGAAACCTTTTTGGGCTGGAGATGTTCTGGTTGATGACTTGCGGATGCGGCAGGGACGTGAGAGATCTCCCAATAAGGAAATGGGCAGGAGTTAACGGGTATAGGTCAGACGGATCAGTGGAAAGAGGAGTGAGAGGACGAGAGTTTAGTATTGCCTCAACCTGAATCAGACACGTAGACATCTCTTCGTAAGTGAGATGTGCGAAGCCTAATATGCGCCTCAGGTGATGTTTGATAGACTTCACGGCAGACTCCCATAAGCCACCGAAGTGTGGGGTGTAAGCCGGAATAAAGGAGAAGTTGATACCTGTATTTGCCACTTCTGAAGAAAAGTCCTGTTTTAGTATGTCAGCTAATTCGTTACAGGTGCCAATAAATGTAGTGCCATTGTCAGAGTAGATGGTATTCGGTTTACCACGACGAGAAATAAACCTGTTCAGTGCTGCAATAAAGGCATGTTTTGTTAGATCTGAGACAAGCTCCAAATGAACCGCCCTTGTGGCTAGACAAACAAATACACATATGTATGACTTAATTAATCTACATCCTCTACCTTTGCGGTCGGCTAGGAGGATGGGTCCGGCATAGTCTGTGCCAGTCTCTAGAAAAGGAAACTCTAACTGAACTCGTTCCTTAGGCAAGTTACCCATGATGGGTTGAACTGTTCTACCGTTGAATCTCTGACATTTTACGCACTTATGAACAGTTGATTTGGCAAGGTTTCTACCACCTAAAGGCCAATACTCGTGTCTAATTGTAGCTAAGAGTAGCTGTGGGCCAGCATGAAATAGGCGTAAGTGAAATGTACTAAAAATAAGTTTAGTAAAGTTATGTTTGCTGCAGATAATAATTGGGTGCCTGACATTATAATCGTAGCAAGAATTATCTAATCTTCCTCCGACTCGTATAATGCCAGCCTCGATAAAAGGTGACAATTTTTTAAGGCGATTTTTATTCGGTAATGTTTTGCCTGATGAAAGTAGCCTGTATTCTTCAGGAAACATTTCCTTTTGAACTGTTTTTATTATGAATTCAGCGCTGTAAGACAACTCTGAACTAGTAAGTGCAAGACTATGACTAAGCAACCCTCTACAACCATTGATGAATCTGAATACGTATGCTAATAGACGTTGTAATTTTGAATAATTAGATGAGTTATTAATTAAGGTTTGAAATGTATTATTATTTGTATTTATATTAGGATTAGAATTAGTAACAGTTAATGATTGATTACTAATATTGTTAGTAGTGTGTGATTTTAATAGTTCTGGTAGCGTCGAGCTGACATCTGTATTAGGCATTGAAGGCCAAAGTGCTGGGTCAGTTAGTAAGAATGAAGGCCCTGACCACCACAAGGAAGATTGACCTATGAGGTCAGCACTCTGACCCCGGGAGATCAGATCTGCTGGATTGTCCTTGGAGGGCACATATCGCCAGGTATGATCACCAAAACCTTCCCGTATCTCAGAAACTCGATGCCTGACAAACGGCTTAAGTGTAGCAGGTGAAGTAGACAACCAACCTAGAACGATCATAGAATCACACCAAAATATGCATTTCCCAGGTTTTAGTGTTAATGACTCTAGTACCTTTGCACACAACCTAGTCCCTAATAAGGCACCACAAAATTCTAGCCTTGGGATCGTGGTTGACTTTATTGGTGCAACCTTACTTTTGGATGTGAGCAGGTATGTATGAATGGTGCCGCTACTATCTGTAGAACGAATGTATACGCAAGCTCCATATGCCTTCTGGGACGCATCTGTGAAAATATGCACTTCAACAGATGAAGGGAAATCACATACCACCCAGCGTGGTATGCTGAGGTGATTAAGCTGTGGTAAAGTTTGCGTGAACTTAATCCATAATTTTTTAATTTCTTTATTAACCTCGTCGTCCCATGGACACTTGTCTATCCATAATTTCTGCAGTATTATCTTAGCCTCGATAATACATGGAGAGACAAGTCCCAAAGGGTCGAATACTTGAGCTATTGTGGAAAGAATGTGTCGCTTGGTAATGTAAGTATTTGTATGGGTAGGTATGTTAATAGAGAATGTTAATGAGTCAGTATGACAATGCCAACTAAGGCCGAGGGTCTTGCTTGGCTCGTCGGTACTTAAGCTGACTGTATTAGGTGTGTCTGTATGTGTTTTTGTGGATGAACCTTGAGGGGATGATGCATGGGTGCTTGTAGTGATTGCCTGTAGTATTTGCTCGTTGTTGGACTGCCACTTTCGAAGGTTGAGCTGTGCAGTTTTGAGTGTGCTGATGACGTCTTGTCCCAGTGCGATAGTGGCCTCTATAGAGTCACTCCCTGACAGATAATCATCCACGTAAAAGTCGTGCCGTATTGACTGCTGTGTACGCGCGTCCTTGGCTTCCTTTGCCAATTGAGACAGACATCGCGTACTAATGAACGGAGCAGATGCTGTTCCATAAGTGACGGTGTTCAATGTATATGCCCTTAGAGGTAATGATGGATCTGAGCGCCATAATATCTGTTGTAGAGATCGCTGCGATTCGTCGACGTCAATCTGCCGAAAGAACTTTTCAATGTCTGACGATATGACGTATTTATGCTGACGGAATCTCAACAAGATGGATACGAGGTCGTCCTGAACTCTAGGGCCTATGCTTTGAATGTCGTTAAACGACTTGCCAGATGTTGTGACGGCTGATGCGTCGAAGACAACTCGCAGCTTTGTCGTTGTACTGGACTCTCTGAAAACTCCATGATGCGGAAGGAAATAGGAATGAGATAAGGTAGGCTGAGTGACTACGCTCATATGCCCTAATGCCTCATACTCGTGCAAGAACTCTACGTAGCGATGCTTTAGTATCGGATCTTTGTCGAGTCTGCGCTCTAGCGACAGAAAGCGACGTTTAGCCATCTCAAAGGAATTACCTAACGCTTCAGGCGATTCCTTTAAGGGAATGGTGACTACGAAACGTCCATCAGCATTACGTCGAGTAGTGTTTCTATAGTTTTGTTCGCATGCTCGCTCTTCCGACGTGAGATTGTATTTAAAGGAAATGGAATCAAGTTCCCAGAATCTTGAGAGATCCATGGGCTCTTGCGTATGTGTGGTGTGTCTGTCATGCGTGAACATACACACTGAATGAGCTAAGTTAGGCTGAGGTATGGCGCCTGATATGAGCCATCCGAGCTTAGTCTCGAAGAGCGTTGGCATATGTCTACCCAACTGTATGCGGTTACGACCAATCACACTCCAAAAGATGTCAGCTCCTACGAGTATGTCGATGGAAGAAGGGACGTTAAAAGATGGATCAGCCAGACTTACTCCTGCTGGTAGTTGTAAGTCAGCTAAGTCTATATATGTTTGTGGTATGTGAGTAGTAACAGTGGGCAAGACATAACAATCAATATCGATGTTGTATGTCCCATCACTCGACTGCAAATGTAACGAACAAGATTGCGTAATGGTGGATACTTGACTGTTGATGCCTGCCACGTGTGACCTTACACTACGAATAGGTAAATGTAGCTTACCACAAAGGTCCTTGGTAACAAAATTGGCCGTGCTTCCATTGTCAAGTAAGACTCTGGCGCTGTGCGGCGTCCCGGATTGGTCCGTGACTCTTACCAACGCTGTGGAAAGCAACACATGACGAGATGAAATATCACGGTTAGTGCCAGCCAAGGTTATATGCTCTCTACAAGAGCTGGGATCATCGTCATGAGAATGCAGCATTGTATTATGCCTAGACTTACAATATTTGCAGTGCCCAAGAGGACAAGTAGCTTCTAAGTGACCTGGGCGTAAACAATTCAAACAAAGCTTAAGTTCCTTTGCCTTAGATAAGCGTACAGTGACTGATAATTTTTTAAATTGTTCACAGCCGAATATGTAGTGATTTTGTTTACACAGGGGACATGAAATATTAAATTTACCCTTACTTGTTAATACCGAAATGTTTTTCGGTTTACTGTGTGACGACTCTGGTCTCGATTTTAAACTCTTTGCCTCCTCAAGTGTTTCTAAAAGATTGCAACGGCTAGAAATAAATTTTGTAAAAATGTCCAAGGAAGGAAACTCAGTTTGAGAGTTCTTATGTTCCTCCCACTGTCTACTAGTAACTGGGTCTAACTTTGAAGACATCAAATGTATCACCATTGGATACCAATGTTCTACGGCGAACCCTAGCGTCGCCAATGAACGTAGATTTTTGTTGGTTTCATCGACAATTTGATGTAAGCCCTGGCTACTCTCCCTTTGCAGAGGTTCCACATTAAATAAGGCTTGTATGTGATTGCTTACTAACAACTGTTCGTTGTCGTACCTCTCACATAACAACTGCCACGCATTGTCGTAGTTGTCCCCTCTAAAATCTAAGCTTTTGATTACTAGTGCTGCGCTGCCATTAAGTGATGAGCGTAGGTAGTGAAATTTATTAATCTTGTCAATACTTGTCTCTTCATGAATTAGTGAAACATAAATATCTTTAAACTCTAACCAATCCTTATAACCGCCGCTGAAGTGAGGTAAATTAATCTTAGGAAGTCTAACACTATTATGTCTATTAACCACCAGTTGCTCACTGGAGCTTACCTTAGACGCTAGCTGATCGCGGTGTCGTGACAGAAGCGCACGAGCAGATGCAAGCTGCCTGTAGTAGCTGCTCTCAAATTGCTCACGTTCGGTGAATTGCTCGTCGGGCTTTGCTGACAGGCACTCCAATTGACCCTGAAACTGATCATAGGTGGCATATAAAGTAACCATCTTCTCAATTCTAATCCCTAATTCGACTAGCTGCTCCTCACTAAGTTGTTCGCAAGACTTAACGGTATTTAAAAAGGTAGTGAACTGAGTAAGCTGCGATTTTATTGAGGCACGTTTCTTTGTATGCTCTTTAATTTTCATTTCCTCAGCCATGGCTAAATAGGTAGCACTAAGCAGCAAAGAAAGTAAAAAAACTACGAAGGAGACAGAATAAGAAACGCTAAAAGATGCCAAAGCACTAAATTATGCTCCAATAGGCTGTTGAATAATAGCAGTAGCAAACAGCCGATCGATGGAAGCGTTGCTATTCAAAACCAGTAGGCGGTTAGAAAAATTTTGAATTTGAATTCAAAAAATTCAAACAGCTGGAAAAAAAAAAAGAGGGTACCTTTAAGCACTAAGTTACAAATGTTACAATTTGATTAATAAGCACTTATGACTAGTTACTATATTAATTTGTGAAATCTACTTAATGGGAGAAGGGTCTACTTAAATAAGTAAGAATCAAATTAAAACTGCCAATGACAATACGGATCAAAACAAAGATTCTACTAAGACCAATATTTATTTCTAAAGTTACTATGGGATACTAATTACCGAGATGAATACTAATGTGTGATTCACTGGTCTAATGCACTATCTAATTCTCTAGTGGTATGAAAATGTTAGTATAAAATATGTGGATATGTTAGTAAGATTATGGAAAGATCTCACGAAATCCGTTGACTGCGAGTCCAAACTGAACGTTTCCTTGCTTGAATCCTTGAAGTGGACGGCGATGTTCTTGGGCTCTGCTCGGGCTGCTACGCTGCGATGACCCAGCTGCGATGACCACTGAAGAACTTTATGTTCGCTCCAACAAGGACCGCTTCTTCACGAAGGCGTCGAAGATGATGCCCGAAGACTGCAACTAGGCACGCACGGCGAGAAGTCCTCTTGCGGTCGAAGTCCAGTCGTCCAACGATCGTTTTCAAATTTGAAAACAAACCGCTTGCCTGCTTCTGGAACTGGTCAGTTACACGTCGAAGGACCATAGAAAGGAGAGGTTATATCCTACAGGTGGTGGTAGGACGGATGGAAGTTAAACTCCGGTAACAATAATTAGTGGACTGTATTAAACGTAATTTAAAAAGGCGAATCGGACTGAACATTAATAATTCTTAGCAAGAGAGTGTGCGCTCGGTGAGGCGGACGATGACGCAGTGTCGTGTGTGACGGCCGATGGTGCTCGCGCGCTGGTTGAGTGCCCCCTCCGCGACCGCCGCTACCGCGGCTGTCGCCTAGCGCGGGGTGATATTCTCGACACTATGTCATTGTAACTGTTACATAATACACAGATTGGTTTTACACAGAGTCAGCAACTAATGGTCGGCGTTGGAACTATTTGTCCATATTTACTAAACACGAAAGGACAAATGCTGTTTGAGCATATTTTACGATTTGTCCAAGACATTCGATTGCGTTCTCCATAAAACATTAATAAAAAAATACGCTATAACGAAATCTAGGACGCCTCTCTAGATCTTATCTCTTACTTATGGGATAGGATTCTACAGAATTGACGTCAACGACAAAAAACCTCCTGAATCTATAGTGAAGATGGGGTCCCACAGGGTTCGATTTTAGGTCCCTTTTTATTTTTCATTATATCTATGATTTGCTGTACCTCGTAAAGGATAATTATGATATAGTGTTGTTTGACACGTCGAATTTATTCAAACTCAAACGTCAGCAGAATAATAAAAATGCTGTATAGATATTGAAATTTAAAGACTATTTTTTTCGTCACTCCTAGGTGAGCCGACACTTCGAGCTGATCAACTACTCGGAGTGGGGCAGCTGCGTGAACGGCGTCCTGTACGCCTGCGACGTGCAGCCCCGACCTGAGCCATCAGACGAGGCGCCGGCTGACGTTAGAGCCGCCGCGCTGCGGGAGCTCGTGCGGCCGAGGATGCAGGAGCCGCTCAGGTGAGGGCATAGGCCTCCATGTGACGTGCAGCCGTCCCACGAGGCGCCGGCTGACGTGCGAGCTGCTGCGCTGCGGGAGCTGAGGATGCAGGAGCCGCTCAGGTGAGGGCATAGGTCTCCATGTGACGTGCAGCCGTCCCACGAGGCGCCGGCTGACGTTAGAGCCGCCGCGCTGCGGGAGCTCGTGCGGCCGAGGATGCAGGAGCCGCTCAGGTGAGGGCATAGGCCTCCATGTGACGTGCAGCCGTCCCACGAGGCGCCGGCTGACGTGCGAGCTGCTGCGCTGCGGGAGCTGAGGATGCAGGAGCCGCTCAGGTGAGGGCATAGGTCTCCATGTGACGTGCAGCCGTCCCACGAGGCGCCGGCTGACGTTAGAGCCGCCGCGCTGCGGGAGCTCGTGCGGCCGAGGATGCAGGAGCCGCTCAGGTGAGGGCATAGGCCTCCATGTGACGTGCAGCCGTCCCACGAGGCGCCGGCTGACGTGCGAGCTGCTGCGCTGCGGGAGCTGAGGATGCAGGAGCCGCTCAGGTGAGGGCATAGGTCTCCATGTGACGTGCAGCCGTCCCACGAGGCGCCGGCTGACGTTAGAGCCGCCGCGCTGCGGGAGCTCGTGCGGCCGAGGATGCAGGAGCCGCTCAGGTGAGGGCATAGGCCTCCATGTGACGTGCAGCCGTCCCACGAGGCGCCGGCTGACGTGCGAGCTGCTGCGCTGCGGGAGCTGAGGATGCAGGAGCCGCTCAGGTGAGGGCATAGGCCTCCATGTGACGTGCAGCCGTCCCACGAGGCGCCGGCTGACGTTAGAGCCGCCGCGCTGCGGGAGCTCGTGCGGCCGAGGATGCAGGAGCCGCTCAGGTGAGGGCATAGGCCTCCATGTGACGTGCAGCCGTCCCACGAGGCGCCGGCTGACGTGCGAGCTGCTGCGCTGCGGGAGCTGAGGATGCAGGAGCCGCTCAGGTGAGGGCATAGGCCTCCATGTGACGTGCAGCCGTCCCACGAGGCGCCGGCTGACGTTAGAGCCGCCGCGCTGCGGGAGCTCGTGCGGCCGAGGATGCAGGAGCCGCTCAGGTGAGGGCATAGGCCTCCATGTGACGTGCAGCCGTCCCACGAGGCGCCGGCTGACGTGCGAGCTGCTGCGCTGCGGGAGCTGAGGATGCAGGAGCCGCTCAGGTGAGGGCATAGGCCTCCATGTGACGTGCAGCCGTCCCACGAGGCGCCGGCTGACGTTAGAGCCGCCGCGCTGCGGGAGCTCGTGCGGCCGAGGATGCAGGAGCCGCTCAGGTGAGGGCATAGGCCTCCATGTGACGTGCAGCCGTCCCACGAGGCGCCGGCTGACGTGCGAGCTGCTGCGCTGCGGGAGCTGAGGATGCAGGAGCCGCTCAGGTGAGGGCATAGGCCTCCATGTGACGTGCAGCCGTCCCACGAGGCGCCGGCTGACGTGCGAGCTGCTGCGCTGCGGGAGCTGAGGATGCAGGAGCCGCTCAGGTGAGGGCATAGGCCTCCATGTGACGTGCAGCCGTCCCACGAGGCGCCGGCTGACGTGCGAGCTGCTGCGCTGCGGGAGCTGAGGATGCAGGAGCCGCTCAGGTGAGGGCATAGGCCTCCATGTGACGTGCAGCCGTCCCACGAGGCGCCGGCTGACGTGCGAGCTGCTGCGCTGCGGGAGCTGAGGATGCAGGAGCCGCTCAGGTGAGGGCATAGGTCTCCATGTGACGTGCAGCCGTCCCACGAGGCGCCGGCTGACGTGCGAGCTGCTGCGCTGCGGGAGCTGAGGATGCAGGAGCCGCTCAGGTGAGGGCATAGGCCTCCATGTGACGTGCAGCCGTCCCACGAGGCGCCGGCTGACGTGCGAGCTGCTGCGCTGCGGGAGCTGAGGATGCAGGAGCCGCTCAGGTGAGGGCATAGGCCTCCATGTGACGTGCAGCCGTCCCACGAGGCGCCGGCTGACGTGCGAGCTGCTGCGCTGCGGGAGCTGAGGATGCAGGAGCCGCTCAGGTGAGGGCATAGGCCTCCATGTGACGTGCAGCCGTCCCACGAGGCGCCGGCTGACGTGCGAGCTGCTGCGCTGCGGGAGCTGAGGATGCAGGAGCCGCTCAGGTGAGGGCATAGGCCTCCATGTGACGTGCAGCCGTCCCACGAGGCGCCGGCTGACGTGCGAGCTGCTGCGCTGCGGGAGCTGAGGATGCAGGAGCCGCTCAGGTGAGGGCATAGGCCTCCATGTGACGTGCAGCCGTCCCACGAGGCGCCGGCTGACGTGCGAGCTGCTGCGCTGCGGGAGCTGAGGATGCAGGAGCCGCTCAGGTGAGGGCATAGGCCTCCATGTGACGTGCAGCCGTCCCACGAGGCGCCGGCTGACGTGCGAGCTGCTGCGCTGCGGGAGCTGAGGATGCAGGAGCCGCTCAGGTGAGGGCATAGGCCTCCATGTGACGTGCAGCCGTCCCACGAGGCGCCGGCTGACGTGCGAGCTGCTGCGCTGCGGGAGCTGAGGATGCAGGAGCCGCTCAGGTGAGGGCATAGGCCTCTATGTGACGTGCAGCCGTCCCACGGGGCGCCGGCTGACGTGCGAGCTGGGAGCTCGTGTTTGTAGAAGGAGGCGACCGCTTCCCATGCCTCCTCGCTCCGGACTATGGCTTGAACCAGGGCCGGACGCGAGAGGTCGCCGCCGAAATTTAGTCTGCGACACTGCGACACGTATTTTCTGCCGAATTGTTTCTAGGAATTGTTCATTAAGAGGCTGAATGTTCGAAGTCAAGCGAGGTATCCATAAGAGGATGCTTCGCTATCCATACGTACTGCAACATTCGACATACAGTGTAATCCGTTTAGTACGACTTCGCATATAACGACCAACCGCTTTTAGCGACGTAAGTTTGCGCGCGTGTTTGGTTTTCATATGAGCCACTATGAAAGTACATCCGTTTATTACGACTCCGCTTACAGCGACCGACCGCTTTTAACGACGGAATTTCACACAGAATTGTCCGGTTACAACGACGACGAACGTTGACGTGATTGCAAATAAATCATCTAAGGTAAGAAACCATCATCGCCCCGCGCCGCACTCCCCTTTGCACGTCAGTGATTAGAATGCGACAGTTTAGTTTTAGTCGTCATTTAAAAGGTGATGCGCGGTTTTGCGTACAAAAATGGCTTCTAAAAAACGAAAAAGTTTATCTGTTGAAGAAAAAAGTACTTTTATTTTCATTAGGTATAATAATACCCCTCCCCCTATACCTAACAAGGTATAGGTACATAATGTGAGATACACACAAATAAATAAATAAATATTTTGATTCAAATGTCTTTTTTTCTTTCTTGTTCCCGTAAATATTATTAAATGCATTATGTATGTATGTACCTATATATATTAATGTGGCTTGAATGAAAATCAAAAATTGTCATTTACTTTAGTGACGATAACTAATTTCAGAGCGGGTTCGCTGGCGGGATGAATACTTGAAGGAGACGGGTCGCAGAATAAAAACAACACTTCTTGGAGCTTCTTTTATTTTTCTTCCTTTCTTCTTGTTCACTATACTGCTGGATCCGGAATGAATACCACGGTTTTTTTTTTTTTGAATGGACCACTCGCAGTTCAGCACACTAAGGCTGGTTACTGCTCAACCGGACAATCCTGTGGTGGCCTCAAATGAATTTAAGGCCCCCAGCCAGGGCTTAAAACTACTTACAAACTAAATGGCCGCTCGCTAAGGGCATCCCCTGTGGGACACGGGCCTCGGCTTAGCGGGGTCATTGAGGGGGGGCAGCAAGGGACAGGCTGGGTCAGATTGATATTATTTAGGGGATTTAACACTAATGGCTCAGCAGCGCGGGCTGGCTCGTTAGGCGGCAGTCGGGGAGGGATGTTACGGGGGCGTCGCGATGGACCTCGTCGGCGAGGTCGGAATACGGAACGCGGTCTGTGTTTGTTATTCCTAAGAGTGCTGGTTTCCCTACTACTCTCTTGGGTCAGGGTGATGGGGTCATCGGGCTCAACAAGGGTATACCGCGGTCGGCGGATCTTGCTGATCTGGGAGGGCGTGTATCGGGTAGCCGATACGATAAGGGGGTTCTGGTGCTTTTCAGCGGACTCTATGAAACGCTTTGAAAAACGCTTCATGAACTGTTTGATGGTGGGGATACGGAGGTCGACATGGAGACGCTCATTTCTAACGTACCACGGGGCTCCCGTAGCCTTTCGGAGAAACCGGTTTTGGATAACCTGCAACCTATGGATCTGGCGGGGCTTAGCGTGTGCGAAGGCTACACACGCATAAGTCATTATCGGGCGTATGCACGTGGTGAAAATGCGTAGTTTGCATTTCAGGGATAGCTTGCTGCGTGCGTTCAGCATGTAATGAAGCCTACTGAGAGCGAATGCGGCACGATTGCGCACCGTCTTAATGTGCTCTCTGAAGGTAAGCTTTCGATCGAGGATCACGCCTAGATATTTAGCTTTCTCAACCCAGGGGATCGGCTTGCCAAATAACGTGATCGGACTGGGACGGGGGGGGAAGAGACGAGTCTTGGGCTTGTAAAACAAGATCGCCTGACTCTTCTCTGGGTTGACTTCCACTCTCCATTTCCGGAACCAAGCGCCTAGTGCGTTTGCGGATCTCTGGAGGTGGCCGGCTATTGCCTTCTCGCTATTGCCGGAGCAATATATCGCCGTGTCGTCAGCGAACAGAGCTAGCTGTGTCTTAGAGCTAGTGGGGATATCGCTAGTAAATAGCGAGAACACTAGGGGGGAGAGAACACCGCCTTGGGGTACTCCGGCGCGAATGGGATGTGGGGACGAAAGTGCACCTTCGATTCGGTACTGAAAGGTGCGGTTCGACAAATAGAGAATACCACGGAATTTTGCCCTTATTTTATAGTTTCTTGTAGCCAATCAGAACTCTTCAAGTTTGCACACGGCACTAACCATTTTTCTGTCGACCAATCAGATCGCACTAGTTTTGCACACGGCACTAATGTAATTTTGGTATGGGGAACTTATTATGGCTTTTTTCCGTGGTATAACATCCTTACAATGTTCAACTTATTTTTATATTAAAGGTACCTACTTGATACAAGTAAATACAAAAAACCACATCAAAAAAACCTTAATTTAAACCTTAAAGATAGCAAAAAACTAAAACAGCTCTCGTTACGGTAAAGTTACCTAGTACTTCGGTTAAAAACGCACGATGGTACAAGTGGCGTCCTCAAGTGAATGGAATGCAAGTTACAATGTTATGCTATTTACATTAATTTAAGTTCTAACTTCTTATATAAATCAAATAATTAACTAAGCTTATACACCCCTAGTTTTTAATTAGTACAAATACTTTAAGGGCTTATTAGAAAAGGTCTTGTTATTATTTAAGAAAAGTCTCAAAAAATTATGTTCATAAACAGCAAAGTTATTAGCGTTTTTTATATCCTTAAATGCCACTCAACTTATAAAAATATTGTACAGGCTATTGATTTATGAATGAATAAATGACGATTAAAATGGAAAAACACTGTGCGTAGTATTTTCTAGTAGCAATTGTTATAAATATTGATTATATTATGAATTTACCAATTATTAAAAAAATCCGTGGACAATTTTAGGTTTTTATTTTTTTACTTTTGACTACACAAATATGATCAGTAACGGGTACGGACAGAGCCCTGTTATTTTTTGCACTAATTAAAAACTAGGGGTGTATACGTAATCACTTTTCCTATATGTAGGTACACGCATATCGTAACCATCATACACGTAATCAAGTTTCGTCGTTCATACACATATCGTCGCTAACAACGACCTAATATTACTGGCTCCTTCATCGTCGTTATAACCGAATTCTACTGTATTTGGGATTTCGGAGAGTGCTTTTTTCATGTCTGGTACCGATTGAATATGGGATCTTTTAACACTTATACAGTATTTATTAAAGTTTAACGAGTCCACATCATCGCTTTCTATTAGGTGAGATTGTGGTCAAACGCGAGCCTATCAATAAAACCTTATTTAAACAAAAGATTCACTAGATAAAAAACAAAACACTAAAAAGCATAAAATAACTTTTCCTTTTTTAGTGGTGATAAACTGGTGTTAACAATTAACAGACGTGCAATTTCAGCAATCCCGGAAGATTTGCTACCATTTATTGAAGAGGACCGTTTCCTATCTCCGAAGTTCTTCATCAGATCTTCATATTTTTTTGAAGTCAGTTAAAATAAAGTGGCTTACGTAACGCAAGCTCCAGAATGAACCACATGGTTGCCTGTCCACAGAATAAACGGCAACCTGACCAAACCGCTCGGTGACGAGGCGGGCTGCCGCTGCGCGCGCGCGGCGCCGCTGGCGGGCGGCGCGTGGGAGGGCTCGGCGCTGGTGCCGCACGGCGCGCTGCTGCAGTTCGGCTGCCAGGCCTTCGTGTTCAGCATCACGGACGCGCTGCCCTCGCCCTACGACGCCGCCACCGACGACGCGCTATAGCACGCGCCCCCCACGGGTGCTGCGGTTTGTTCGGCCGTCTGACTTGCGGCTGTACACCGGCTTTATTGCTCATTGCAGACTCTTTGTGCTGGAACTTCTTGTTGGTACATACTGTATTCACACTTACTGTACTTGTTAAGTAGCTATACTTTTTGCTACGATATGTGTTATATTCGTACAGTAAAAGTCGAAGCTCCTCTTTTTTTAAACATAAAATAGAATAATCTTTATAATAATAATAAAAAAACATGACTTATACATGACAATGAAAAATTATATAAAATAGCAGTGTTAATTGTTGAGCATAGCTAACTTTACATGGTAAAACAAAACAACCTTCAAAATAAGCATTCACAAACTATCAGCAAAAATCCAGGTAGTCAATGAAATTGCAAAATCAGCATTGGTGTTGCCAGCATAATTTTATCAGAAGGGCAATCTCTTTTTTGAAAAAATACTATTAAAATAATTTAGAATGAGCATCAGCATTACATATTACGGTCTACAAATATGTACCTAAGCCCAAATAAATACATTGGTTATATCAATGCATCAAGTTAACTCTTAACATATTATTATGTTTACTCCTTAGTGTAATTGTACTATTAATACAATATTTATAAGCAACACTTATGTTATTATGTTTTACGTGTATATTTTACACAAGTCCATTGAATTGGACTTTTTAACTATAATTATATGACTGATTAATAAATATAGCTCAGTTCCCGAATATGTAAAAAGTATTTGTCATTATCAATTTACAATTAAACAGACGAATACAGACTCATCATTCGAAATCATGCCGTTTTAGAAGTCGGTTAAAATACTTAAGTTTGAAGTTCCTGAAGCCTAACATATAACCCCCATAACAGAGTCGTTTTTGGCTGCCTCGGGAACTGACCTAAGACACTTCAATATCGGAATGTAATTTCGTTAACATGCATGTTTGTATCGTTCATTGCTAGCTTTGTGTCTTGTTCTGGCAACACTTGCGCGGCCTGTGCTCTTGAAGCCTTACAAATTCAATAGTAAAGCCACGTTTCCTCCTGTGCTAGCATAGCCGCTGTGACGGGGTGCAAGAGGGTTGCACTTTCACCCCCCTAGATGTCAATCAAATATGAATAAATATATAATAAAAATCCAAACCAAACCTTGCCACTCCGAAGCAATATTCTATAATATTCGAGCTCGCTTCGCTCGCTCTTACATACTTTCTCTCGAGTTCTCTTGCATGTCTGCAATAAGTTGTTAATGTTAGCCATCTCTGTATGCACAGACTGGGGCGTACCTTTCCGAAAAATAGTTCTTGTATGTTACCGAGGTATAATTTGATCAATAGCTCGCTCGTACGCACAATATAAATAAACTTGCATGCGAGTAGCTTGCAGGTAGCTATGCGGCCTCAAATACAATGCTTCCCGGTAGTTTTTTAGATAGACATTCCAACAGATATTTGGACAGGGAGGGGGATCCAGGGGGGAGGGGGATTGAGATAGGGACCTTTTTTGGCCTCGCACAGTTTAAATCTAATATTAAGCTTTTAACTATGTTTTTTTTTTTAATCTGTTTTGTGCGAGTCCTAAATAAACATTTTTCTTTCTTTTCTTCTATATTTCTGCACCGAAAATTAATTTAACGCATTTTCAACGGAAGTATTTTCACTTTTACATTTCGTTCAGTCTAGCCAAGGAGCGTGGGTGTTATCCAGTAACTGGGTTCCGATGCTTAGATAAGCTGTAGCTTCAAGTAAAATACTGGTAGTCAGATGCATTAGATTTGACTGGTAGTCGGCCTCAATATATTTTGGGAAAGACTAGGCAGTATGATTGATTAAGTTCTATGATGCTTCATGTCACAAGAATGCCTGTAACAACACAAGTAAATCACCACACTAGGAAATCTGTTAATGTTGTGTTCTATCATAAATGTTATTCTAATATTAGATTTGCATGTGAAGTGTGTACGGTGGTTGTAAATAATTAGATAATTAAATAATTAATGGGCTTTTTTCATTATGGATACTATGTACGAGTAAAAAAGAAACCTTACTTTAAAATTTCATTTTAATTGTTTTAGGTACACAGGGGCTGCTTTCTTAAAAACAGTTGCAAAATCTTCTTTCAAAAGTTCAAAGTCTTCTTAAAAAGAGCCGTTATCTAAAACCTTCATATACCAGTGACTCGACCCGTGTAAACGACGTCACGATTTACTAAAGCATGTGATGTTTACACGATTCGCACTAAATAGGTTATTTAGCTGACGCCATCTGAAAATCGGTTGTGATTTCAAATTTTAATCCATTTATATCAGTTTTTTAGCGAGAAATGTAATTATAATAAATGCCCATATGTTTATCTTGTAAGGTAATATTTTTATGAATTAAAAAATGTACCCATATTAAAGTTTATTTTTACCTAAAAGAATGCCCATATAATATTTTTGTAAATAACAACGGCTGGTTCGATATATTTTGTGTTTTGTTTCATTTATGTAACATCGTGTAAAAGGCTAAAGTTAAATTATACATTAAGAATATTCGGCCAAAACGGACCATTTATAATTTTGGCCGATTTTTGTAACCACATATATTATTGTAGTAATATTATAATATGTGTATACTTATGTTACCTAACATTAAGGTATATAGTCGATTTGCAGTAAAAAAGACATTCAGCTAATAGGTTATTTTTAACCCCCGACGTAAAAAGAGGGGATTAAGTTTGACGTGTCTGTCTGTCTGTCTGTGGTTCCGTAGTTCGCGAACGGATGAAGCGATTTCAATTTAGTTTTTTTTTTTTTGTATGAAAGGTGAGTTACGGGCGAGTGTTCTTAGACATGTTTGATGAAAATCGGTTGAGCCGTTTAAAAGTTATGGGGGTGAAAGCGGGGAAGAATAAATGAATGTCTGCAAATGTACTCGAGTGGGGTCTCAAATGAAAGCGCCCTGAAAGAGATGATGACTTAATCGAGAGTGTGCTTATAAAAAGTATAAAATTAAAAATTTAATAAACCACCGACACAAAAACCTCAGTTCCCTTTAAAAAGTGAAAAATAATAAAAAAAAAACTCAATCTTAAAGTACCCTAAATATGTATTAATAATTCTAAAAAAAATACATCGCGTTGGGGGACCGCGCTGCTTAGTTAGGTAATAGACTATTTGTAATGAAATTGTTAGGTTTGACGACTTTTCGAATGCGACGTTTTTTTTATTATATTTTTTTACTTTTAAGGGGAACATAAGTTTTTGTGTCGGTTTTTTTAAATTTAAATTTTAATTTTTACAGAAAAAAGCTAATTAGTCCGTCAGATAGATTTCAGTGTCGCGTGTTTAGGTTTTTGTGTCGGGGTTCTTTTAATGTTTAATTAAAATTTTACTGAAAAAAAGTATTGGATACGTATTTTTTCTATTTTTACGTAGGCAACACACACTAAGATGATAGAATTCGTTGAAAACTCGTGACGACACTATGTGCTACAAATTTCACAAGTGACGTGACGTCACCTTCCCCCGCTTTTGAACTTTGATGCGCTTTTTCTTTATATTTTTTTAAAATATACGTGTCCAATATTTTCTGAAAATCCCACGGGCGAACTAAATAGAATTATCATTTTTATATGTAGTAAAATACCCAATTCATAATATTTAGATGACAATACACAGAATAAGAAAAGGGAAAATAAGGATTATTTAATTATTTGGCTAGCTGGCGGTATGTGGGTGTACTGCAGGTACATCTCTTCTTAACTTGTATTAACTCCTGTAGACAAGACACAATATTGAAGGAATGTAAGATGTAATTTTTATTGCAAATCTGCCATATGTCGTTTAACTTTTATGTTTTGGTTTGATTTTAGCTCTCATATGAAATACAATAAATATAGAAGAGTCGTTTTAGTGTGTCTTTACAACTCGTCACCTCTCGTTGATCTAGCGTAGACGTTTGCCGGATGTATACGCAGCGTAGACGCAGTTCACGGTATGTAAGTGTCACCAGAACATTGCAAACGCCGTAATATTGTAAAATATCGCGTGAAATTATAAACCATTTTTTCTTAAGAGACAGAAGACACAGACATATTGGAAGCTATTGAATTTGGATGGGATTTATTGTACACAATACGATTTTTTCATAAAAATTGCAGCGGCCTGCGGTTTTACACGCTTAGTTCCCGGTCCCGTGGGAATATGGGGATAAAATATAGCCTACGTTAACCGGGGTTAGTGCTGCTTCCCAAAAGTGAACGAATTTTTCAAATCAGTTCAGTAGTTTCGGAGCCTATTCAATACAAACAAACAATCTAATGTTGATGATGATGAAACAATCAAATCTTTCTTCTTTATAATATTAGTATAGATAAAGACGGAAGTTACAATCTTACGGAGCCTACAATTTTCCGGTGACGTAGCAACACGTAATACTTCTTACTACCCGCGACTTCGTACGCGTATAATCCATTTTCCCCGCTCATATTCGAAAGTATCATATACGAAAAGAATTTTCCAAATCCGACTGGTAGTTCCAGAGATCAGCTCGTGGCTAAAGAATAACAGCCGCACGGGTCTATCTTCAAGGTTAAGCAACGCTTGCCAAGGTCGGTCTGTGGATGGGTGACCATCTTAACATAACGAGACTCCTCCGTGCCTCAGAAAGCACGTTAAGCCGTTGGTCCCGGCTGCTATTTGTAGATCTTTGGGTCGTTACGGATTGTCAGAAGCCAGAAAATCTGACTCCAGTATTGCCAAGAAGTACCGTGTTACCCGGTTGATGGGTTGTGGAGGTCTGGTAGGTAGCCGCTCCACGTAAAATACTGGTATTCGATTATTCCCGATGTCCACCACTTGTCTGGCCACCACTGGGGGACAGCGAGACAACTTTAAAACATTATTCTCGTTGTCCACCACTGGGGGACAGCGTCACAACTTTGTAAATTATTTCCATTCGCCACCACTGGTGGACAGCGACACGGATTTTTTAACATTCCCTATGGCCGCCGTTGGGGGACAATGGCACAACTCTTTTGATCCGATTCCCACTGGCCATCAATTTAAATTGTTTAATCTAGAGACCGGTAAAGGATAGCTTAATACACTTACGGATTCGATTTTTAGCAGGGCTAAGGGTAAGACTAATTTAAATATTTATAAATTATATGGTAGGTAAATAATAGTCATATTCTTAAATCAACTTTTATTAAATGTTTCACTCAAGTATTAAAAAATGATCCTACTACTTAGTATTATATAATATAGCTTTGATTGCTTATTTTTTATTGAAGTGGGTAATTAACCGACTTAATTTCCACAGCTGGTTGACAGGCTACAATTTTTAAAATCGACTAGAACATTACAATCATAATCACAGTTTTATTGGATAGGAGTAGATATTTGGCCGTTTACAAGTTCCATTTGGGTTTTGGGCCAAATATCTGTAGGCCAATTTTTAGAAATTATGAGAAACTAATAAGTACTTATTGTATTTTGTTTAACTATGTGGTGTTTAAGACTTTTGAGTAGTACCTACATTATGTTTAATTCAAGAAACCCAAATGGGTCTTGTAAAGGCCAATTTGATATTGTGAGAAATTATTATTGTTTTTTGTTTAACTACATATGTGATTTTTAAAACTGTTGATTATTTTATAATAGTTAATTTTTATTCCTCCGTCGAGGAATAGGATAATAAAACTGTGATTATGATTGTAATGTTCTAGTCGATTTTAAAAATTGTAGCCTGTCAACCAGCTGTGGAAATTAAGTCGGTTAATTACCCACTTCAATAAAAAATAAGCAATCAAAGCTATATTATATAATACTAAGTAGTAGGATCATTTTTTAATACTTGAGTGAAACATTTAATAAAAGTTGATTCAAGAATATGACTATTATTTACCTACCATATAATTTATAAATATTTAAATTAGTCTTACCCTTAGCCCTGCTAAAAATCGAATCCGTAAGTATATTAAGCTATCCTTTACCGGTCTCTAGATTAAACAATTTAAATTGATGGCCAGTGGGAATCGGATCAAAAGAGTTGTGCCATTGTCCCCCAACGGCGGCCATAGGGAATGTTAAAAAATCCGTGTCGCTGTCCACCAGTGGTGGCGAATGGAAATAATTTACAAAGTTGTGACGCTGTCCCCCAGTGGTGGACAACGAGAATAATGTTTTAAAGTTGTCTCGCTGTCCCCCAGTGGTGGCCAGACAAGTGGTGGACATCGGGAATAATCGCTGGTATTCAGCTGAATCCGGTATGACTGGAAGCCGACCCCAATATAGTCGGGAAAAGGCTAGGCAGATGATGAGTTCCAGAGAACAGCTTTATTATCTTAGTATAGAAAAGACTAAACTGGAGCTCTCGTATCCATGAAATTTCATGCCATCTCAATTGTAAATTACTAATTGGAACCGTTACCACATAAATACCCACTGGATATGTATGTTTATGTGCTAATAATGTAAAGACTTTTATTAAGCTCGACGTGTTTTCGATCCAATCACTTCTACGCGACGTTAGCGCAGCGTATACGCGGCAAAAACGCCTACGTTGGTTAGGTGACAGTTCATTCATACAGCATTATGCAATTTACAACCAGACTTTTACCGGGATCCTCAACAGTAGTGTAAAAAACCAGAATGCAGAAGTGACCCACTGCCACAGAATGAACGAGCATACTGTTATTAAGTTTATCACTTGTTTTTATTTCATATTGTTTTAATATACTACTAGATGAATAGTTATCCTAATAGGTATTATGTTCGCACTGCTCAGATACAGCCCTTCACTCAGGCATATATAAATTTATAAATCAAAATCAAAAGTCATTTATTCAAACTAGGCTGAGAAACAGCACTTTTTGAACGTCAAATTTTACATAAAGACAGTCCCCCAAAACACCCACCCGTCACCACTTCCTAGTGTTTTAGCTGGGAAGAAGAAGTGGCGCAACAAACTCCCCAGCAACACATCTGTCTATTGCGTTTTAAGAACTTGAATTTATACAATAGTATGCAAAGTAATTATGTATGACAAAGGTAGAAAAAAAAAATCAAATTGGAAATCATAAATCAATTCACTATAAAACATTGTAGATTGAGTCAATAAAGTAAAAACAGATTATCCTACATAGTCATCCAAAATAAAAAAAAAACAATATTATATGAACTCATATACCTGTCTATAACCTACCTAATAGTAATTGATCTATGTGTATCATATCTTTCCAATAGTTCATTATAGGAACACGCTTTCGTCTTTTTTTTAATCAAAACTATCTATACACAGGACGTTCCAGAAATGCATGGTCATATTTATGGCTGGTGTTTTGTATAAGCCATACAATTAGGAAAAAATATGAAATAAAAAAAATACTATTTTCAAAATAATGACAATATTTTATTGTGATATTGATTCTTTACTCTATAGCAGCTACAGAACATCTTTAAATATGTGTACGCACTTCTGGAACACTGTATACTATCTAATCTATTCTCTCTATGTACAAAGTATGGTGACAAATTTTCAAACCTCGAATTATCTAGCTGAGATCCTTTGAACGATTTTTAATTTGTGACAGTTCCATAAATACAGAAACCATGGTTTCGTGTTGAAAGCCTCATTTTAAACACAGATTAAGTCTTCCATTCCTGCAGTGTACCCACGAGCCTGTTATTAAATATTATGTACTGTATTTAGGACAATTTACATTTGCATGTAAACATTTACCTGTTATACCGGTAATAAGGCTAAGGAAAAGGGATGCTCGTTCGTTCCCAGTCCTCTTATAGAGGCGTCTAGATAATATTATAGACTAATAATGCATATTACCTAGCGTAGTATTATGCGTGTATCGATATTGTAGCGTAATCTAGGTTAATGATGTTTATGTTTGTCAAATAAAGGTTCATTAAAGAAATATCTTTTCTTTTTTTTACGACGTAATTAGAACAGTTTTACCCGAGAATAACATTTAAATTAAATTTCTCTTGCCGAATACCATCGCGACGATATTGCACAATCAGCCCATTTGCCACATATCATTTGCATTCTATAATAATAGTTACTAAATTTTGTATGCACATCGTGAAAACAGAACAAACCATTGAGATTTGAAGTAATTTCTTCAGTGGTTTTTAATTCAGACATCCATGAAATAAATTAATAAAAGGTTTTTTGAAATATTCTATTTTCCAAAATCACATGAGATGGAACTTTCAACATTCGGTAAGGAATTATTACGTTAAAATATTTTCACATCGTTGTTTACGAGCTCTATAAAAGTAAGGATAGAATTATAACTTTTTGTGGGAAACTACCCTCAAAGTTAGCATTTTAAAATCGATCACCTTTTCTACGCTTCATACTCAAGTTCAGTAGGGCTCGGAATATATAGAAAAGTCGGACATGCACGACTGATTATTATTATTTCTAATAAGAAGAGAGAAGTAAAACAATCTGACCGTCCAGTCTTACCAAGAAGTACCGTGTTACCCAGTTAATGGGTTGCGGAGGTCTGTTAGGCAGCCGCCTCATGTAAAATACTGCTCCAGCTGAATACGGTTTGACTGGAAGCGGAACCCAATATAGTTGGGCAAAGGCTAGGCAGATGATGATTACTTTAAGGTTACTGTAACCCTGTAAGGTTACTTTTTGGTATTTTTTTAATAAGAGTCTACAAATTTACTTAGCTTTGCATGACAGCGTCACTCTTCTCTCGTAGGATGTCTCCATATACCTACGCGCCGTCGAAGAAGAACTCTGCTATTTCTCGAGCCACTACACTAAAACCGAGCACGTTGGGCATTGTCCATATTAGCACTAATATTATCGTACACTGAATTCATTTAACACAATAATTTTATTTAACGCTAATAGCGACACAATTTCTGAAAGAAGAATAAGTAGGACACCCTTTTTACAAATAACGATAGGTATACTTTTATGATTCCCAACCCTCTTATATATCTTACTTGACTGTTCGAGAATCCGAACGGCTATGAGGTTGTGCGCTGCGCACGCGCACCGCCACTACTAACTTGCTATTTTTACTTTTAATATTTTGAAATTGTAGGTACTATTTGTTGACATATTTTTATCGACTTTTGAAGTAAAATTTTTGTATCAATTCTAATTAGGCTTTTAAATGTATAGTTTTTGCATTTGAGACATTTTATGGGAACCGATCAGAATTTCATTTTACTCAAATCTATTGACCGACGTGTTTTTGCTATATGCATTATATGACATATTTTTAGGTAACCGAAGTATCATGTGTCAGGTATTGGTTTTCTGGACTGTATTTGGCCGATTTATAAAATAACTTTTAGCTGTTGGCCCCTTGCTCCTTTTGAGCTTTTTTCATTTGTCAAAATATGATTTATTTGCCATCTTTTCACCATACCGAAACAAAATTTTACGGAATATTATTTGGTAACAAATATATAGCCGGTTCCTTGGTAGCATTTTCAGTATTAAATTAAATTAATTTCATAAAGTCAATATGTTGTGCTACAAAATTTAGTGACAGAATAAAAAAAACCCACCCGTGATCCTTCTAGTGCCCTTTGCTGCGGAGATTCTTTAGAACTAATTCCTGCACCCTAGCAGGACCTGACCCTATGGGGCTTCGTCTTCTTTGCTGACATCTTTGGCGCTGTCACCCCTCGCCTGGTTTCTATCGGACGCCGAGCCACCCATAGCTAACTGTCCGCAGGCCCGCGCAGTAGGTGGCCGGGAATTGCCCTGCATTTTCCGACACCCAGGGCGTCCTTCTTCGCTAGCATTTCTGCTTCGCAGAAGGAGGCGACCGCTTCCCATGCCTCCTCGCTCCGGACCATGGCCCGAACCAGGGCCGGACGCTCAGGTCGCCGCCGCCGATCGCCTCCACGAGGACATTGATACCCAGACTTATCGCATCGCCCCGAAGAAACAGCCGTGTCCGGTGAGCACCTGCGTCAGGCGGAAGGTGAGGTGAGGTGTGGCGTCTCTCCAACCACGCCTCAAAGAGGGGACTTATCGCCGCAATGGTGGCATGCCAAGGTCTGCCCTTACTCCTTAGAGTGTAATTTTTATCAAGCCCGCGTAAGCGCGGAAGGGTGTGGCTGCCCGTGAGCTGAGGCGCAGGTAGTTTGAAGGCCCGCCACCGGGGCTGAGGTCGAATCTCGCGCCCAAAGCAGCTTGCCCCGCAGCGCCAGTCGTGACAAAAACAATGCCTGCTGCATATTAAGTAGCCAAGTTTATGTACTATTTTCAAGAAACACCAATGAACAAGGAGCAAGAAAATAAACACCAAAATAAAAAGGAAAATCATTTAATCACCATTTTCATCATCCGGATCCTCTTCATCAAAGTCCTTGATCTTCACATCAGCGTCTTCTCCGTACTGAATGATGTTATCTATGGTTAGCATGATATTCTCCACACTTTCCTCGTCTTTTATGTTGAGCGGATAGAACCGAACTAGGCTGAAGTTCTCAATGACCTCGCCAATGGCTTCCGTCAGTTTCGCATACTTTTCGTGCCATTTTGATTTCGCGTTTCTCATGTCTGCTAATAGCACGTGTGGGTCTGGATCTAGGTAACTGAAAAGTAATTAAATGGTGTTAATAAAGTACTTGATAAAAATTAAAATTTGCTCACAGACAAGGAACAGCCTTAACAATGGTTGAAGTTAGTGACAAGTATGTTCATGTCTCCAGACACCACTGGATTTGAAGGTGAAGGTGAGCACCAAAGAGGACTTTTGAAAATTCATTCCTTTAAGGCGTTACCACAGTATTACAATATTTCCTACAGTACGGCGACGAATGTACTTGCGCAGAGCAACGGAGGGGAACTCGCGGGGTGTCGGGCGGCGCGGGCCGCGTACCGCAAACACGCTTCGTTTGCGGTACCGAGCGCGAAGGGCAGACGCGGGCGTGTTTTTTGTGTAATAATTTTATTATACTTACATTCTATAATGGTGCGCACAAACTGTTCTGTTAGGTTTTTCATTTGTGTACCATAGACTTATGGAATATAACAGACGCCCCGCCGCCGCCGCTAAGACAAAACTGACTTGTGCACACAATTTTGGCTACTTTTCCTTATAATTTTATGTCTGATAATTATAATTGTAAAGGTATGTGTTTGTTTATTGAATTTATAGGTACCTACTTACTTTCCAGGCGCGAGTTATGAATAGAAGCGTGTCAAAGACGGTAATTGAAAAGTAAAACAGTTGTACAATAAGGTAGTTGACTAAAAAATCTGATTACTCCGTCGGATAGATTTCCATAAAATATTGGACACGTATTTTTTTCTTTTTTCATATACTTAATAAGAAAAAAACGAAGACGATACAGTGCGTTGAAAACTCGTGTGACGTCACTACTCGCTACAATTTTTACCTAGCCGTGACGCAACAAGCCCCCACTCCTGATCTTTGATGCTTTTTATCTTCGTCAGTTTTTATAGATTTAATAAAGGAAAAATACGTGAACAATATTTTTCTATAATCTTACTGACGGACTAAATATAATCAGATATTTTTTACTCAGGAAAAAATTTACTCATCCTTATTACCTATATAACATGTAGGTACGTACGTGGTTTACACTTTTAATAAATAATTATATTAAATTTAATAATCACAATTATTTTGAATGTAAATATGAATAAATGATTACATCATAATAGTAATAATCACAATTGTTTTATTTCCCATTTGGTGACAACCCTTCCATACTTGCATGTGGCAGCGTAAGTACCTACGCTGGCGGCGGCATCGCGCCACATCAAAGGCGTTTCCCTACTGTAATATTGTAATACTGTGGCGTTACTGTTGACTTCCAGTGAACGCAAATAAAACATGGAAGCATTCCTAACTGAAAAAAATGACCCAAAGCACATTGCGCCGCGGTAGGCGGGGCTTACCGATTGCGCCGCTCACGTGTTTATTTACACGGCCTATTCGTTACATGGTAATTTAAACCCAAATACTTGTGAAATAAGGTCCATTTTTAACTGTGCATCATATTAGCAATAAAGTTGTTGGTGTGGTTCGGCGAATCAGCGACGAGGTTTCGATGTGTGAGTTTGTTTGGATTTTTGGGTCACGATTCGCGCTTAGATCCCTTGAAGTAATGCTTTCATATTTTATTTGCGTTCACTGTTGACTTCGCTTATAATGACATCGAAGGGAAGTGACAAACACTTGATACTAAGCATAGACAACTCCCAATTTTTGTTGGGTATTAAGTGTAGGTCACAAACACTACACTACATAACGAAATGTCGTCGCAGGGGAAAGAGTAGTTGCGGATTTCTAAAGTCACCGCGGCCCTGGAACGTAATGGGCACAAGTAGGATCACGGGTGGGTTTTAGTCAGTAAGAGTCTGACACTCCCTTCCGCTCCGCCCAGAGCGGGAGAAGACATTTGATGATCCCATCCAAAAAAAAAGAAGGGTTGAATATTCCAACCTTTTGAATTGAATAAACAATTGCTATCAACATTTAATGGAAATTGTAGAACATTTTTAAAACTAATTACTTGACCGTCTGATAACTAAACAAAAATGCCCAGGATTCCAAACAATCTTTGTTTTTTCTACATTTATCGTTGTAATTTAAACCTTGTTTTAGTGGCATAAAAGTTACAATCACATGAAGCCATGAAGAGCGTACTTATGACTTACATATAGTTTTGCAAGCAATAATGTATTGTTTACTTACTCATCAATTTGTTTTCTTGCACTTTTACTGAGCAGATCCATTTTTGTGAGAATATTTACATGTGGGAGTTCCAAGTTCACCATCACACTTAAAGCTGCCATTGTGCCTGTAAAATTCAAGCAAGGAATTATTATATTTTAAGCTATATCAGATTGTATTGTTGCGCGCCACAATAGGGTTAAAATTAGTCCGTCAGTTAGATTATAGAAAAATATTTGACACGTATTTTTTCCTTTATCAAAACTGACGAAGATGCATCAAAGATCAGGAGTGGGAGCGTGTGACGTCACTGCCCGGTAAAAATTGTAGAGAGTAGTGACGTCACACGAGTTTTCAACGCACTGTATCGTCTTCATTTTTTGTTTATGTGAAAAAAGATAAAATATGTCTCCAATATTTTTTGGAAATCTATCTGACGGACTAATCAGATTTTTTAGTAAAATACCCTATTAAAGCAATCTAGTATCGCCATCTAGTGTTGAGTAGCAGAACTAGCAGAGTCAAGAACTTTTCTGTGCTAGGACATAGAGATCTAGAGTTCTCAATCAGTCGCGACCGATATGTACGCGAACTTTCCAGATCTTTCTAAAATGGAAGGTTGTGGAATAAACTGACGCCCTAAATAAGGCCTAAATATACCACGACCGAGTCAGTATTGGATTTGCAATACAACGGTTAGTTAATTTTGAAAGCGATTTTCAACTGCGAATTGAAGTGATCATTAGTGCAATTTCGTTTTATAAGTAGTGATTTTAAAGTTATAATTAGTGTTGTTTAATTAAAGTGTCTATTTTTTGGTTTTTAATCGTAGATATGTTTTTATTGTGACGAACCCTAAGAACAACGAAATTACACTTTTTACTGGAAAGCAAGAATCGAAAGGAACTTGAAATTTGTATCCTTATTATATCAGCTTGATTAATTAATTCTGAATATCATTCGCAGTTAACAATCGGTTCAGATATATTTGTCAGTAGGTAGTCACTTAATGTCAAAAGTCATAACAAACAATGCTGTTTGTCTGTGTATAAAAAACCGGCTAAATGCGAGGCGGACCCTCACGAGGGGTTCCGTACCAGACATTTCTTGTATTGGAGCCCCCTTTTTTTTCTGGATGGGAATCATTAAATGGCTTCTCCCGCTCTGGGCGGAGCGGAAGGGAGTGTCAGACTCTTACTGACTAAAACCCACTCGTGATCCTTCTATTGCCCTTTGTGTTCCAGGGCCGCGGTGACTCTTTCATTTTGTATGGGAGCCTCCTTAATTTTTAATTTTTTGATATAGCGGCAATAGAAATACACACTCTGTGAAAATTTCAACTGTCTACATACTAGACCCCCCCCCCCCCACTACGCTACTACAGTCTGTATTTCAGTCAGATTACGTAATGATTTCCGCACCTGATAAGAATTTAGCGCCATCAATCATGAACTGCGAGTCCACCATGAAGACGACGCATATCCTGAAGTTCCACTTCTGCAGTAGGTCGACCAGCCTCCTCATGACGGGCAGGTGCGTGTACAGCTCGATCTGGCCGGGGCAGTCGAACAGAAGGTAGTCGTCGTCCACGTCGCCTAGCTGTTCCTCTAGCCAGTCGCAGTTTTCTAGGAGGGTCCTGGAAAATTGAGTTTTTGTATAAGTCTTCTAATACATCTAAATATATATAACTCAAAAGTGACTGACTGACTGACATAGTGATCTATCAACGCACAGCCCAAACCACTGAACGGATCCGGCTGAAATTTGGCATGCAGGTAGATGTTATGACGTAGGCATCCGCTAAGAAAGGATTTTGATTAATTCTACCCCCAAGGGGATAAAGTAGGGGATGAAAGTTTGTATGAAACTTTGTCAATTTTAAACCGATCGTGTTGAGAGTTTCAAAATCGGGGGTCTAGTTGATCAATAAATCTATACTAATATTATAAAGCTGAAGAGTTTGTTTGTTTGTTTGTTTGTTTGAACGCGCTAATCTCAGGAACTACTGGTCCGATTTGAAAAAATCTTTCAGTGTTAGATAGCCCATTTATCGAGGAAGGCTATAGGCTATATATTATCACGCTAAGACCAATAGGAGCGGAGCAGCAATAAATAATGTTTTAAAATCGGGGATTCCACGGGGACGAAGTCGCGGGCAGCAGCTATGTATACTAAAAAGCTAAAGAGTGTTTGCTTGAACGCGCTAATCTCAGGAACTACCTACTGGTCCGATTGGAAAAAATATTTCAGTGTTAGATAGTAAGATATGCCATTTATAGAGGATATATCTTCACGCTAAAACCAATAAGATAGGAGCACCAATAAATAATGTTTCGAAATCGGGGGGTTAGTAACTATTCCACGCGGACGAAGTCGCGGGCAGAAGCTAGTAGAGGTTGACAACAGGGGACGTGTTGACTCGCTGACCGTTGAGTCGCAACTCAACGGTCAGCGAGTCAACACGTCGCCTGAGGATGCCTCGTGGAGAGGCGAAACACGTGTCGGTAATGGTGTTGGGTTTTGCTTTGCCTTCCTGCATGTGCTTAAAATCCTTGCATTTGCCTTGTAATCTTGCATGTGCATAATAAAGCGGGCGGGAGGGAGGTGCATACCTGCAACCCACTAATATTCGCGGAAATTAAAACTAGATATATTATTTTCATTTTCAAATTTAAAAAAAAAACGCCTTAGATAATATTATGGATATGATGTCATCTGTTACTCTTGTCCTGGAAAATCGATGATTTACAAGTCATCAGTAGATTGAAGACGAACAGCTCTCTGGTAGGTGATCGATTGCGACAACCTTCAGACATTGTTGAAAGAGTTGAAAAACTCGTTCAACAATGACTACGTCATTACAGACAACAGATGACTAGAGTATCGTCTACGACTATTTCCATGACATGATGATCTTGGCATATCTAAGGTCAGTGCAAGACGGGTGCCGAGAATGCACACCGCTTCAAAAACAGAAGCACGTCGATAGTTCTCCCGAGTTTTTAGATCTGTGTTCGTCACAGTGAGCCTGAGTCAAAACAAGAGTCCATTAATTGGCACAAAAAAGCACAGCACCACCTTAGAATTTCAAGGTGTCACCATCGGCCAGAAAGATTGGCTACAGTTTTTTGGGATTCAGAGGGGATTTTGTTCATCGATTATAAAGATAAGTGTCAATATCATGGGGCAATACACATCCGCACGTAGGCTACAAGAACAACTAAAAAATGTAATGTTAAGGTGTGCTACTTTTGCACGACAAAGCCCCCGTTCACAAGAGTCATGTTGTGATGGCTGTCTTACACAAGTGTGGCTTTGAAACTCTGAGGACACCCTGTCTACAGTCCAGATTTGGATGATTTTACCCATAGAGAATGTAACCACTAGAGAGCGTATAGGCTGATTTCTTCTAAGCACACGACTCACTACTGCGGGCCGGGGTACGAGCAAGAATGCGCGACTGCAATTGGTCAGTTCAAGGTCAAGTTGCGTAGGTAGGCCTATCGTTAGGGTTGCACTACTTCATTAGGGGAAAATAATCGATATCGATAAAATGGATTTTAACATTATGAAAAATACTCAATTAAAATCATAGAAACAATATTTAATCAAAATCAATCAATTACAAAAATAAACAGACGTATCCTGTAATTATTGATTTTTAAAATGAATTATTTTGGTATACCTATGTTTTTTGAATCAAAGTTTTAGGGTCCTTGTTCTTTGTAAAAAAGATAAACGAGCGTCTACATATTTCTGAATTATGCATCTTGCTTATTATACATTATATGTATATAATTATATTATTAAATTATATCCAATCAGAGATTTTAAAACCGATCCAAAAAAATTATAAAATAACCGATCGGTCTCGGTCGGGGACAGAGAGAAACAAATAAATCGAAAAACAAAGAAGCTTGCACAAAAAATACTGACGAACTGAAACTCCTCCTTTTTTGAAATCTGTTAAAAGTAGACAGGTATTTTATCACAGTTTTTTCGATATCGACTTTCAGCTAGTTATTGTTGACACCACTATTTTTCTCGATAAAAATACAAAGAGAAAAAAAGGGATAGAAGCATTAGAATTGTCTAATGAAAGAACGAGACGTTTCCAAAAGACATTAACGCGGAACTCAACAGTACTCGTTTACCCCAAACACCATTTTAAATAGACCCCTGCGGTGACTCATAATCTGATTAAATCAAACATAATTTTCGTTCGCTTTACTTATCGATGAAAAGTTATGTCATCCTTTTTGTATCTAGATGTCTTGGAATGCTTCCCGCACCATTTCACCGCGCATGAAGGCATTTGGATACGATAAAATTGCATAAAAACTTATCAAAATTTGTATTAATCTAGCGTGCACACAGGTCTGACACTTGGGCACAACTAAAATGGTTACTTTTTTTTTTTTTTTTTGAATGGACTACTCGCAGTTCAGCACATTAAGGCTGGTTACTGCTCAACCGGGCAAATAAAATGGTTACTCTTACCGTAGCCTATTTATAGGCGACAAAATACTAATCGTTTTCGAGCGTCGGGGCACTGTATGCGCAGTCAAGTGGTTATATTGTCTTTGATTTTACCCCATTTAGAATTAGTATTAGTAATCGGACCGGTTTCCGCAACTCCACGACTAAGCGCGTATTTTGCGTGCAGGTGGGACAAATGTGTCATTCGATCCACCCCAGCTCCCCAAGGAAGGCCAGCAACGCCTTCGTGTTACTAATAATCTCACAGAGGGTACCTGGGTTTCCGAAGTACTTAGCCCTGTATTGACCTGATTTTACCCCATGTGATTGTTATTTGTTTCCAAACATGAAAGAAGGGCTTCGAAAGTATATTCACCGATGACGAAGAAGTTAAGTTGGGGAATTTTGAATGCCTTGACAATTTTTTTTTTCAATGATTTTCGACTAATTATTTGAATGTTCTGAGAAGGTTTAGTGGAGAATTTTTTGAAAAGGAAAAATAAGTTCATGTTTAATTACACCCCCCTTCCTGTTCATGCAGCAACTGTTTGACCCCCACTCATAGTTAGACATAGTTTTTCTTTTTTTGATAATCCATATAGTATTTGAGCCTCAGAATAACGACGAAAAGGCCAGCAAAAACCGTCACCTTTTAAAAACATTGTCAAAAATTCAAGGTCGAATGTCTGACTTCTAAACTAGGCAATAAGCCTGTATCTTAGAAGCCATTCTAGTATAATAAAATGTGTAAGTCCTTCTTATAATGTTCCATGATCCCATTGGACCCCCAACATCACAATATACAACATGAAAAAATAAAATAAAAAAAATCACAAAGTACCTAATGTGTGTACATAATGGTGGTGGTGGATACAGGCGTGTGCAGTGGTTCGAGTTGGGTAGGCCAGAGAAAATGTCCAAATAAATTTTAAAAAATAACCACATTATTCAGGTTTGATTTTTAATGAAATGAGTTTTTTTTTCTAAATAGCTTATTAAAAAAAATTAAAGACACCACATTTCAACCCTGAATAATGTGGTGTGGTTTTTTTTTGGAAGTTATTTTCTGGCCTACCCAACTCAAACCACTGCACGCCACTGGTTGATACATACTCTATACAAAATACAAGTCCTCCATTAGGTCCAAACTGTAGCTCTTCATCCTCCATAGCATCGTCCAGATGTATCAGCTCCCGGATGTCCACAAGAGGCTCATAGTCAAAGTGTTCTGCTGCCGGGTCCAAGTTCACCACCTCAACTATACGCTTTGCATCGCTTGCATGCTTTACTATTGTTGAGCAGTATGTGGACTGGAATTACAATAAATTTTTTTTGAGTAATATTACTTGTAATATGCAGATTAACTTGCAAAAAGGGTTTCGGGCACGTTAATCTATATGAAACATTGATATGAAACATTTTATTTATTAAGACTTCACAGACATCAGTTCTAATGCAGACTTAATGCTCTGGACATTCACCATTACTAATGGGTTTCCCATTTAATTCCAATATTTCTGTGGCCTGGTGCTAAAAGGGCCAAAGTATGTTTATTTTTTTCCAAAGGGCGTTAGTTTAAGCGCCAAAGTAGAATTTGTTTTTTTTTTGAAAGGGCATTAGGTTAGGTTAGAGTAGTTAGAGTTGAACGAATGAACTGACGCCCTTTTAGCACAAAAAAATATCATTGTTTTTCAATAAATTGGCATTATAATCTTGTTTCATACAAAAACGTACTTTGGCCCTTTTAGCACCAGGCCACAGATTTGTACATTAAGCATTAAAAAAAGTATCAATATTCCAATTTATGCTACATGCATACCAAAAAAAAAATTACTCAAATAAAAATTATATTCATTTGCCCAACCATAAAAAAACAAGGTTGCTGTCTGTCTTTTCCAGTTTGCCCACTTTCTTCTTCTGAACCAAATAACGAATTTTAACTAATAGGATGAGCAACAAATGAGCACCCACACAAAGCCAAAGTTAAAATATAAACTTTAGTCAATGAGAGATATTTGTATAGTTCTTCACTGAATCCAGAGCATGCAAATAGACTTTAAAAATATATATTATTTATGCTTGTTATTGTATATTCTTGCATACATGAAGGAGAACTCACAAGTGACAACATGACTAATTTTATACTTGCAGTACAAAAAAGTGATACCTATGCGCGGAGCTAAGGAGTTTTTCGAATGCTTACCTTCCCACTTCCGGCTGGTCCTACTACTAATTGTGCATAACGCATTTTTTATCAAAAAATAAACTTACAACAATTACACTTTAGGTTAAGTGACTTTAACGCGCAATATCTATTCTTAGTTTGTCCTCCTGGTTACAGTCAATTCTAGAAACTAAATTAGGTGATGTAAGATATGGAAAACTCTGAAAGGGTACACATCTGCATTTGATAATAAAGTATTTGAAATAAAATAACAATGCGGCATGAGAATGTTTTGCTATTTAACTTGACGTTTGTTTGACAATATATTCCCTTGACATTGACATTTAGTCGGACGCGTTCAGTGGTGAGTTCGTAATACCCTTCCAGTACTTTTTTTTACGTAAATGATACTGACTGGAACAATAAAATTATATTGACAACATCGAGTTCCAATTTTATAAACTGACATCATAATATTTAGCAGTCAAAATCTTTGAACTATAAAAAGCAACGGAAACTAAAATAAACAAAATTGTACTATGGCTGCAGTCGGAATTGATTTGGGAACAACTTATTCATGTGTTGGCGTCTGGCAGCACGGTAATGTGGATATCATAGCTAATGACCAAGGGAACCGTACTACTCCGTCATACGTCGCTTTTACAGACACTGAGCGGCTCATAGGAGATGGTGCAAAAAATCAAGTGGCTCTGAATCCAAGCAACACAATTTTTGATGCCAAACGTCTCATTGGACGAAAATATGACGATCCTAAGATACAACAAGACCTTAAACATTGGCCATTTAAAGTTATCAATGATGGTGGAAAACCAAAAATTCAGGTTGAATATAAAGGTAAGACTAAACGTTTTGCCCCTGAAGAAATCAGTAGCATGGTACTCATCAAGATGAAGGATATCGCTGAAGCCTACTTAGGTAAGCCTGTGAAGAAAGCAGTTATCACTGTGCCGGCTTACTTTAATGATTCTCAAAGACAGGCCACTAAAGACGCTGGTGCCATTGCTGGGCTAAATGTCCTTCGGATTATAAATGAACCAACTGCTGCCGCGTTGGCTTATGGATTGGATAAAGACCTCAAGGGCGAGCGAAACGTATTAATCTTCGATCTTGGTGGAGGAACATTCGATGTATCAATACTAACGATTGACGAAGGTTCTCTCTTTGAAGTTAAAGCAACAGCCGGGGACACACATCTTGGTGGCGAAGATTTTGACAGTAGGCTCGTCAATTTTCTAGCCGATGAGTTCAAGAGAAAGCATAAGAAAGATTTGAAATCCAATCCCAAATCACTTCGACGTCTTCGAACAGCGGCCGAGAGAGCGAAACGAACGTTGTCTTCTAGTACAGAGGCAAGCATTGAGATTGATGCTCTTTACGAAGGCATAGATTTCTTCTCACGAGTTTCTAGAGCACGATTCGAAGAGTTGAACTCTGATTTGTTCCGCACTACTTTAGAGCCCGTTGAAAAAGCATTGACTGATGCCAAGCTAGATAAGAGCTCCATTCACGACATCGTTTTAGTCGGAGGATCTACTCGTATACCTAAAATACAGAGCTTACTGCAGAATTTCTTCAACGGAAAGAAATTGAATTTATCTATTAATCCAGATGAGGCAGTTGCTTACGGAGCAGCAGTGCAAGCTGCTATACTGAGTGGAGATCGCCATTCAAAGATCCAAGATGTTCTATTGGTTGACGTAGCTCCTTTATCATTAGGTATTGAAACAGCCGGTGGAGTCATGACGGCTATTGTTGAACGTAACGCAAAAATACCTTGCAAACATTCTCAAACATTTACTACGTATTCAGACAACCAGCAAGCGGTTACTATTCAAGTTTACGAAGGTGAAAGAGCAATGACAAAGGACAACAATTTGTTGGGAACATTCGACCTGACTGGTATACCTCCAGCTCCACGCGGGGTGCCACAAATAGACGTGGCGTTTGATCTAGACGCTAATGGCATTCTTAACGTTTCTGCTAAAGAGAACAGTACTGGGAAAAGCAAGAACATAGTCATAAAGAATGATAAAGGCCGCTTGTCTCAATCGGAAATTGACAGGATGCTGTCTGATGCTGATAAGTACAAGGGGGATGATGATCGGCAGAGAAACCGTGTAGCATCCAGAAATAAGTTAGAATCTTACGTGTTTAGTGTGAAGCAGGCGGCGGAGGAAGCGGGGGGCAAGTTGGGAGAGGTGGAATGTGCGAAGATTCGTCGTAAATGCGACGATACTCTGCGCTGGTTGGAGAGCAACTCTTCGGCCGAAAAGGAGGAATACGACAGCAAACTAAAGGAGCTGACCAAAGAGTTTGCTCCACTTATGAGGAAGATTCATGCAACTGGCTCAAAGAGCGGACAAGGTGGTAGCGATGGACCAGTAATTGAAGAAGTTGATTAGATCTTTTGAGAAAAAAATTCAAACTTGTTTGTTGTTAATAATAAATGATTTTACTTCAATGTTTTTTGCCTTTATTAGATACTGTTTTCCTAAGCTTCACTTTTGTGAGCTAAAAGGAACTGTGTAATTTATCATTAAAAATTATCTTTTAATATGATTGAATTTCTAGAGATTGCCTTCTACGAGCAAATGTGTATTGTAAGTAAATACATAAATGACATTCAAATCTTTAATGTTTAATCTTAGTGTGTGACTGTCAGACGTCAGCGAATCCGAGACTGGCTGACCAAACCAGCAACAGACGTTGCTGATTTGGTCAGCCAGTCTCGGATTCGCTCCGTTTGTCTCCTCTTCAGTGAAAACGCACACCCTTCTTTTAAACGTAGCAAAACTGCAACCACAACTGCAACATCATTGCTAGGGTAGTCTTAGCTTTTTGCGTAGCTTGATGTCCTAATGTAGGTACCTAAGCCATATTTCTGTAGCTCTTCAAGTATTAAAAAAAAATGATTTAACAGTTCCGAGATAAGCTGTTTTGCCTTATTGAAAGCAATCTCTACGCTCCCGGTAAAACTTAAGCCGGGTTGAGATGAAACTACAATTCTCTGAAATGAATCCTATTGGTGCTCAAGCTCTTGTATGTAAAAACGGTCTGGTTTCCACAATTCCACGACCGAGCGCGTATTTTGCGTGCTCAAGCTCTTAGTGACCCCTTAAACTTTGGACTGCGACCGCGTTTTGTTGTTACTAATATGGTGTGCAGAGGAGATATCCATGTTATGTCCTGTGTCCCAAGAAGTAGGTAAGTATATCGTTGGACTGATTCCCTTAGTTGTATACACTCGAAGATAATCACAATAAAACAAAATCTGATTAGCAATTTCTTTATTTTTAATTTTAATAACTTTAGAAATTGTTCGGAAAGAAGACAATGGTTTTCAGCATCATTATTAATTAATATTATGATATGAACAATAATAATTATCGCTATAATTTTTAATACTATTCATTATTATAATGGATATAACGCATAATAATAATCTATTCACTACCGGATTACTATTTACATTCTAACCTGGCAACACTCAACGTAACAATATAAAATACAAGATGGCGTATCTTAATGATAGGTGCTTCTAATATTTTAATACCCAGTAGGTACTCTAATTATCTACAGCTTCTATTATCTCCAGCTGTGTATAAAGACATAGGCTAGCTTAATAGGGTAGTTGACTAAAAAAATCTAATTAGTCCGTCAGATAGATTTCCAAAAAATATTGGACACATATTTTTTCTTTTTTCACGTAAACAAAAAATGAAGACGATACAGAGCGTTGAAAACTCGTGTGACGTCACTACTCGCTACAATTTTTACCGAGCCGTAACGTCACAAGCCCCCACGCCTGATCTTTGATGCTTTGTATCTTCGTCAGTTTTTATAGATTTGATAAAGTAAAAAATACGTGTCCAATATTTTTCTATAATCTAACTGACGGACTAAACATAATCATATATTTTTTACTCAGGAAACATCCCTATTGTCCTATGTCCAGCCGAAGTAGAAGTGTAGACTTCCACATTAAAACATTTGATAGGTATACAGCCCAACCATCTCAAACAGTTTACGTCCTAAATATTTTTGAAAACTCTATGTAAAAATCTGGCGAAGTATTGTTTCAATATCTTTAAAGCCTGCACGGAGTAAAAACACGTGGTATTCCGTAGATAGTTTAATCCGCATTCGCCCCCACTTTTGAAAAAAAAACCTTATAAATTTGAGGCGAAAAATCGGGCGACTGCGGAATAAATCAATAGCTTCTCAGAAAAAAAAAACAACTCTGACTATAAAATTGCCTTATCAAAAGGATTTCAATGGAAATAAATAATTGATTTCTATGTAGGTGTATTTTCGACGTGGTCCTAATGGTATGAATTTATAACACAGGGCTGACATTATTTTTAGTTTAAAACAAATCTAAAATAAATATTCCTACCGAAATCATCGATAAAATGTGGTGTAGATTTTTTGACAGATTTGTTTTTGGTGTGGCCATTGCTACGGGAATTCACCGTCTCGATCAGTCTGGCCAACATAAAAAAAAACGTTGAAAATGCGTGGATGCGTTATGGTAAGTTACTGGGATGTAAAAATATTCGAAGCATCTATATCGAATAACAATAATATTCATAATATACGTATATTATTCTTTTAAAAGCAAAAAGCTATGAAATGATTCTAAAAATCAATTTTTTAATAAGTTAAAAAATTTCCTTCACTTCTTACAACGGAGTTGGAGAGTTAAAATAACTGTTTTTTGTAACTGTTAAACAGCCTAAGTTTTTTCTTTAATATTGACTATTACACGCTATTTCTTATCTAACTTACTGTTTATATATAACATCGATATGTATGTTGGTATTTCTAAAAATGGATGTATTTTTATATAAAGAATGAATATTCTCCATGTAAAATTGAAATATTCCAAACTGTTCATTTTTATTGAAACCTGGAGGCCTAAATCTATTCTGACATAATTTCGTTACAATTTCGATACACTTTTAGAATGACAATAATTTCGATTATTTATGATTTACCCTTTTACGAAGTTAAATTTTTTGGGTTAAACTATTTTCCTACTTAACTATTTTACTCTAACGTGGCGTTTCAATAAGATATTTACATTTTAACTGAATATAACTATTTACAACGTGATGCAAGGAGTATGGTTCCTTTAAAATTTACATTTTCTTTTACTTACTTCCTAAGAAAAAAAAGGAAAAAAATAAGGAGGTAAAATAAAATAAAGAAAATAAGATTAAAAGCAAATTTATTGCTAAAATAAAATAAAACTATAAACCATAAGCAGTACATTACTTGCTTAATCGTATTATTTTGTGTCTTGATTTGTACATTTTCTAAAAATATATAAAAATGAAAAGAAACAAACAATATAGCTATTGTACGGAATTAGAATTGACAGTTTATGATAACTAAACGTTATAAAATGACAGCTAAAATCACAAAGTTGAGCGGTCCCGCGGCGTTTTATAAAATAATGCAATAGAAAAAACATACAATAATATAAAATAAACATTAATAATTTAAATGTTAAACTTATATAACCCGATTATAATATTTTAAACCTCGCCGGTTCTAATAAACATAATAATACTTTTCAACTGGGGCTCTTTAAACCATAGCTTAAATTTACATCTGATTGCACTTTATAATTTTTCATTAACAATTAAATGAACCTTCCCTATCCCTAAATTTATCAGCAACTGAGTTTATCTTACACGAATAGTTTCTATCCTACTTATATACAGGGTCTGGTTCACAGGCAATATTCGACACATATTTGGTATATTTATTTACAATCGAATGAAATAGCCGTAACTTAAAAATACTCAGATATTTGTACCTAATCAGGGTACGGGTTTATATTAAAAAATTAAAGCAAAAATGCATGTTTTTGTATCGCAAGTTTACCTCGTCCCGGTCGGGGACGCGCCTGGCGTATCTCGAGAAGCTACGAGGGTAATATTTACAAAGTCTTTGGCCTTACAATCGAATTACAACAAACACTAGCTACACAGTAACATTTGCACTGAACGTCGTCTCCGCGCCCCGACCACACTAGTCACACAATAAATATCGTTCGAACGTGATCTGTACCGGCAACACCTCACAGTTCGGGACCCGTTTTATCACACTCGGCTACAGACGAGCAAGTAAAGTCTTAGTACTCCCAGCCGTCGTCAGTCTCGGATTTGATTTTGTCTTCGGGGATGACGTCGTCAGGCGTGTGCGGCGGGCGCGGCGTGTGCGGCGTGTGCGGCGTGTGCGGCGTGAGCGGCGTGTGCGGCGTGCGCGGCGTGCGCGGCGCGGGCGAGGCGGCGGGCGAGCCCTCGCGCGCCACCGGCGACGGCTCCACGCGCACCGTCTCCTCCGCCTCTCTCCGGAAGTCGTCGCTCCGCATCACACATACTCCATTAATGATCACTTCGTCAGGGTTACGCGGCTTCTCATCTTGCCAGTCGGGGTTGACCCACTGCGGTGCTGCAGGCTTTCGTCTGCTGGATCGCCCAGTAGCGTGCGGCGTCGACGCTGCCTTCGGCTCAGTCTTAGATTCCTCGTCCAACGAGTCCTCGGAGCCGAGGTTGCTCTCGACGTCATCGTCCTCGAAGTCATCACCGTCGGGTTCCCGCTTTAGCGGCATCGAGAGGTCTAGGCCGCCAGACTGGTCCTTCACCTGGTCTTCGGGGGGTATTAGCCCGCGACCAATCAGTGCGGCTAAGTTGGAGTTGGCCGCGAAGTACGGCGGGTACGGAAGGGGTACGCCAGCAAGACCCATCCTCTCCTTCTGAAGCTCCAGTAACCTCTGATTGAGGAGAAGACGGAACTGGACTGGGTCGAAAGGTGCCGAGGACTGATCCCGCGCGGGAGGTTCGGCCGGTAAGCCATGAGGCGCTTGTTGTTTTAGCCGCATGCGGTGGTTGTGGAACCAGTTGGTGATGGTTCGCGAAGATAGACCCAATTCTGCGGCTAGGAATTCGATCGTTGGCATGTTTGGGTAGGGATCAAGTGCGAATGCTAATCTAAGTGCCTCCTTCTGCTCTTCGGAGAACAGTACTCGTTGTTTCTTGGCACACGGCGCCCCCGCGGTGGGGCCCGGCGAGCTGGAGTGGTAGAACTCTGACGTGTCGTTAGACGATGTGTCAGACGAGTTATCTTGTCCGGGGCCACTTGACCGTCGACGTTTACTCGCTTCTCGTCGTTCATTCTTCAAAGCCTGAAGGCGGTCAATATTGTGGGCATCACTTAACCACAGCTGCATGCGAATGAATGGTTCCCTACCCTTGATACTGAGCATATGCCAAGGTTTCGGTTTTGATAGCAATTCACTGACAGAACCCTGTGATAGACCTAGAACGGCTTCGCCAAAGATTTTTTGGCCGATGTTGTTTGCCAGTAACGCTTCCTTAATTTTTGTAGTAATAGTTTGCGTGTCTAAGTCTTGTGTGAGCGCGGCCATCTCATAGACGCTCGGCGATATGTGCTGGTGCAGGTTCCGCATGACGGGCGGCTGGTGGTGCGGCTGCGGCGGCGGCGGCTTGCGCTCCTTGTTGTTGTTGTCGTGGTGCTGCGGCGGCAGCGTGACGGCGTGGTGCGGCGGGAAGCCGGGCGGCGTCAGCAGCAACGGCGTGGGCTGCCCCAGGTGACCCAGGTGTCCTGCACCCAGGAGCTGCTCCTGCTGCATCTTGCTCAGCAGGGAGGTCGCGTCGGAAATCATCTTCTGTGTTGGCGGCATGGGTTTGTTCATATTTGGCGGACATGCTGTAAGAACAGAAGAAGAAAAATACAATTAAACTACTATTCATATCTCACTGAAAATTAAATGCAGATCTGTGTTCATATAGAGATAATACTTACGAGGTGCTCCGCTGTAGTTTCCAGTCCTCATTAGTTTCTCCGGCGCGATTTTGTACTGTGATGCAACCAACTTGTGGACAGCATTGTCATCCTCCAAGAACATCTTCATGCGGATGAAGGGCTCTCGTCCCTTCTGCGTCAGCATGTGCCAGGGCTTCGGCCTCGCTAGCAAGTCGCTCACGGATCCTTGTGATAAACCAAGGACGGATTCACCGAACAGTCTTTGGCTAATGGAGTACTGGCTTAGAGCCTCTTTGACTCTCCTCACTATATCTTCTGTGTTCAAATTGTTAAAGAGATCAAATTGTTGCTGTGTGATTGGTGGAAGAACTGCTTTCATCGACCTCTGTACAGGTGGATGATGAGGAGGGTTTGACGGCTGTGAGATGAGACTGTTCGTGATCGATGCCATCCTCTGCAGTGGGCTCGCTGCCGCTGAGTTGCTGAAGTCCTCATTGGGAGTGATGGCGGGAGGTAGTATCGCGTTGCCCAGTGGACTGGAGGCGGACGATCCCGTCGATTGCTGTCCCGGCTCTAGTTTTGGCCTTACTAACGAGAAGGCGCTCCCCGCATGCCTAATAGCCTCTTCGGCATCCATTGACCTATCCTTATCACTATCAGTCATTCCATTCATTTTGGCGTTTTTATCTTTAGGCAAAGAGAGATCTTGGACCGCTCCTGAGCCGTTCATCTGCTGGTTCTGAGCTTGTTGCATCGCTTGTTGCTGCAACGCGAGAAGGTTTGGAAAGGGCGGCATAGCTGGCAAGTTGTGGAGGTTGGGAATGTTGCCAGTAGGTTGGATCTTGGCAAGTTCTCTGTGGTACGCTTCCAGGGCCATACGGATGTCTTCCGGTGGCCTCTCCATGTGTGGCGGCATGCCGCCGCTGAAAAAAGGAGGAAACATGCTATTCGTTAGTTTTAGATATGCTGTTCTCGTTAAAATTTTTAGGAACTATAAGGTTTTTAATAATTTAAGATTGGTTTTACGGGGATAAAATAAAGACATACCCAGGAAAACCGTCACGGCGGATGTCTTCAACTCTCCTGGTCATGATTTTGGCAAGCTCCTCCTGGTATATGCGCGCCACCTTCTCTTGAGGAATGTCGTCGTTCTCATACTTCTTGAGTCTTCTGTTTTGACTCCCGTCCTGTAGAGGGGATAAAGATAGTAAGTATCGTTATTTTACATTTTGTTTATGTGAGTGAAGGTTTCGTAATTTTAGTACGGAGTTTTTTTTTAGACACCAGACCCGAAACAATTATCTGTAGGCCATACAAACATTTGTTCCGTGCGGGGATCGAACCCGCGACACGTGGCGCAGCAGCCGAACGCTCAACCACTGCGCCAACCGTGTCGTCGAGTTACTAATATCTTACCTTATTGGAGAAAGGTGAGGGACACTGAGTCCTCGGCGAACTAGAGTCCTCATTGCTTCTAGAATCATCGTTGTGGGGAGGGCCGCTCGGCGTTTTCATCAGATGCGCTTCACTCAGGATTGCGTGCGTGAGCCTGTCGTCACCCTCTCCTTCCGGCCGACCGAATACTGCGCCGGTGCCATCCTTTGTCCCAACTAGAAATAAAAACAAAATATTGTTACCCCCAAATCAATTAGGGCCCAGCCTAATGAGTTATCTAATCTAACATTAGGTTGAGTAAATATTCATGACTGCTCCAGTCGTGCGTGATTTCCACGAATTTTTATGACTTTGCGAATTAGAAAATTAGTTTTATTGGTTTTTACGTTATGATAGCTTGTTTGTGAGCCGTGAAATCGGAATAGGAAAGCATGGCGCATATGGAACAAAAGTTGTGATGTAGTTAATTATACAATGTAAACAGCTATATTTCTACAAAATATATGGCGATCGTTTTGCATTCGAATCCGCACACGAACAATTTTAATTGCCGCTAAATTGTTCGCGCACACAAACGTAGGGCTGCGTACATCCGTGTTAGTAGCTTTAACTGTTGCCAAGTAATAAATACGCGAGTTATATTTGGTACAATTGAAATTAGGCGCTTCATTTAAACTCTACAGCGATGCATAGTGTTTTAGAGATAATCGTTGAATGGGAACGTGCACTCATCGCCTAAGCCCAGTAATCCTAAAACTGCGCCCGCGCACTCATAAACAAGTAAAGTTACGCGTGAATCCCGCCCGCCATACTGTGGTCATTCATCCTGTCAACATATTGTCTCCGCTCTCACAATGAAACGACACTATTTAGATGGTGATGTACGCTCAGAATTAGTTTAATTAAGTCGCGTAATTAGTTTTAGACGTTCGCCGAGATGATTATAGAATTAAAGTGCGCGCATAATGTTCGGATACTCGGATCTCTTGCGGGTAATATTTGTTACAGTATATTTCGAGTTCAAAGAATTTTTGGTGTTAAATCCGAGCGGTGTTAGCGCGGCGCCCTCATTTATTTTATCTTATGAACATGATAATAATTGGACGCCATCTCTTTAGATAACTGTACTCTTATTGTGTCTGTACGTAGGTACATATAATATGCCAATGTACGTTAAAAATCGGCCACATCCGTCAAGTGTTTAAAGAAAAACGATAATGTTATTTGCTCTGCGGTATTTTAACGACTCCGAAAACGGATCGTTTGTGAGTTGACGTATTAATTTTCAAGGATCACAAAGACTTAATTGCGTCCTTAAATTTTATTTTAAAACCGACAATATGTACGCTAATTTCCTCACAAGTATTTCCACTTGGTTTATTTTAGATTTGTCTGCTGTTGCGCTGAGTTGAGTCTAATTATTTGACAATAAAAAGCATAATGGTGTGCGTTGCACCAATTGTTTTTCTTCGAAAACTCACAACGGGCTTTTATTGGAACGTAAATTGTATTTTGTTTATTGAGAGTTAAAAATGAATTAAGATAACGCAACGCAGTGACATTGTTTATCCGTTTTATTTGATCCGTTGCATTACATTCTGATGTTTTCCCAAATATAAAACTATCTTCACAATTACATACCATGAGGCCACTTGCAATAGAAAGGGTTACCAGTGTCAAATTTCTAAATACTAGATGTCAAGATTATAATAGAGCAATATCTCAGTATTTTGGCAGCCGAAATGCCTTTTTTAACTTTCACCAGATTTATGTGGCTTTTTTTGTCTCTCAAGTAAAACGTTATTGTTTTCACTTTCGAAAATTTCATTGGCAATGTTGTCACTTTCTGATGATTCTCACGTTCTAAATCATACAACAAACGCTGTTATGTCCTTCTATAGACAATATTTTTTTGTGAAACCAACCGTTCACGAATTTAACGACTTATGACTGCGTGAACGTGATACAAATATTTTAAAACATATTCCAGATTATGATCTTGTGTGACCATAATTTTAGACAATAACTCTATATACGTGATTCGTTTATATATTAATTAGATTTCTAATGTTTGCGTAAATTGCCACTTAAACTTTATGGTCGGCAAATACTAATTCCGCTGGCTTTTCCAACTCTGTCGTGGAACGGAAAAATATTGAATCACGGTGACGTTCCAATTTTAAATCGAAACGCATGATCTGTCACATTTTATTTTGAACAAATGAGCAGCGACAGCTTTTCAAACAGCGATATAAATGTATTTAGTCATCTGTAGTTCGCGAGGACCGTATAATAAATGCGAATGAGGTAATTTCTGTATTTTTCCGACATTGATGGAATATGCCTTCTTCGAAATTCAATTTTAGTATCAAAAAGACACCCGTTATGTCAATAAGTGCCGATCAAAACATAATTAGAATGTCAGCGGTGTTTCGTCCGCCGACCACGTCGACTAGCTGATTATTTAGTTTATTTCCAAGTCGCGGCTCGCCTCGGGGCGGTCCTCGCGGTTTTTCTTTTATAACTTCAAAACCGCTTGACATATCGTAGCGAATCAAAATGTGAAGCACGTAGTTATCTCTTATGAACCGAGTAATTTAATGTTCAGTGTAAACGGACGGACGTACCTAAATACAAAACTATAAAAGTACCTACTCTATAAATAAACGTCTTGCAAATATAGTAGATATTTTTTAAATCACAGACAAACGGCTCGACGCGATTTGTATGTATGTATTCATCCTTCGACATACGGGCCGTCGATAAATTTCAACACACGTCTATTAATGCCTTTGATCTTGTTGCAGACATTTTGTTATTCTGTAAACGGCACGCGGGCAATTACCGCGACGTGCTTCGAAATATTGTCAAAAAACTGAGGTTATTTCCACAGGCGTGTGACGCAACGCAGGTCGCGCCATTTTGTGTACCTACACGTCAAACTCGTCAACATGGCCGGCCCGCGGGACTCCGCGCCGCTACTCTTAATATTACATTTTTATTGATCTAGTTTCATTCGCATTTCTTATCTGCTAGACTATAAAGTATGTAACGATATCAGTTTTTATTGTGGGCCATTAAGATGTGCATTTTTGATGGATATTTTTAAAAAACGCGCTCAATTAACGTCGCCCAGTCACGGAAGTTTAAAATTTATCGGACGCCGTTTGATCGCTTCTGACCGATGGCGGGAAAGGGGCCGTGTAAATTCGAGTGGCAATAACATAATTCAAGGATAACAATAAAAACGAAGAAATTATTTGTTTATGCGACATTATATCGCGTGCGTGCACGCGAAAACTATTTTCTTTGTGGCCGTTATTGATTGCTATAGTCGTATGAATATTCAAAGGCTTTGGAAAGTAAAGGGGCGGTGCCCTAAATTATAGTGTCACTGTGACATAGTGAAAAAAGTAACGTTCGTAATTTAACCGTATAGGTTGGATTCGAACGGGGAACTCGTATCCGGGATTGTAAATCAAGTTGGCGGGTAGTCGCAAGAAAGGGGTGAGAAGTGCGCGCTCTATACGTCACACAGGCGATCGATGCTCATTTGCATTCGAGTCGTCGTCGGCAGCGGACGTCAGGGCCGCTCGAAAGTGTTGCAGAGCACGAAAAAAATACCGCATTTGAATTGTTAATTATATGCAAAAGAAATAGTTGCATAAACGGGCATCTGAGTTAAAATTAGGTGCTAAGTGGTGCTACAATGAAATGGTACAAATATTATTGCATGTGGCGGAAGTATTTCAATGAGGAACCCCTAAAATTTTCCAATACTGTTTGATAACGACACGACATAAATTTTTAGTTGCGTTGAACACGATTACGTCGAAAATGAAGAGGTAAAGTCTGGAATGATATAATTTTCGATTGGTAAGTTTCTTTTGTTCGACGTCGCGTGCGTAGGGTCGGGTGATCGGGATCGCGTGCTAGATGGCAATCTGCGACGACGGGGGCACCGACCACAATTGATTCCACACGAGAGAGAAACAGAATGGTCCTGTGCATGTGACGAGAGCCACATACATCCACACGAGGTACGTGCGCCGGAGGAAGCGGCCTCATGAAATTAAGATAAGGACGAGTAAGGCAATTCTAGGAATGATTTGTTTGTACGCTCCGTACACCGGAGAATTCCAACAGTAGATATTTAAGTGGCTCTGTGAGGTACCTCCGACGAATCTATGTTATGTAAACATGCGATCCGCTTGTGTTTCGGTGATCAACTGATCACGCAGTTACACATAATGGACAATCAGGTTCGTTGATTGAGCCGAAAATTACCGAATTTCAAATTGCGTGCATTTGATTGGCTGCCGGCTAAACTGTGTAGACGTCACGAGCGCGAAAGTGACACGATTTCGTTAGAACTATAGTATAGAGGGTGAGATTTTTTATTATTCAGTAGTAAAACCGTATAAAAATGTGTCACGTTTTAATAGTGAAATAATTTTAAAGATTTACGGCGGAGTTGTAAAGTTTAAATTATTATTAGTTTAGGAAGAGATCTACATCGTAGGTTGAGTTTGGTATTTAAATCATTTTTATAGATCAATTTATTCGAATGATCCCTGTGTTTTGTCAACAGACTGTAATCATTTCGGCGACTTAATATCTACCTACATAATTTCGAGCTTGTGTGTATAGAGCTTAGTTCTGGCAATTTTCTTTGTCTCCGATATGATTAATCTATGAAACAATTTTCGTGTCATAATATAAATTCCACAGTTTATTTATTACATATTCCTATCATATTCTCTGTTGACGCTAGACGTCGAATATTATCTTCTTCACGAAATTGCGAAATATTTACAATATACGCGGGACAAAATAAAAAGTCTTTGCTACAATCCCCCGAGAGTTGAAACCTCGGTACCCGCTAGTTTGTAACTAGATTCAATAATCAATTTTGTCAGCCCCACTCAGGGACTCGTCCACATAGATTAAACTGAGTAAGTGCTATCACTACGTTGTGTAATATACTTGGATGAAATTCATCACCTACCGACTAGAAACTTGGATATTGTCAGTTAATGGGTCATGGTGCTCGACTTGTTTGGGTCATATCGTCATTAGTTTTGAAGAAATCCTCCAGATTACTTAAGATACTATGGATTTCGAAACGAAGTTTATTTGCATTCTTCTTCGCACTTCAGTACCTATAGTTGAGTAGTATTTTGCTACAGTTCGGCCGACGATAGTACATATATCATCGTAGGTATTTGCTGTAGATGCAGTGACAGCACAAAAACTGCAGACTACACCGTGGCGTCTCCCGAGAGCTTATCGTATAACTTTTAACGATAGCGCAGCGAAGTTTTTTAACGAAATAACCGAATTCCCGTTAACTACAGTCGGAGTAACGCGGTTAGTGCCGATCGCGTCTGCCGCTTCATGAGCTATTTTTAATTGATTTTAAGGTCTGCGCCATGTCTTTGTTTACAGTTAAATAAAATATTATTATTATTATTATTATTATTATTATTACTTACGAACAACAACTATTTTCAATGAATTTCGTCTCCATAGTTTGAAGTTCCACGCAAATGCTGTTTATGATAGTTAAGCCGTGGAATTTACTTAATTTTCTTTCAACCGCCAAACGCGTAATTGATGACTAAACAATGGCGTCGAATTCGAATACTTTGCCGCCATCTTGGAAACGTCAAACAGTTTTTTTTCCACAGATAAGATATATCAAAGTGCCGTGACAACGTAGCGATTTTTCACGTGTACCGCATTAATAGCAGGTATTAATGCATTGATTTCGCAGAGTTGCTTTATTGATTGTGGCGGCGATTGATTGCGGCGCGGCACGCGAGCACGCGCTAACGCGAGAGGGCTTTTGTTGCGTGAAAATTGAAGAAACAAAGATCTATACCCCCTACCTAACTATCGATAGGTTAGCTCTTTATGAAGCGGTGAGTTACAACACTTTCCATAGACACGGACTAGTGGCTAAGAATAAAAATTGATGATAAAACAGAACATTCATGTCAAAATGATTGTCAAACATTCCCAAGATCAAAGAATTAGACCGAATTGATCGTTTCGTTGATATCGTGTTGAAAAAATAAAGCATAAAATTGAGATGTATCAACATTTGACATGAACGACCTTAGTCGCAAAATTTTCCAGGAATAAGTTTACCTCAAAGAACATCACAGATTTTGCTGTGTAAACGTTCTTTTGGCATCGTAAGTGCGGAAATGTGGTGCATTAAAAATAGGTGACAAAAGGTCAAATGTGATCTTGGCAGTTATTACAAACATTTTTTCGCTACTAGAGAGTGTTGCTTTGACGTGGAGTATCTGTCAAAGCGCCATTTTGAAATTGCGGTCGCATTTTTTAATAACTGGAAATATTTTCAACATGCTGCACAATTCGCGGTCATAAATTCTGCGACTTTTATAGATAAATCTAGAGCTTGATTTAATTTGCGAGTGTGTTGGATTAAAACTATTTCGCGGCACAATGACGAGTCATTCATAGCTACACATTAATCCTTACTAATTATGCAAGACGGGGAGCAAAGATGTAAAATGGTCGGTCACAAATCGCGTCCGAACTGACAGTTTAAACAACCCATCTTGTGAGACAGATCCCTGATATATAACTCGGGGTTTGCTAAGGAAACGTGTGTAATTAATTACGACGAATAATACGTCAGGATGCACTTAATTTCCTATTAAACTGTTGTGAAAACGGTTCGCAAAATGGCGCCCGCGATTTGGCGCGAGACAATTTTGATCTTTTCTCTGAAATGCTTGAATAGTTTCTGTTGAAGTTTGGTCAAAACCGTTTTTGTAGCAAGAAATAGCCTTTAGTTAAGTCTTGGCTCAATTGTCATGCGAAAGAGATATGAGCGCGGCGCCAGTAAAACTTAGCGATCACTAACAGCTAAGTGCTAAACACTATTCTAAACATAGATGCCAATTAAGGATCGCATCGCGCAATTAATAGCGCTCGACATTCAGCAGATCAATCAAACATTCAACAAAGACCCAGGCGCTGAACGCCTCGCTCGCGCTTTATCATCAATCCAGACAAACCACATCATTATTTTGGTCGGAACAGCGGCACTCTGGGTGCATTCTCGATCACATTTGCGCGAAAATCGAAACGTTTGAAAGTGAACGGTGGGCGTTGACGTAGCGACGGTCGCGCGACGTGTTTACGACCGGCGGTGCAACCGCGGCTTTATTAAAATAATTACCCGCGCTTCGGTCGCTTGCTTGACGAACGAGAATGCCCTTCTTTGCTTTTTTTTCTACGTATTGTTGACGAATTAAGACCTTTTTCGGTTAATCTGTGCGGATTTTTAGCGTGTTCGATTTTTTTATTCGATTTTAACAAATCGCATGCAAGATGGTTCAGTTTGCAAGGTTTCAACTAGAATATATCCGAGTCTCTGTAGGAATATGAAGTCAGTTTAGAATCTATTCAATGCAGAATCCATTGTATTTTTTGTATTGATTTGATTTGTCATGTTGGTTAGTTAAGACATTTTTATTGTGATAAGTCGTTATAATTTTTATTGCAAGCTTACAGTAATGAGAGAGGGAGCGGGCTGTAAATCAGCGTTGACCAGCGTTGTGGCTATGCTACTCAATGGTCAACATTAGCTGAGCCCGCTCCTTTTGCCACACTGAAAACTGTTATTTTTATAAGAATCTGTTTTCTTTTTTTTTTTTCATAATGTTATAACAATAGTGTTGGCAATAAATGTTTCTTTCTTTCTTTCTTTCATTGTAAATTAACACTAAATTAACGACTAATAGGTAAAGCCACAAGTTTGAATGAAACCAATCAATGAATTTCCTCACGCCAAAATGACGACCAATATAATAAGCAAGCTCATATATGAAAATAGTTAACCCCGATATTTCTCTAAAGTTAATTCCCGTGTGTCAACTGATATACCTACATTAAAATATATTTGTCTGTTCAAATGTAAAACGCAACAAAATTATTGCAACGGAACGCTTTACAACAAGAGCTCTTGATTGCGATAATTTAGCGCCATCTTATTTTAGTTTGGCTATTAAAAGCTAATTGTGTTAAGGACTATGAAGTGAGTCCACGTTATGTGAATAAATTAAGTGCAGTTTGAATGTACTGCCATCGCGTTAGAGTTTAATAGATTTGATGACAATTTCTCCAAATAGCTGAAAAAAAAATGACAGCCATTTGACATTACTGGCTGAATATATTTTTCCATAGCCAGACTTTTAGTCTACCTAATACAAGTTCTGTTAGCACAATAAAACATTTGGAATAAAAAAGAAAACAAATAGATTCTGAATAATAAAATTGTTCTCCTATTAAGATTTCAAGAATGTTTATTTGGTAATTAAAATTTCATAATTATTATCCCAACTAAGATGGCATAATTAAACAATTAAGTAACGAAATATTATTTGCTCGCTTGTAAAAAAACCAATTGTGTTTCTATTATTGTATTATTAATTACCTACTATAAAAGAACATCCCAACTATAAAGTATTAGTCACTACGAACAGTCCACACTATTATGAAAAACCTCTACAATTTCATTGGCTTGGATTACTATTAGTTAGAAAAGGACAGAAGACGGTTGTCTCGCTTGTCGAGTCGTTTACGCGTTCAGCCGTAACAATTACTTAGGTATTATTATCTTGGACAGTCGTTTAGGTATAAAATCATAAAGTATATAATGAGACACGGTATTATAATCATAAATATGCCCGTAAAGAGGTCTGATGGCTTCGTCGGAAGCCATCAAAGCAGCCGCGGGACGACGAACATTCTTCGCAAAATAATTTCTTGACCTCTACACTAGCTTTACGCTACTCGGCGACAGATGGCGTTACGTACACATTGTTGCGTGCATACCACACTTTTTTTCAAGTTATTTCTGCTTAAACGTTCTTAAACGAGCATTTAGTTTTTCAAAGGTGCTTTCTAAGTGGCCGTCGCGAAACTTTTTGCTGGAAATGTCCTTTGTAATAATACTTTAGCGATAATTGCGTCGTAAATTAAATGCTTGTCTCAGTCATCGTAATTTCATAAGTGTTTGTAAGATGCATCCAGTTTATGTCACTTACTGCTAAAGCCTGTCGTTTTCTAATCAAGTTTTTGTTTTTTTTTTAGTTTCGCCGCTTGCTAGGAGATGGCGCTAGGTTGCTGTCCCTTAAATTGTTCTTTGTTCGGATACACGTCAATGAACCGATTTATCAAAAACTTTGTACGTTTAACTTAGAATTGGTATTAATGAACAAATATGTTGCCAATTTTATTCTCATTACGACTAATCCCTTCGATCCCGTCGATCCCGGCGGGTTTTATCGGGTCGGTAATTATTATGTGATTATCAACACGAATTTTCGTGTTCAAAAGTTTATGATTTATGTGTTATGGTTTCGTTTGTTCGCTAACTTTAGCTGATAAACCCTCGTTTTGGGTATTTATATTATAGAACAATCGATTTACCCTCCCCGATAGTTTTCTAAACTGGATTAGGTATAGAGATTTAGTTACATACAGTTTTTAGTTCACAAAAGTTATAGATCAATAAATGGTCAATTACTTAATTGTCCAGAAGGATGTACTGAATACTTATTTATTGCTTTATAGCAATCAAATGACATATTTTTTATACTTAGATTATTCTTTCTTACAGGAAAACATTTATTATTGTGACATTTTGACTAATGGATTTTGATATTGGTGGATATATTTAAGAATTACCATCGTATCAAACTTTAAATATATTAAAAAGAATTCCAAACAAAACTTGGCATGATGACAAATAAAGATAAGAAGCATTTAATTTTCAATCTATACTAATATTATAAAGCTGAAGAGTTTGTTTGTTTGTTTGAACGCGCTAATCTCAGGAACTACTGGTTCGAATTGAAAAATTCTTTTTGGGTTGAATAGACCATTTATCGTGGAAGGCTTTAGGCTTTTATATATCATCACGCTTAAGCCAATAGGAGCGGAGCAGCGATAAAGAATGTTTTAAAATCGGGGATTCCACGGGGACGAAGTCGCGGGCAGCAGCTAGTTTCTTATAAAGCGTAGACCTACTTAACACGGTACTGTCGTTATTGTGAAGTTCCTTTCCAAAAAGTCTTTAATTAAACTTATAAAATAGTTTCTGACAGAGGAGAAATACATTTGTTGAGTGATTTTATTTCTATATTTTAACGTTAATCGATAATATTTAAGATATTGGATTGTTAATTGATAATTTACTGATTAGATTTTTTTATTTATTAATAATAAATACATGTAAATAATAATAATTGTAATGTTTGCAAGCCGAATGGCAAAATATGGCTGAACTTTGATTTACGTAAAAACTGTTGTGTACCGATATTTGCAAATAAAATTCTATTCTATTCTTAAAACCGTCAAATTGAAAATAGAACACATTCAAATGAAACGTGAAGAAGCCTGTTCGGTTTAGAGTCAGTGAGTTAAGACGGCGTCGTGTCCGCTCGCGAGAAGCGCTCGATGCGCTGTCCGCGCGCATTAGCCGGCCCGCTAATACACTTGCCGAGTTCCCAACTCCGCTCACTTCTAAACGCCTTTGACAGTCCCCGTGCGGGCTGCCTCCTGTCTACTGCCTTACGTGACCGCTTCGATCACTTACCAGCTAGGACTTTACATGTACAAGTTTACATTTCAACTTTAATGGTTATTGGAGATATGGCGATTTTACTAGTGAATAATTGGCTCTAAAACAAACAGGACGGCTAGACAAGAATATTGTTGAGACATAATTGGCTCATTAGAGATAATTATGCTTAATTGCTCATGGTGTTATGGGAAACAATAAATTAAGTGCGCTTCGTGCTTGATGCGAACCGTATAGTTAGGTATCAGAAAGTATCGAACTAATATTTAGTCAACCACTACAGTTTCAAAAGTTTGAGTATAAAGCACTATTTTAAAACAAATCCCGAACATGCAAAAGCACAATTGAATATTAAAATTTGCTTAGCGTTAAACTAAGAGCTCTACAAGGGGAGTTTACAGTATAGGAGCATCGAGGACGCTTAACTTCGGGCATAAAGCCTTTGGCGGGTGTCCTGCGCCGGCCGATAGTGGCCCATTGAAAATAGATTTTCACGCTACGCTTGAAATGCTTTTGAGAGGCGAACTTCGTCCAAATATTGGGTTCTACAAATTCTCTGCGTGTATCCGAACATTAAGTCGAGCTCTATTTACAAACGACTTTTTGGAATGTTGGTGCCATTGGTTTTGATATTTAGATTTAGAGCGGCTCTTGTTGTGATAATAAAATTGGTGTTTTAAATTTCGGTTTTTATTCGACGCCAAATATTAGATCAGATCCGATTATTTGGAAAACTTTGCATATCTTGAACTTTTGAATTCTTTCAAAGCATTAATTTTAGAAGTTTTGAAATTAGATGTTTCTGAGATAAGGTTTCATAAGGATTTCAAATTTTAAAAAAAGTTGCTTGCTTTGAATTAATCACGACAAAAAGAGCATGCTGAAGATTTACTGCCTCACGTATGAAATACGATACTTATCTCAACCAATAAGCTTTTAAATCGATTTTAGTGATCATAAACAACAAGACGTCTACGTTATAGCATTTCGTCACTGAACCGTACAAGTAATAAGAGCAATAATTACGACCACCATTATTAAACTTAATTGGAATGAAGGATTATATGAGAAAAGAACGTAGCCAGCTTACATCGCGGTTTAGTGCCCGTGAAAAATAATATAATATTATTGTTTTGTGTACAGCCGATGTACGACGATGGTTTACCAATTTATTTGCTGTGTGCACGTTTGGAAATTGAATTCAGTCACGACAGCTACGGGTATCGGTTTAATACCGTAAAATTTGTACATCACTATTTACTAGCAATTAGACCGTGTAATCGTGAGCTTGGAATATACACAAAAGTTTTCTTGTAAATTAGTTTGTTTTTCGCTATTAATTGATTAAGAGAAACGTTGTTGGTCTAACAACCAATTATCGGATGTAAAAATAGTTTTCACATCCATATTTATAGAAATATGGATGTTTGATTAACGCTGAGTTATAAAATATGCATTCATACAGAATTTATTACTTATAAATAAAAAAGAAAGTAAAAAATAAATGGTTAATTACGGTTAGACTACCTATATGTAAACGAACAATAATTATGAATAATAATTATTAGAACTGGCCTTTATAGTATTATAACGTCATAAAACATATACAAAATGAAAAAAAAAAAGATCGATGATAGAACATAGAGGCATTAATAAATACTCTTTACGGTTTTTGTTCGCTGTATTTTGAAGGGCGGGAAGTTAGTGTAGCTAGTTTTAATTGATCCACCATTGTTACGGCGCGTGCGACGTTTATTCAATTATGTTTATGTTGTGTCGACTTGGGAGTACGTGGCTGTAAAGTAACGTTTACTGACTAGATAAACAATAGATAAGTAATGAATAGACACAGTTTTTAGAACGGCGTTACAAGAAAACCTTACAAGATATTTATATTGCATATAAAATCTGTTCTGTTAATCACCTTTTCTAATAAGAAATCGAAAAGTTTTAAACCGTCATTGGCTGGAGTAGTAATAAATCAACTGTGAGAAGCACGTTGAAATCCCAGCGCGGCCCAATTGGCGTTTGACAGCTAAACGTCACAAAATGGCGGTAGCGTTCTATTCTTATTTTGAACGCAAACCACAGCCTACCAGCCAGCATTGCCACAACGCTGTCGCGTGTGAACGTCGAACAACAATCGTTTCGCAACGGACGGACGAACGGACATTATGCATGTGTGGCGTGGGAACTGGGAAACAGCCGACACCCATAACGTTGCAGGGAAATGATACGTTGCTGCTTAGTAGTTACCTAACAGTATTGACGTTATTGTACGTCATTTTAAGTTTCTAGGCTTACTAGGATCCGAAGCAACAGTTGGGTGTGAACGGGACAGAAACAGTTACTTCCTTTCAAACTGCTTTTCAGGATATCGCTTGGATCTATTGAACTACAGTACAAATTTTCTTAATTAGGGTCAGTAAATAAGAATAGAAATACTTTGTAGTTGTCGGCAATCATAAAAAAATACGCGAAAAGCTTTTCTTCTAAGAATATCCTAGGAGACAAACTACAAGTTAATCAGGTCTAATTGTTTCTGTAGTGATTGAAACTGAGAAAAGTATCTCCAATCGGAAGAAATTGCTTCCCACGATAGCTACATTGATTAGGTACGTAGCGTGACGGATGAGCTGCCACTACCTATTACTAGCCTCGTGTGTACCCAATGCTTCATAAAATCTAATCAATCGATAAAAATACAAGCAAAGAAGGAAATGAAAGAACGGTCAAAGCTATTGTTTTCATTTCGACGAATTACAGCGATTAACATTTTCGCGAACAATGAAAATACGCTAAAAAGGGAAAATGCATCCATCTTCCTTGCATAATAACCCCATAACGTGGCCAAAACACCAATCGGCAATAACCAGAATAGAAAAACGAAAACCGCATAACATCGCAGCGAAATAAGAAAACCGTAACCCTTCCGGGAATTATCTGAAATTCAATCTATTTGAGCTCATCCCTATCGATGGGGACAAAGGCTAATACACAAGAGTCCATTGTATTCGCAGATTTATACTTTGTCGTGCATTGTCGGTAATGTGTACACAGCCTTACAATGAGTACGTTCTTTTTAATTCCACCGAATTTCTGTTCCTGTTGTGGTTGTATTACGTATGAAAAAAAGTTTTTATTGAAAGCCTCTGATAGGAATAGCGATTCTCAATTGAAATATAAAATTCGATGAATGTATGACTAAAATTGGTATAATAGTATGATAGTATACATTTTGAATACCCGAACATATTGAATGCCCCACCATTATACGTATCTAAGTAAAGTTCCGTAGTCCGTATATGTTAAAGTTTAGCTTTAGTGTACATATACTTGTTAAAGTTGTGCCATGCACTATACAAAGCAGCTCGAGTGACAGCAGCAGTTGCTATGCCATGTAACTGAACGTGAACGCTATCGCTTGGCGGCGAGTTCGTCGTAGTGCGTGTCCGCTCCGCTTTTCCATTTATGTAACAAATGGACTCGTATTTTCAGATAAGTTGCTTCGAATTATTCGGCTAATCTTTTAAAGGTGGCTCTATGGAATTTCACTTTAAAGAATCTCTGTAGAGATCGAGGGCTCAGAAAACCTGTATGAAATTACAAAGACAATTTGGTAAATGATAGACAAAGTACACAAAAGGTTTAGTTCAATTAGAAAAAAAAAAACGAAAATAATAATTTTACAGTGTATGGGAGATGTTTACTTGCCCGCGCTTCCTCTGGGGCAGTTCCTGATACTTCCGCACGAGACAGGGTACAGGGTAGAGGAAAAGGATTGAGGGACAGGTCTCGAAGGCACAAAACAAAAAATAAAACAATAATGTTAAAAAAAAACAAAAGGGTGCGGAACTATATGAAGAAGCTTCGAGTGCGTTCTAAACCGTTAATTTAAAAATTCAAACTTCGAATTTTCCTAACTGACGCGTTTGACCATAGACGTAATGATTGATCAATATTCGCGTAACAAGTAATTGACGCGGAAAATGTAAACATCTTTTGTATTCGTAGGCGAGTGGAGCCATGATTGATGACTTGTATTGTCAGGTGAGCTTGACAAGCTAAGATAACCGGCGCGTCAAACGGTACAGATGATTCGTGTAAAAGGAATTGATGGTCGTGGCCCGACGTACCAAACATGATTAGATAATTTTGTCACAACATCGTATTAGATGTCTTCAACGGTTTATATCACTTTTGGTACGTTCAGAGCTAGAACATGCGGAACTGCGAATACCATTGAATCAGTAATGGAAAGCAAGTGGTCAAAAACAGAATGAGCAGACTATAAGTAAAAAATATTCGTCGATCCTATGGTATTCGCCTCAAGCTAAACGAGGGAAATTCGCACGACGATATTTACTCAAATTAACGACGTAGAGTTAAATACTGAAGTAAAATCTAATCAGACGTGAGAATGTGCTAGAAATGTACCTTTTTTAGGGATCAGTGACTTGAGCAGCATGATGGCGGCCTCGTCGCAGGCCCACGCGTGCATCTTGCGGTACGAGTCGCGCCCCTTCTCCGTTAGCTTGTCCCAGGGCTTCGGCTTCGACAGCAGCTCCGACACCGTCCCTTGCGACAGCCCCAGCACGTACTTAGCGAACAGCCTCTGGCCAATGTTGTGGACCGACAGCAACTCTCGCACTCTCCGGCTTATGTGCAACGTGTCCAGGTTCGTGTTCGCGTACTTGTCGATGTTGTATCGTAGCATCTCCTGCAGTCGCGCCTCCATCGGATCGCCCTTGGGGATGAGGGAGTCGCCGAGGCGGCCCACCAGCGCGCCGGGCGGCAGCGGCCCCATGTCCTCCGCGAACCTGTACGTGCGGTGCTCCTCGAATCGGAAGGGGCTCGGCGGCGGCAGCGGCAGCGGCGTGGGCCCGTTGTTGTTGTGGTGCGTGGTGTTGTTGTTGAGCGGCGGCGGCGTGCTGGGCCACTCCTCCACACCTGCGGTGAGAGCACGGTTACGCGGGAACACGAGGAGGGGACGCGGGTGGGTGTCTTGGGTCAGGGGGGAGGGGGCAGGGCTAGCACGCACGCTCGTAAGCGTCGCAATCATTCGGCAACGGCGTACGAATGTTTAATGCGCGCGCGGCGTCTCTCATGTCGGCATCATGGCATGCTCCGAATTCTAAAGCCTAAGTTTGAAACGATTACGCGCGTCCGTGAGCGGCATGGCTGAGGTGGTGGGAACTGGATATTCCTCGTACTCCGCGCGTTTTTTTGCGAATTGTTGTTTTTTGCGGACAGAAAAGTGAAGCGAACACGAACTAGCTACGGACATACACAAGGTTTGAACATCGAACGTGCATAGCTGATGGCCGCGATCGATTTCCAATGCTGACTTGACGACGATGATACTAAGTATCCGGCTCGAAGGGACGTCACTAGAGATTCAATCGTTACTAGTGACGTCATCATTCGGGCCGAATGCAAGGAGTCTACAACCAACACGACTAAACTGAGTGGAACCCAACTCTAAACCTTGCTAGGTTCGAGAGGTCAGTCCATTCACAATACTAGTGACTCCACACTAGGGACGTACCTGTATCCCGGCGCTCGGCGCTTCGCTCTCGCTCGGCCGAGTGGTCTCGGAGCGAGGGTGCGGTGCTCGGTGAGCGGATTTCAGGTTTGCGCTCTAAAGATCGCTCTCCACCACCCAGGTCGAGCGCTCGGAGCATGCTGGAACAAGGAAAATTAGTGTTAAGGAATGGTCAAAGAGAAACAAAATAAGAACTTAGTAGCAGTAACAGTAATATAGTAAGAAAGATAAGAGTCCACGGTAAAACGCAAAAACCAAAATTTCCACAGCAATAATGAGTCCACATGAGTGCCCTTTCCACCTCACCCAAATTCCCTAACACCGTAATCATAATTAAAACACAATCCTATAGATTACCTGATTGTAATATAAAGCTTTTAATTATCACAAGACGGGGTCACAGACTCAGTTCGATTTACCCCAATAAATTGGGTCAAAAGTGAATTGATTAAACAATTTCCAGGTGAATTAATTAAGTATTTTAATTAATAGGATGTGCTGGGTCTCTATTGGCAATATTCCTTTAATAAATTTATTGAGATTGGGCTCCTTTGAACGGTATCTTATGGCTATTAGGGAGATAAGACCTTCCGTACCTGTACCTCTCATTTATTGGTATTATTTTATGTGTATTTAAGGTAGCCGACGGTGGCTGCCTTCAGGGTAGATAATGGGTGGCTAGGATTAGAATTTATTAATAATACATTGACTGAAGATGAAGTAAGTATTCCTTTCACAACCATGATCAAGTACTAACTAGCATCATTTACAAAGATACATTTATGTGTACATCATAGTGTGTATTTTTGACGTCTATGTTTTTTTTTTAAAAACGATTTCAACAATGTTTTGTTAATTTGACGCCACTTGCATATTCGGAAACCTAAAAACTATTTTCGTAAAAGGATGCGAAGAATGACGTCTATTACTAATTATTTAGCTAAAGACGTCATTTTAAGTAGATATCTATTTATTTTACAAAAGTATTAACAATAGAATGAATTACGATAATTATGATACATTAATTGTCGGTTGGTACTAATTAAATTATCTCCTATTATTATCTAATTTTAACATACACGTGCTTAATTACTTTCGAAGGATTATGAACTGAGAAATCAGAAACAAGGAAGTAGGTATGACAATGTGGATTGTGGATTCTGATTTTAAAACATTTTCGACCTTGTTTCTTACACGTGTAGCCGTTTATTTGCGAGATTTCCCATTTGACATTCCCGCAATAGCATAAGCATAGCATAATCAGCCTTTTAACTTTCCCACTGCTGGGACACAGGCCTCCTCTCAAGGAGAGGGGATGGGCGGTTGGTGAATGTCACATGTCTTCGATTTTTTGGTTCTAGGACATGCCGGTTTCCTCACGTTGTTTTCCTTCACCGTATTGAGAGCAGTGGTGATGAAATTAATTACACAAAGTAATGCGCCTGGCTGTGTTTGAACCCGCGACCTACAATTCGTAAGCCGGGGCCGTTACCACTCGGCCAACACTGCTCTACCAATGCCCGCAATGCCAAATCTTAACAACGAGAAATTGCTTTGAGAATTTTCAGACGAAAATCATACCGGACTTCTTTTTTTACGTCCACAAGGGACCGAAGCTGAGGCACCAATAAAACTATCAACAACATATTGTTAAGGTAACTTACGACATACGATTCGACTTCCGACGAATCGGACAACTAATCGAAACTTTTGGTCGGTACCCTTGACTAATCGACCGATTTCGCCTTAAGACCTCGAATTTTCGTTCGGTTGGTAGACTAGTAGTGCGACAGATCGGTGTTACCTCCTGTACAATGGGGTTGCACCTTAATTACAATTTAATATATCGCCTATTAAATCGTTGATCGGTAGTGCCGAATCTCGGAGGTGTTGCCAACTTCATTCTCTAATTGGACGGTGTAGGTACCTATTATACGACTTTGGTTGGATATTATTTAGGTGGTCTTTGTACAGTGATGTTTTTTTACTTATATGTACTTCTATAGATGTGTTTCAAAGCGTGACTACGATGCACCTGCAAGTAATCGAAGCTTTAAAGTTTTTTTCCAAGATGGCGTCGTCATAAGCTGTAATGATACAGTTTTTGCGGCAATAAAGTCTGAATTTAAGGGATCCTAGCATGCATAGGTAATAAGTGAAAGGGGCCATTACTTGCTGTTATTATTGGTATATTTCTTTTCTTGTTGTTTTTTAGTGTTTGTGAAGGGAAGCAAGCTGGCAGCTTCTTGTTTTTCATCACTCGATAAAAATTGTTATTTAGATGCAATTAGGAGAGCGGTAGGAGTTCGCGATTTTTAATTACAAATCTATTCCCTATTTTCAGATTTTAAACCCTATAAATTACTAGCTTCTGTCCGCGATTTCGTCCGCGTGGAATAGTTACTTTAACCCCGATTTTGAAACTCTCAGCCCGATCGGTTTCAAACTGACAAATAATTTTCCCCGTTTTTTCCACATTTTCCATTTTTTCTTCGCTCCTATTACTCGCAGCGTGATGTTATATAGCCTAAAGCCTTCCTCGATAAATGGTATATTCAACCCAAAAAGATTTTTTCAATTCGAACCAGTAGTTCCTGAGATTAGCGCGTTCAAACAAAAAAAACAAACAAACAATTGTTTGTTTGTTTTTTTGTTATTTATATATTGCAAACAAACTCTTCAGCTTTATAATATTAGTATAGATAATAACATGACGCTGAATTTAAAAGCGCATAGTTACAGTCCTTAATCTTCACGAAACTGTGTTAGTATGGAAAATCCTATTATGGGAGATTCCATACCAAATCATACTAAAAACAATTTAAGCACTAGTATCAAAATGTTTCATATAATCGCACGTACTGGCATTGTTTGAAGCTTAGTCGCGTTCGTTAAAACGACCGCCTCACAGGGAATACGGATAACTAGTGTTGACTCCCTTCGCCGTTCAGCTGTGTTTAAACGATTTAATACTGGATATTACTATTTGAAATTAAACAAGACTCTCATTTAAGAATCTACAGGACTTGGCGTCAATTATTTGTTCAATAGAAATTACAATACTCGTGGCTAAATTATATCAGCCGCACGGGTCGATCTTCGGGGTTAAGCAACGCTTGCCGAGGTTAGTCTGTGGATGGGTGACCATCTTAAAATAACGAGACTTCTCCGTGCCTCGGAAAGCACGTTAAGCCGTTGGTCCCGGCTGTGATTTGGAGATCTTTGGCAGTCGTTACGGATTGTCAGCAGCCAGAAAATCTGACACCAGTCTTGCTAAGAAGTACCGTGTTCCCCAGTTAATGGGTTGTGTAGCTCTGGTAGGCAGCCGCTCCACGTAAAATGCTGGTATTCAGCTGAATCCGGCTTGTCTGGGAGCCGACCCCAATATAGTTGGGAAAAGGCTAGGTAGATGATGATGAGAAATTACAATGACGTTTGATAAACTTTGACAGTATAGGCTGTATGGTATGTTACATTAACCAACATTTTCTTCCACTCTCTTAATCTAATAGCAAAAGCTCGTAGCGTAGGTAAGTGAGCAAAATATACGTTAAAAGTTCAGAAACTCCCACAAAATGTAACTAGCTCAGCAAGGAAGACCGTCGGCTAATGTTTACGATGGTTTTAAAACTGATACATTATAAACAGCCATGACACAGTTGGGAAGTGACGACATCCCGCCTAGCTTAGTTTAGTGGAGTGGAGTGGCGTCGGGTGCGAAGGTTTTGTCTTTTTATGTCTATGGTCTGTTGATGCAGCTCCAGTTTGAATATGGAAGGTGCCGGCCATGTTTTGTTATTGGAATAGGGAATTTGATTTGGATTGTTTTTGTTAACGTTCGATTCGGGTTTTGTAATTATTTTTTTTATTATTCTTATAATACTACTATCTAATTATTAACACGTTTTGTTTTAAAGATTTAATCAAATACTAGAGGTATTTAATTTTTTTTTGTTGAGTTCGAAATTCTTTTAGAAAGCTACTCAACATCTTTCTTTAATCCCTAAACGAAAGCTTAAAAGCATCTTTGTCTTCGGCCAAAAGCCTTCAGTATAAGGCGTGTACACACTGAATATTTGATGCGCCGAATGAAACCGATGTGCGCTTACCTAACTTTGAATTAATCAGTGGGTTAACTTTTAAAACATTCGTGTGTTTAGGCTTTAAATATTCTGCTATCAGTGTCGTTGGGGTTACCTTTGATTTTGTATCTAGTTTGTTTAATGAATAGGAATGTTTCAACTGAATAGTTGGAAGTCGGGTACCTATACATTGAAGAACTCTACGTGAATTTTACTGCAATTGTTTTTATGTATGCATGTTACAGGATACTTTACGGCATTTATCATGCTGGAGTTAAAAAATACACAGATTTGAAATGTAATTAAAACTTCCTGAAGGAAAATCCACAGATATTCTTCAAGGAATCTTCCGCTTTTCCATAGACAAATAACCCGCGAATGACGATCATATTTCAAAATCTGTGTCAAAATGTCGATTGATCGCCCCTACACTGTTCAACCCTTTAAAGGGAATATTTCAAAGACATATTTCCAAAGGGGTTGTTCAGTAAAGGGATGTTTCAATATTGATTAGCGAATTAGGAATTCCTGTCGAGTTCTTTACCTTGTTTTATTGTACTGTGTCATTGGGGAGCTCAGTGGTTTGATTACCAATAGACTTTAGGAGATCATCTTGTATTTAACAAGATTTGGGGCCGTATTATGACCTCTTAAAACCATCATGTTTTCGGTGTGAAAAAGAGACGGAGCTATACAGGACGAATAGCACTATCCTTTTCTCACACAGAAAACATGATGGTTTTAAGAGGTCATAATACGGCCCCTGGTCTTGTCGCAATACTAGTCAGCCATTTTGACAGTTAGGTGTCATAAAAAAGTCTTTTGTTATCTGTGCGAATTTGATCAAGGCTCTTATTTATGGTCACTTCTATAAAAATGGCGACATTGAATGTCATTGATTCATATCAGTCTTCACGTGTAACGAATTCAATTGTATTCAAATATCGAACACGCACGTTGCTCCCATCAATGGTCAGACAATAACGTGACGTCACTCGCGGTATCAACTCGATCGCCGATAACGAGGCCCCGCCTCCGCAGCGCTGACCAATCACTGATCGATCGGTCACTGACGCCTATACACACCGACCAAATACTTGAAAATCTCAGAAACGTCCATTGGCTATATCTAAACAAACTCATATTGACTCAAACTTCCCTGGCTGAGCTAAAAACGTATGCTCGACAAACACAGTAAAAAGCTTAGAGCAAGTCGGGCATTCTTTATGGCATCAAAAATCGTCGGGCCACGTAAATTAGTTGATAATTTGTGTGCGACAGTATTAGGCTAAACTTGCGTTAAATGTAAGACAAACAGTGCCTAAGCAAATGAGAACAGGTGTCTACGATAGGGTCTTCTATTGATATATAGGGACAAACACACCATACATAATATAAGAGAATGTTTCTTTGAAATTATGTAAATCTTGTGTGCCTAGTTGTTAATTAAACACGAGATAACCGGCTAGACTCTTTATTTGACTTTCTTTAAATTTCATCTTTGACGTGTCAACAGCGTGCCCGTTGTATTTGTGCTTTAGTGAATTTTAATTATAACGAAACCTCAAAAAGCTCACGATGTTGTGTGAACACGATTAGAATTTATAAGTTTTTTTTTATTCATCTAACATTCTTTAAGAAAAGCCTTTCGCAACTTTCCAACTTGCAATATCAAGAATTTAATTTAAAATCAACCACAGATTAACCAAAATCCACAAAGAAGTACAGACAGCAAATAAATCGAACGTAATGACGCCCAAGCCAAGTTAAGCGGAGATTTGGCGGGAACCGCGTTCAGAAATCAATCCATTGCTCCCCCCATTAAGCTTTAATCTTCGGGGGTTGGCTATAACTTAATCCTTACTTGAGAACCGGAATAAATAAGCAATAAACCAGTGCAGGTGCCTGCTATGTTTATATCGAGAATTATAGATCTCATAGGATTAGAACTTATCTTTTGTTGGTGAACGTAAGATGATGGGAAAGATACCAAATGGCACCCATTCGCGTGCCCCTGGCAATAATTGAAATGGGTGTTTTCCGTTTATTTTTCTATCATATTGTGTCTTGTGGACAGATAATGTGTCAGTTATGTGTGCTTTATTATTGGGTTGTCGACGGATTTTTGTTTCTACGTATTCTTGGGGTTCGATTGTATTTCGAGAATCTTTTCTGTCTTGCCTGCTTTAACCTTCTTTAGTTTTGTAAATACGAGTTGTGAGTTCTGACGCATTGTCTCTCTTTTAGTTTTTATTATATCTCAAACTAGCTCCGTTTAAAGTTATTATCTAAGTATACTTGTTTTGTTCATCCGTGACCTGTTAGATCTTAAAATAAAACGACTATAAGCATACCTTAAATTTGTGTTACAAAAAAAAAAAACAGCACATCATGCGCATGCAGTCAGCTGATACTAACTTTTATATATAACTCGTTCCAATTTCCGATTTCCCGTCGTAAACCGTAATCGATCGACATTTTATTAAAGTTAAAAAACGCTTTTTATCGTGTTTGCACAGTCATGATTTTATGTCGCGATGTCGGCGCGTGTGATGTGATCTTTGACGGTGGATCAAAGGCGCCGCCGGTATGACACCGTATTGGTGGGGCAACGCACATTAAACTGCTCAAAACATCGGTTTTGGGATGTTGTTGCGAGGTATTTATAGACTGAGTGGGCCTTTGTGATGTGGCCTGCATTGTATTGGAGGAGATGCGTCTATATTTGCGTGTTAGAACTTGTTTCAGTAAGGGACTTCGTAAAAGGAATCATTGGAAAAAATGCTACAGTCTGTGTCTCTTTCAAGTATCAAAGAAATTTGAAGCTTTTAGAATTTTGCCAGCCTTGTTTCAGATTTTTGTCTGATTTTTTTACGCCACAGTATCATCCCATTTCTCTATTAAGTTAATTCCAATTATCTACCACCATCAAATTGATGCCAAAACTAAATCCAATTCCAAGCACTAAGTGCTAATGTCAATCTTCCCACATCCTGTTACTCGACTGACGAAAGCACCTGCTTTGGAACTTTGTAGATAGTGCTAATTAACGTTATCACTTATCAGCTATCAACAGCGCAGGTGATAGATTGTTCTCAAGGATGTTGACTGATCACCTGATTAGTTTCCTGCGTGGGAACAAGCCATCGATGGTAGGGGATTATGGATTGAGGAAATATGCAGGAAGGAAGGATGAAGATCAAGACACAACAATGGCTGGCATGGTGAGGAAGGATAGTATAAGACGCTTTTACAATGATTAAGATGGTGGTTTGATTTGGACGGAAAAATCAAGGTTGACCTAACAAAGGAACAATATCTATTAAAGATGATGTTATAAGTGAGGAGCATGATCGCAGTAAAGCTGATGAATACACTGATGCATGGGCGTACCCGGGAGGGTGGAGGGCAGGGGAGGGCAGCTGCCCCTCCTTTTGAAATCTTGCAGAAAATGTATGAACTTGCCAATCACTAATCGAAGTGTGAATGGGGCCTTAATGTGTGCTAACTTTTGAATAAACCGCGCAGTAAACATAGGCAAAATGCATGGTGCAATTATCTTTAAAAAAAACTAATTAAATAATTTAAATAAAATAACAATAAAATAACTGGTAACTGGACGGCTGGCAGAAACTGGATGCGAGAAGCCGAAAATAGATCTAAGTGGCGTGCAATTGGAGAGGCCTATGTCCAGCAGTGGACTGCAACAGGCTGTTGATGATTGATGAAAATAACTGTTATGTATTTAACTACCTATAAAGCAGGATCATTTGTGGCTGTTTGTACTACAGTGTATATAGATACCTAATGTTTCATGTAGATGTCTTTGTGTAGTGTGGACGAAACAGTCGCGGAAGATCTTACTTAAAAAGTCTGACTTGTCTCCCACTAGGCCAGAAGCTGGGTACGTCCATGCACTGATGGATTGGAGGTATCACAGATATGGAAGTTGAGAATCGAATATTCTAAGTAACCGCTGGAGGAATCGATTGTTCAAATTAACACCTTAATATAACATCATAAGAACTTCCGCCTACAACTATTGTTTCCGAACCGAAATAATTTCCCATTCATCCCACTATCGCGTCAAAATATTAACGTCCCTCGATAATTCTATTTATATTTCCCACTGATGCGACAGGAAAAATAAAAAAGGCACCTTTTAAAGTTCTCAGGGAGCAATTTTTGTATCAATATATAGTGTAAACTTAGGGGAGGCCGCTAAATTCCTTATCTCGAACGTTTAGCGTAGGAGTGCGACCTGGGACACAACTCCGGTACAAGTGGTTTTCGATTTGTGGTAGAAGAAAAAAAAAAAACTGTGTTCGGACCTCCTCGGTGACTTTCTGGGAGCCGATGGGTGTATTCTGTTTACTGTCGAACGCGTCGTTTACCAATGCATACTATTTCGTGTATTTGAAAGTTTGTTTAGTTTATGGTTATATTTGTTAGTAGTACTCTTATACGTCCAGAAGTACCTACTCAAATAGGGTTGTGAGTACTTAAGATTTTTTCTCAAAACGTAAATTTTAACAGTAATGACAAATACTATAAGTGGTACATGTTTACTTCAACAAACAGCCTAAGTACCGGAGGAGGAAGTATCTCGAATATCACAGACGGTACCAAAACCACGGGCGTCAGATCTCAAAGTGAAGACTCAATCCTTGTTTGAAAAACAACGTTAAATACTTGGAAGTCCATAAAAGATCCTTTAAGATGGTTGTTGGTAATTAACTGGTGCTTGGAGCAGGCTGTCTAAACAATAGGGTGACATCAGTAAAAGGGTTTGGCGTGCTGTGTGGCGAGGGACTATAAGATGATGATTTAGTCAAGAGAGATGTGAAGAACATCTGAAGACTAGAGTTTTTGCCATTAGGGATGCTGAATTGAGAGACATAGTAGGTATAGCAAAATTAGTTAACAACAGAGAAACACAATAAAGAATAAGAAGACTTGTATGTTTGTATGATTCTATCAGCACTATCAAAGATGATGTATTTTGAAGAAAGAAAGAAAAAATTTATAACATAATACCGAATGCCATTAAAAATATGCCATTAATAAAATTCAAAAAGGCACTTAATAAGTTGCTTTGTGACAAATGTTACTACACATTAGATGAATTTTTGAATGATGTCTCAATAAAATGATGTTATATATTATTATAATAACTTTAATTTGTAATCTTGAGCTGGATGCTCACCATATTTGTACGCCGCCTGGCATAACATAGCGCTCTCTTTGTCTATAATAAGATCTGTATGTATTACCTGTGTTAACAAATAAAAGTGATTTGATTTGATTTGAAAGAAGAAAGAAAATAAATTTATTTGGCACATACAGATACACATAATGTAGACACAAATAAAAGGAAACTTAAATTTAAAACAATAACATTCTGTGACCCGTGGCTGCGCCAAATAGGTCCAGTTCAGCAAAATGCCAGATAACTAGGAGCTGCTTGACGCTGGTTTTCAACTAAACCTAACCTTTTGCGGTTTAATACCAATTTTTAAGCTTATTCTTGAACCTTGAAACAAAAATATAAGGGGTGTTACAAAATAACCTGCTTCGTTTCCTATAACCATAGCAGCTTTTATAACTTACAACATAATCGACTAACGAACTAGTCAAACAAAGACAGGGTGTGCTGGAAGGCGCCTGCTTATCAGTCAAAGGTACGTTCAGCAAACAAATGCGCTCAGAGCACACAATGATACATTGAAAATATGTACTCAAGTGACATTAAATTAACTTGGATTATCATACCGTTTCTAGCTTTAGTGTTTGTTCTGTGGCGAAAGAGGTAATCTCTGCTGTCTTGATAAGGCAAAGGACTTTCATTTTATACCTTTGGGCCTGTAAAATGTGTAGCTATAAGATACACCTGCAAAAAGCGGCATTTTATTGCCCACTTCGATTTGTTTGAGAATAAACAATTGACATTCAATGGCCATTGGGATTGTTTGTTTGACAATACTTGTTAGAGCAGTAGTGGTGAAGACTTCAAAGAGTATTGGGTTGTGTAATTTTTTATTTTTATCGTGAATGATATTGATGTAAAAGAAGAAAGAGCGCGAAATAAAATATGACCTGTCACTTTTGACGTTTGATACGTCAAATAAAGTTTCACACCTATCATATTTTGTGATTTTTCGCACAGAACAATATCATGATATCACCATTCCTTACTCGTATTTGATCACAACTGCAATTATCTTGTTTTATTTCATCTAAACAAAATCAAACAAGGAAATGCAGTGAAGTTTCCAGGGAGTGTCGCGTCAAGATCACGCTTGCCAGTACCTCGGCCATATTCAAGGCTTGTTCTACAAACAATATATAATCTGTGCGCAGGTGAATGACCGAGATACGCGCCTTATCAAGTTTATTAACACATGCTCTATTGTCGACTTTTTAAATTTTTATGCAGTCTGTTCTAAGTAGGGATGTAGAGGAGTTTGTTTGGAAAATCTTTAGTCGATTTTTTGAGTTCGATTTTCGGTGATAGAATTTGTTGGAGGTTGTCTTAATTTAAATAAGTAATTGATTTTATTATTCTATTGACTAAGATATGATTGGTAGATTTTAATGAAGTAAATGAAACCGTTATTTACAGCAGTAATATCTCATTCAATTGCATACCGTTTCTATTTTATTTTATTTTCAGGATGTCTAATTAAACATTAGCAAAACTCTCTCTAAAACATATTCAAACTTAAAAATAAACCCAAAGTCGTCCCAATATTTCATCAGAACGACGGATACTCACCTGATTTCTCGTTTGATATCATCATAGTCCCGCTGCGTGTCGAGTCTAGCCTCAAGCCTGGCGATATGCTGCTTCTTCTCATCCAGCCGCTCTTCCAGCCGCTGCAGCTGCTGCGCGTGCGCTTCCTGCAGCGCTGTCAGCGATGCTTGGAGACGGCGCACGTCTTCCACTAGTTGGGCGATCTGGGGAAGAAAGGGTTGGGTTACTGACGATGTTTTTATTTGCCAAACTTTGAGGATATCTATGTTGATCGCTATCACAACAACCCAGTTACTGGGTGGTGGAAGTCAGACAGGCAGAGGCTACATGGACAATTATGATATTAAGCTATATCTGGTTAAATTGGAAGAAGACCCCAACTTAGTTGAGAAAAGGCAGAGCAGGCATCGAGGTATGTTTAAAGCGTGCAGTATTTATTGGCATCTGATTGCTGATTAAATGAAATTTTCTTGAAACATTCACATCACTATTACAAGATGCATTCAAAAAACGAACAAAGAATCAGAAACACGTAAGAACACATTCGTAATTCCCGAGACGGAACTACCAACATTAAAATAATAACATTACGCCATTAAAATTGTCGCAAGTAAAAATATTTTCTAAAGAATTTAATTGCCATATAATTATCTTATGTTATCTGTGTGCACAATAAAATCATCTAACTCCGTAATTATGTAGATCAATCTTTAATGATAAAGATGGGTGACGCTATCAGAGGTTTTAATAATAAAATAAATATTTAAAATTGTGCCATCTTGGTAATGTGAAGGTATGGTTGCAAAGGGCCTTGTCTGTAATACGGTAATTTATTTCTTAACTGTTCTTATTTTGTAAATAAATAATTGGCTCCATGATTGTTAAGATGAAAAATAAACTCATAATATAATTTTTCGGGCGATGAAACACGTGTAAATCAAATTGCTTTGTTACCTAAAGCTACACTTAAAACTTTATATAACATTCGCTTAGCAACACAGAAATTACTTACCTACAACATTTTATTGCTTAACAATTATTTCGGGTTTTCCCGTCGTTAATACCTATCTATAATAACAGACTTAAGAAAAAGAATCAACAATTAAACTGTAGCAATTGAGTAAATCAAAGAAGTTCCAATCGTGTTATTTAGAAACAGAGAGAACTCTTAAAAACTAATTTTAGTTCGCGTTTCCGTTCGACAATTGACGATCTATTCATAAAATCAGCACCCGACATGACAAGGCTATATTTGATACACCCGACGCCATTTATTTTTCAACTGTCGACCTTATCACTTTGCAATAAAAGCTACGTGTTATGATGTGGGTGTTGGATTGTGTTGGTCGGATAACTCTCAGCATGTTATTACCCGACCTTCGGAAGATATCAATTGTTGGCGCAACGTCAGGTGGGGTGTCGCCGGCGCTCGAGCGCGAAGATGCGTATCGTTGAGATAGATGCGACGGAAATCACGGACGGCACATGACCCTGGACGTCTTGAGCCGGCCGTTTTTCCAATTCAAGTTTTATGGAGACATTTTCTGATTGTTATTGTAGATGATTGTCTTTTTCTTAGACTTAATTAGTTTACATAAAAAGAAAATTATCATAGACAAGGGGTCTTGGAATCATAAAGTGTTACCATCTCAACATTAAAAATAAAAAATTGAAATTCCTCGGATCGGATTGCATAAATTGTTTTTTATAGTTGTTCTGTGAATCTACCATTGGATTAACTTTAATATTATTTAGCAAAATAATTCATCTGTTGTCTATTTCTATCTTAATATCCATTGAACTAGACTTTTCTCGTAAATACAGTTTCACAATTAATTTTCCATACTTTTTCTGTTTTGTTTATTTATTTTTGTGTTTTATATGACCTCGTGATAATTGAGATCGACAGGTAAGTAGACAAGAAATAAGGATATTAATTCAAAATAAAGTTCTTATGTAAACAAATAAGGTACTAAAGTACCTAATTAAACAATCACCTACATTCATTTTCCGAACCTTGTTTTTATTGTCTAGACTGGATGGTAATTAACTTTAAATCTTATATATTAATTTTATATAAAATATTTATTTTCCGTAATGGATTATAACAATAAAATTAGTATATATTTATATGATTTTATCACTCAACTACGTATAATGAAACAATCCTCGACCTACGAAAACATGTATTTGATAAACGGTATGTTTATTCAATATATTTCTTACTAGCAGCGCCCCGCGGTTTTACGCGCGTAGTTCCCGTTCCCGTGGGAATATGGGGATAAAATATAGCCTATGTTACTAAGGGTGAATGTACCTTTCTAATGGTGAAAGATTTTTTGAAATCGGTCCAGTAGTTTTTGAGTTTATTCGTTACATACAAAAATATAAAAATACAAATCTTTCCTCTTTATAATATTAGCATAGATCAACCCCAAAATACGGTTAAAATCACTTTAATTAATATCACACCTTGACATCGATGTCTTTGTACACATCAGCATAATAATACTTCAGTAAATATTGTCAGTTTTGTTTGACGCAACCTTGAAGAGCCGTCGTAAATAATCTTTCATTACAACCGGCCTCTTTATAGACTGTTGTAAAAACTGAAAAATAACCTTCAAACATCATTACGATTGTAATACTTATAATAATATAGAATAAGTAATGAGAACAAATGAAGTATTTTGTCATAGAGAACGTGTTTATAAAAATGGCTGACAGTAAACGTCAACTCGATTTTTCGCGGCATTTTTTCGCTTGTTTATTGACATACCTAGTTGTTTTTTTTTCAATAAGTTTAATATATTTTATTACAGCGAATGTTTATTTCCTACTAAATCGTTTTTGCATCAAAAGTTTAGCTCAATATTTTTAAACGTCTGAATATTTTCGAGGGATGTCACTGTTAATTATTTCTATTGGGTAATCCTTCCAGGTCCCCGTAAAGGCTATGTAAACACGCATCCCGCCATTCGGAATAGTACAGTCACCATAAAAAGTATTAGGCGAAACGAAAATTTTGGGCGGGCAGCACCGCGAGTCATTATTGTCTTAATTCAGACCTGCACTGACCGCTATTAACTCAGTTTTATGTTATAAGCGGTAGCGGGTTGAAGGAGAAGATTTGTAACGTTCAAGCGTGTTTCTGTCGAAAATAGACAGAATTTTTCTTCGTTTTCTTCGTGGGTGATGGAACGTCAATGATATTGGGTGTGTTGTCACATGAAAGAGATTCATTACGGATGTTTATTTTGTTAAATCAGTTTTGTTTTCTTATAACCCAGATTGTGAGTGGCTCGTCCGCTGCCCGCCCGCATCTTACCCAGCCTCCAAGGGCTGTTCCTTCAGCGAAGGGTTAAGGGTTACCCTCGCACAATTAACTACAATCATTACTATAGACAATTATGTTTTCGACCGCCGCCCGTCACAGTTTCAGCTTTTTATTGAAGTCTACCACATTTTTAGTATAATTACAGCGTGGCCGCTGGGGTCTGTGATCACCCCACTGTGACGCCGATTAACTCGAATACCTCTCTCGTGCGGATCGTTTAAAAAAGACCTTTTGCACAATTTGGTGAGATTTACATGTGTTAGCAACTTTGTTTTGAGTTCCAGATGGGATTTTTTGGGACTCGCTTTCAGAGTTGGTAGTTTATTTCGGTGATGTTAAGTAGTCAGTTGTTAATTTGTTTGACTGTACTTTGACGGCAGGGAAATGAGACAACTTACTTTAGTACGGAGCTTTATTATTGTAGCTTTAATTTTAAAGTTAGTCATCGTCATTCCCTCGTTTGCACTTTAAAGAAAAACACCGTGAAGGCAATTCATTTTTCAGGCAGGAGTTCTCAAGCCACACACACGGCTCTGCGTGCGTCGCCTCGCATTCCTGGCCGTGTTCCTTCCGATGCAAATGGTCGAGTCTTGGGCTATAAATCCGCCAGCGTCCCCGGCGGGTTATCAGACGTGCTCGATTCTACCTTACACCTACTTTTATATGGTGATAATATGCTTACACTTATTTATGGCGCTGATGATACTTTGAGAGTGTAAGAGACTTGTATAGTAGCTAGGAGAAAATATGCTGGATTGTTCGTGAATGATAAAATATGTCTCTCACTTTTACCGCCACAAAAACTCAATGCCCGCTTCAATACAAACGTAACGAAGCAAAGAAGTACGAAATGAGAATAGCAAGCCAAAAGCCAATCCAACATTTGAGTCACAAAGAACGATAGCTTTTTATTCCTCTTTCTCAAAACCATAACCTCTTTTATCCGTCCAAGATCGACGTAAAAGCAACAAAGTCGGAAACCACGTCGATTGTCTAAAGCCTAATAAAGTAACAAAACTGAATCAATTTCGAGCACAATGCGTCAATGCAGTGCTCAATCACAAAGGAAGTGATGACAACCGTATAAAAAAACCTAATACGCCATTTTGACGTCGGAAAGAGTTCATGTTGGCGATCTGTCAAAGTGGTCAAACAGTTTAAGGGAAATATCTGTCGCGAGTTTCGTGAGATTCGTCCCGATTTCAGGGAGAGGATAATTTTTGGAGAATTCGTACAATTTATCCATCATTAGAACTTGTCTTTCATGTTGTACCTATTGTATTTTTATTCTATCTGAAAAACTATTAGCCTAACTATAGTAAGGGTAAGACGTCAGTTCAAAGAAATGGTTGATGCCTATCAGGCCATTAAAACATCCGTTTTCTGCTATATTTACCTGCAGTGTCCCTCAACGTCAGTCATTTTGTTATATACACCGCACTGAATTTCCGCAATAGGAAACTAAAGCTAAAACGATAAATTCAACCTATTAATACATTAATTAAACGTTTAAATCGTGTCCTAAGTCTTCGGTTGGAGGTGGTGACCCTACGAAAATCGCGAATCGTCGGGAAACATTTATTAGGCCGACGTTTAAGCGGGAAAATTCAAATTTCGTATTCGAACGCGCGAGCAATACCAACTGTACGAACAAAAAGACGTTCGGAAAGCTTCTACGGCGGGACGGCGGTTTTTCTTTTTACGTCATCTATAGTCTGTCTAGTTTGACGCGACGAGTTTCGTTTCGTTTCGAAAAAAGATGATAAACGACTCGAATGATTGAACAGTTGGACGCGAGTTTCAAAAAGATTCCTACTATCCGTTTATTACGTGCTCTTCAGCTGTCATCGCATCTATCGGAATTAAAACGGCCAGATGAAAATTATTATTTTAACGTATTGCAGGGACAAACATTTGTGATTCATAAATATTCACATTTCGGCAAATGCTTTTACAGTAACAGTTTGATTGACAATGAACGTCGCGATCATCAATCACGTGTCATATCGAACGTGCGCCGTGAAAATGGTAAAAATTAATAAGCATGGACAAGCGCGGATTGTAGCACATTATTATTTCTATTATTGTGTAGGTGTTAGGGTTGAGTTTGGCTTGGTAATTTGTTTTTGGAGTATATTTTACCGGCAAACACTGACATGGAACTTGTCCATGCACTTTTGACATGATACGTCAGTGGCGTTCGGATAAACATAGCGATGAATCGTGATCATTTCGATTATTACTTTTTCGACGCTGTCAGTTCGAGTTTGGGAACTTTACGCGCGGAGATTCTGTCAGTATTAAATAGTAGATAGTTTTTAATGAACCGTGTAACAGACGTGATTAACGTTGAATGAAGGATATTTGTGGAAAGCCGGGCGAATTTATAAGACTCGGGATTGACGTTGCTATATCAGTTTTTTGTTCTCTTTTAATCTCAGGATAAGGTTTAATGAAAAGCTTTATAGTCTTTTTTCAACTTAAAATGATGCGCGACTAATACCTAAGGTCTCCAATTCATATACATGCCAATGTAGACATTGACATTTATTCCTTTAGGGAATCAGCGTACAACGTTACAGAATATTGGAGCAGGTTTTAATATTACAATCTCTGAAAAACGTAAGCTTCAACCGATAATCATCTAGCTGTCATACGATTAGAGTAATACTTTTATTGACTAATCCAATTATCGTTTAGAAACACGACATAGACGGCCGAATGCAAACTGCATAGTTCTCGTTGTGAGTCGACAACGAAATGAAGCAATTATAAGTTGTGGGAGCTCATTTATTGCCTGTCTATCGTTCGCGTTATAAAACCGAATGGAAAACTAAGTTTCGCCTGTTGTGGTTTCGAGTCCGTGTTATTGGGGTGTCGCTGTTTTGATTTCGATGATAAGTTGGTTCTGTACGTGTCGGGCTGGGAGGTATTGGATACCGATTGTGGAAGGTTGATTGGGTTCGGGTATTGCACGTGGAAGTTTACTGAAGCGGTAATTTTGATTGTTGTTTGATGTCTGCTGTGTGGTTGAGAACTTTGAGTTTTTGATTGGTTATGGCAAATTTATTGGTAATAGAAAATTATTGTAAGGTTCGGGACTCCTCTCGTTTAGAGCAGTAAACACCGCGCTAATAATTTTATCAGACACGTTCGCCACAAATTCAAATAACGAACGTACCTACCAACATAACATCGCATGCTACCAACTACCAACCTCACGCGACTTGAAAATAACCCGCCAATTACGTACAGACGTCATTCGGGATTAAAAGAAAAATATCAAGTGGAACGTGTTTCTTCCGTGGCAGAGGCAGTAGATCACATGGGGTGTGCGATATCTAGCCTAGATTATTTTGAGTAACGGCCCGCGGTCGGAGTGCTCGGAAAAAATGCATACCATGGATAAAATATCGCTTCGTGTTGCAATTAAAATTGTTGTTTCAAGAACGATGGTAGGGGCGGGTTTTCTTTTTTGTATGTCTGCATTGAAACTAGTTTTGGGTGTGAATAGGTATTATTTAAATTAATTATTTTTAGAGTATTAAAATTAATAGGTATTATAGTTTATACTAAAAGTTTTACGTCAATATATGACGTGAGAAATATATTACAAAGCTAATTATAAACCTATAGTGATTTTCTATTAAAAAATGAATTCATTTATTTTGGTTTTGGTAAGACGATTTTTCCGTTTGTTGTCTAGTCTAGTAAGATTTATGTAAGCCTGAAAATGCTAGAGTTTTCTTGAAGTAAAAAATATATCAAGAAACAAATCACTACAATCAGTACCAACTGAACACAATTTAGCGCCTTCGTGCAGTTTGCGGTGAACAGCTGATCGCGAAGGCTTTGCATTTCACCCCCAAAAAGAGGCGATAATTATTTTAATTTATAGTTACGTATCGCTAGCTTCTATCACATTTATTTTTCAAGAATTTCTACCTTTTCGTGCGATAAGGTGTTGGGTTTAAATTGGGGGTAGAAATAAAGAGAAATGCTAACTCATCGCGGATAAATTTTCCACCCCGTTAGGTGTGTTGACTTTTGAATTGCAAGATTATTAGAAACTGATACAGAAGGAATACTTTACCGTCATGATGATTTTTTTTTTTAATTTTTATTGTAAGTTTTCTGAACTGCTAATTGATTATTTAAGAAAGGTCAAAAGAGTTAGTAGTATATTTTTACGATGGCAACATAAAGTTTGCACTTCTATTATATGACACACAAAAAAATTATTCCTTATTAGCACGTCTTGTAAACACTTAAAAAAGGTCAAACGAGTATAAAAAAAATAAACTCAAAACGATCAGTTTCATTAACAAGACATCCCTTAGCAAATCTATTCTTTTCTTAATCGAACAAAGCAGGAAGCTGGTTCAATTCAAGCATGTTCCGATGTCTTCCGAAAGTGTTCCGTCTCTGAATCACGTCTTACTTAATCGGAACACGTTCCGATTCGCCGGAACGGGCCGGAGATTGACGAAATTGTGCCTGTCACAATGATCCTATGATACTTCGATACGTCAAACTTTTAGAACTGTCAGCTTCCGAATAGACTGAGGCGGGAAATCTATTTGACAGTTTTATTTTTAATGTTTGCTGTACTGGCTATTAAACTGTCATTGTGATACCATAGACTAAAAGCGATCAAGTAAAAAGGACGCAACTGAAAATCGATGTAAATAACCTAAAGCTCATGTTTTAATTGACTTCACAGAATGAACTCGTATGAGCTGTCTAAAGAACATAATTTGATAATACGAAGACATAGAAAAACAAAAAGGAGCTAAAATTCGATATTAGCCTGTAGTAGATTCGGAGTTTTCTAATTAGACTAAGCACACAAACGAAATAAAGCATTAAGGAGTTGTACAAATAGAATGGAAGAAGGGGGAATGAGTGCAGATGTAACGTTACTGGAAACGGGCTCTGTGTGATGATAAAACTTAATGTGAACATAATAGAAGCTTTAAATCTTTCTTTTTTGTTAAACATTATTAGAAAAACAAAATATTCAGATATACTTTAAAATATATTAAGTTTTGACGGTAGAATCCAAATTTAAAAGTCAAACATCATTTGCATATATCCAAATAAAAACCGTAAATCCGCTACGAAACTTCCACCACACTATTTACCAAAAAAAAAAACTAACCTTTTATACCTCGAATATAGCGATTCGAAATTCAAACTGCGCTCCCTCTCTATTTTCAAACGCGCTTACAATGAGTCCCGAACATCCAGTGTGGCCATACTTCGCTGTCCGCCCGTATGCAGGCTTCGTAAGCAAATAATATGACAAGATAAAGAGAATGGAAAACGATATTTTGTTTTGTGCTCGACAAATATCGTTAATTCTCTTGTCTATTAGGGACAGACTATAAGTATACTGAATTAGTAGTCCATAAAAAGTAATAAGATAGAACTGAAAACGTCTGTCTGAAAGCTTGATTTTATCAGAGATATACGACGACGGACGACTCGTAGGTATTTTATTGTGACGAAAATGCCCTTGTTGTGCTACAAATATATGGGTTCTATTTTCAAAAATTCTATTTTATATTCTAATTCTTTCAACATAAGCAAACATATTTCTCTATGCTATAAATTTCAAAGCAGTAACGATAATTTTTATTCAAAAGGGAAGACCTAACCATTTCAGACGAAACCATTACATATAATTACGTCTCACAACTGATACAAAACAATATAAACCTTGCCAGTCAACCTGTGGCCATTAAAGTAATCAAGGAAGCTAACATAACCTATTTATATTGTAAGATCGTCACCTGCGCTATTGTGCGCGAAGGACGGGCCACAATGCAAGAATCGTTACCATTGTTGTAATATCGCAGCTAATTGTACTGAATTGTAGCTCATATCACTCCTTACGACAGTTAGACACTGATGCCAACATTTCAGCAGTAAAACGACGTATTGATTGTTTACAGCGCGATGACTTACGACCTTTTGAATCAAGATGCGCGATATGACGTTTGTAGTCCAAGACCACCGAGTGGATTACAGAAAAATGTCGTGTATGTTTTTATGGTTTAGTCTAAGAATGACTGATTCGCGAAATGACTACATGGTCTATAATTGACCAATTCTTGAAATGTACAATTCTTTAAATGACTGATTCTACAAATGACTGATTCTATAAAAGACCGATTCTTTTAAAGACCAATTCTATAAATGACCGATTCTTCAAATGACTGATTTTTCAATTCTATGAATGTGTGTGAATATCTATACTTATAATAAATCTGTAGAGAAGTCAATTCTGTACAGGGAATATATTTTCAAAATAACTATCAGGGGGTGAGTAGTGATCGATACTGGTGCCAAAAATGCAATCAGTAAAATTTTTGTCTGTCTGTCTGTCTGTCTGTCTGTATGTTCTTTATAGAAACAAAAACTACTCGACGGATTTTAACGAAACTTGGTGCAATTATTCTTCATACTCCTGGGCAGGTTATAGTATACTTTTCATCACGCTACAATCAATAGGAGCAGAGTAGTGAAGGGAAATGTTGGGAAAACGGGAGAAGTTACCGATCGGGCTGAGAGTTTCAAAATCGGGGGTAAAGTAACTATTCCACGCGGACGAAGTCGCTGGCAGAAGCTAGTCGTAAATAAAATGCTATGTAAGGGTTTGCAAATCATATATTTCAACTAGTTTCAAAAAATAACTTGTATAATGCCACGTACTACATTTTGTAGCGCAAAAGTAAACATTTATTCGGTTTCTTTTCAAAAAATCAACAGTTATCAAAAAGTCATGAAAACAATTATCAAAAAATCAACAATTATAAAAATTAAGAAATAAATCACTTAGGAATATGAAGTTGAATATAAAATATTTTTTTTAAAAAAGACTATCATTATCAAAAACTAAGAAACAAAATCACTGAGGAATATGTGGTTATAATGTCACGTACTACATTTTGTAGCACAAAAGTAAAAATTTATTCTTTTTATTTTTAAAAAAACAACAGTTATCAAAAAGTCATAAAATCAATTATCAAAAAATCAACAATTATAAAAAATAGGAACTAAATCACTTAGGAATATGATTTGCAAACCCTTATATAGCATTTTATTTACTATATTCACACACATTCATAGAATTGAAAAATCAGTCATTTGAAGAATCGGTCATTTATAGAATCGGTCTTTAAAAGAATCGGTCTTTTATAGAATCATTCATTTGTAGAATCAGTCATTTAAAGAATTGTACATTTCAAGAATTGGTCAATTATAGACCATGTAGTCATTTCGCGAATCAGTCATTCTTAGACTAAACGTGAAGGGAAATGTTGGGAAAACGGGAGAAGTTACCGATCGGGCTGAGAGTTTCAAAATCGGGGGTAAAGTAACTATTCCACGCGGACGAAGTCGCTGGCAGAAGCTAGTCGTAAATAAAATGCTATGTAAGGGTTTGCAAATCATATATTTCAACTAGTTTCAAAAAATAACTTGTATAATGCCACGTACTACATTTTGTAGCGCAAAAGTAAACATTTATTCGGTTTCTTTTCAAAAAATCAACAGTTATCAAAAAGTCATGAAAACAATTATCAAAAAATCAACAATTATAAAAATTAAGAAATAAATCACTTAGGAATATGAAGTTGAATATAAAATATTTTTTTTAAAAAAGACTATCATTATCAAAAACTAAGAAACAAAATCACTGAGGAATATGTGGTTATAATGTCACGTACTACATTTTGTAGCACAAAAGTAAAAATTTATTCTTTTTATTTTTAAAAAAACAACAGTTATCAAAAAGTCATAAAATCAATTATCAAAAAATCAACAATTATAAAAAATAGGAACTAAATCACTTAGGAATATGATTTGCAAACCCTTATATAGCATTTTATTTACTATATTCACACACATTCATAGAATTGAAAAATCAGTCATTTGAAGAATCGGTCATTTATAGAATCGGTCTTTAAAAGAATCGGTCTTTTATAGAATCATTCATTTGTAGAATCAGTCATTTAAAGAATTGTACATTTCAAGAATTGGTCAATTATAGACCATGTAGTCATTTCGCGAATCAGTCATTCTTAGACTAAACCGTTTTTATGATGGCAACATAAAGTTTGCACTTCTATTAAATGACGCTCAAACAAAATTATTCCTTATTAGTACGTCTTGTAAAAAATCCGGTCATAGATTAAAATAATAAAATTGTAGCACAGATACTAAAGTCTAATATTGTAAGAAATATTTGTATTATCGCATAGCTCATGGGCCGGTCTCGTTTTTACGCAAATACCGCCATCTGGCGGCGCTCGCGACGTAATTATAAATAAAATTGACATTAATTACAAGTCTCCATGTTTTTTCAAAGTGGGTTAGTAATTTCTAGAAAATAATTCCTTTTAATACGAGAAAAGGTAAATGCGTGTAATGAAACGCAGTTATTAAATGTTGATGCAATTATTATAATTTAACAAGATAGAGATTAATGTCGGAGAGTAACAAGCTATGCAGTACGGACACTTGGGACATTTAAACACGAATAGCAAAGAGGTACGGAACTATTTAGTATTTTTGTTATTTAAAAAAAAATATTGTCCATACCGACCGACTAGTTTTTTTCAGCAAAATCTGTAGTTGGGAAAATTCTTTTCTTCAAATCATTTTTTTAATTAGAAGAAATACATAAATAAAAAGAAACAACCTTGTGTAACTGTGACTCAGATAAATTGACAGCAAAAACATAAATCACAAACGATAAGACGACATTAATTTGTTTCGCGCGCTTCCTTTTTTTAGTTCCAACTTTAAATGCCAGTCTACATCTTACTCTATGGTCGAGAAGGAATTATAGACAGGTTTGCTAAAGAGCGGCGTCTTTGGTACTATTTTGTGCCATAATTATATACTTCCAGCGTTTTAACGAACTACCAATGAGCGTGTTTTGTTGAATCTTTGCTTATATGAATTACACTTTTTTGCGATAATTGCTAAAGTCCCGAGGTGTAGTTTAACCAATTAGCGTAATAACTTAGGTAGTTTAGGCTCTATGAATTATAAAAGAACTCCTCAGAAGCTGTGTTTACTTCTCATTTGGAATCGCAACAATGATCAAACACTCAAACATTCCCTCTGTCCTCCAAACAATACATCCATACTTTATAACTAAATGAATGTACGAAAACGTACTAAGCAGACCCCATCCCATACATAGAGACACATTAAAAAATCAATAGCAAAACTGCACGCTCACAATTAAGAAGTCCTCTGAGTCGAAACATCCCTCAAACGTCATGACACCCTTACACTACAAACAACATACGGGCATACATGCGAAAATAACGATACACCCGTATTAGAATGCGACAAGGTTGAAAATTCACTGTGACATGCTAAAAAACTGGTAAACTAAAGAGCTATCCGGCCAGCAAAAATGTACGCTTAGCGGCGAAGCTAAGGGAGGTAGGGGCAATTTGGGCAATATGCAAAAGTTGGGCGGTGGGAGGAGGGGAGTGTCGTGATTAGGCCGTGTGTGCCGATGCGCATCTTATGCCCGCATTACCCTTTCGTTTTCCTTCCGATAGCTGCCTTTGTGGGCCCCTTCAGCTATCTGTGCTGCCGAGATCATACGATACCAATTTTCTTTGACGATTTTTTTCGAGAGCTATCGATTAAGAACGGTTTTTTTTTGTCAAGACTTTATGATATTGAATTTTTCATCTATTTTAATGGATTGGCAGCGGTGGTTTGCTTGTTCAGATGGGTGGATTTTGAAGTGTTTTGGCTTTAGTCAAGGGCCGAATACTTCTTAATTTGATTTGAAAAGATATCGCGATCTTTTTTGACTTGACATCTCAGCATACGACTAATGTATTGTGAAACTATTACATATAATTACTCGTGTCTTTCCTTGAAACTATGCTTTTAAAACGTAATCAATGCGATGCGGATGGGTGAAGTTTTCCCTCATAATGTGTCAGTGAATGTAACCAATCTGTAACGACAAATACGCGCAGTTTCCTTTCGATACCCGAATCATGCTATTAGTGCAGTGAACCATCACGACTACTTACTTAACTTACATCAAAAGTTAGTTTAGAACTGACACAATCGACTAAAATGTTATACCCATTAGGAAAATCGACTACACTCGCTGGGGTGAACTCGTTAACACACTTTCCAAGTTTCTCATCGAAAACTACCCCCGTTTAGACTACCAAATACGTTGAGGACAAACTAATAAACGTGAATGTTTAATATTCCGAATCTTCCCCCCGCCGGTTTCAATATGAGTTTAAGTAATATCGAATTCTGGCATCGCGTTTTCACGTACAACGCAGTAAAGGGATCAGCCATTCTTCGCGGCGGTACCAACAGACGTTATGGACTGTTCCAAAGAGTGATTTCCCTTGAAACCAATGTAGCATATAAATACCATTATTCTGAAACAATTCACGCTTTGGACCCGTTCCGTTGTTTTGGATTGAACGAGGGTATTCAATAAGACGTTTGTGTACGAGCAGACAACTTTTGAGATTTTGTATATTTTGAAGTGAAACTAAGTTTGGGTGATGTATTCAGAAAGTTGTAAGGGATTCGATTTTTGGTGTAATATGTGTCGATGCTGGTAAACGTGTTTCATGTGAGAAAAATTTAACACTCATGTCGTTTCTGTTAGTCCGTATTATAAACTCCAACCTTTGAATATAACAGCTAAACCGAAGATCAAAAGTATTATCCCATTAAACCCTTCAACAAAAAACAAACGGGCAGAACCAAAAAAATCTCAACAAAACCGAACCACGAAACCAATATCGCCAAAAATTTCGCCGCAAAACTTTCAAGAGCATCCATCAGTTCGGATACTTACACCCCCCCTCTCCCCGCGCACACACACAACCGTCTAATGAAATCAGACATGCCACGCAATTGTAGATTCAATTAGTACAGAGCCGTTACCATTCTTATCGGGACGAGACGATTTCACGAACGAATTAATCCGAAAACATACGATTTCTATCTTCCCCCAGTCTCCCCCGTCTTCGGTACCTATCTGTCTATCTATCGATGTGACGTCATTGTATTTGCCAAGAGTAATTAAGTACATACGGAGAGTGATAAGTAATGGAGTTTAAAATGTACCAAGTTTTGCCAAGATGTGTATTTATTGAACATTTTCCAAGTTACGACTGTTTTTGAGCTTTTGAAGCGACTGTGTGAGATCATGGAACACGATTAAAGAGGATTCTCTGTATTGAAGTTATTTTGATATTGTTCTATAAAGTTCAGCCTTTGATTGATTAGATCAGTTGGTAAAATTAAAAGAAATAGGAACGATATTTCTTACAAGTTACATGCGATATAATTCAATAGAACTATTGACATTTAACCAATTCGCTATGTCAAATTGAATTGATTAAAACTAAAGTGACAAGCCATTGACAATTGTAGAGACACCCAGCCACATTCGATTATCAAAAATTAAGTCATTCATAACCGTAAACAATTACCGAAATCGAATTATTCAATCGGAATAAATTAAACTGAATCGGAATAAATCACATTGAGGAATTAAAATACGATACTCGATAATTCAATAGACAAAGCTGTAGAGGGTCCAATCAAAACAGACGATACGAATCATCGATAAAATAGTAATAGAGAGGGGACGAAAAAAATAGGGTATTTTTTTATTATCGTTTATTGATCACTCACGCCTCTGTATTGAGAGCTATTGATAGATTGATATTAATGCCGGGTTCCGTGGGGTGGCGGTTTTTTTATTACAGACCTCGTTGACGGAACCACAATTGGATATTGTGTGTAATTCTTTTACACACAATGGTTTTATTTTTTTATCGTTTTGTGTCAGTTGATTATTGGCGTTTTTATTTTCATGTTTGCGTTTTTTTTTCTCATTGATTGTTTGTTTACAAACGTTTGTAACGAGCGGATATTTTGTTTGCACAGATTTGAGTGCTGACTGATCTAATTGGGTCAGGTTGTGTTTGACTTTAAAAATAACATCTCTTTTGTTAGGTAGTCATCCCCTTTGAAAACTGTCGTTACTATCCACTTCAAGCTTGAACAAAGAAAGCAGCTTGCATTTTAAAATACTTTCAAGCCGTTCCAATTTCAACGAAGCCTCAGGATCCAATTTACCAGATCAGAGACAAGCAAGTTCATAGACAATATAGATTCAAACAATGGCGTTCCATATTCGTGCTCACACTTCAATATGCGAAATTGACACCGCAATATTACAAACAGAAATAAGATTGCCTCAGGCACCCCCGCGTGGGGGGACACTTTATTATACGAAATGTCTTCGCGATTGAAACCAATTGTTAATTGAGCTATATCTATGAAAATTGCGTCTGTGCGTCGCCGATTCTTATCGGAATTTGTCGTTAAATTTATTATACAACGGCTTTTCGGTTTTCGATGTGAAATGGAACGTTTATTGAGGCTTCGGATTTAAGTATTAATAAGACGTCGATTTTACGGCTGAGAAATTAATTACAAGTAATATTTAATTGAAAAGAGACCGACTTAGACCGAGTAAATATTTCATAGTCAGACTAATATACAAAAATACATACGTAATTATTTCTACTCTATGGTTCATCCAACATTGGAACACCACACAAAACTCATATACGTAAATTCACAAATTTGAATTTAGAACATCGAATGTTGGCGGCAAAACAATTATTTTAATATACAAAATAGGAAAGCCCGACAATAGTTAGACAAATGAATAAATCCAAATGGAAATTTCCCTATTCGTGAACAATAGTTAGATTTGGAGGCTGTATCTCGTACAGACAGATTGATTGGGCCCTTCCTACAGCTGTGGAGGTGAGGATGTGGTTACATTGTTTTATGATATATAAAATGTTTAGTTTTGAGAAGTTTCGCTCGATGTTATTGTCTTACGCGAGGCGTTGTGTACCTATTGACAATGGGTTTTGAAGGGATGGCACAATAGCTACTTATTCTGTCTACAGAGTAAAATGATCGTAGAAAGAAGTAACTCCTAATTTATGATATGTATTGACCAATACAGTGAAAACATGAAGTACGAGAGCCAGTATATCATCGAAATATCGCGTCCGTCATCCAAGCGGCCATACATCCAACTTGCCGACAATATCTCTAGCAAAATCTCAAGTTTCGACATAAATAATCACATTGCGTTCACATAAATTTAGGATCTCTCTCCATATTTTGTTACCTGCGCCGTTTGTTACGATTTTATTATGAAAATGAATGGCAGGCGAGAGCGGGTGGCGGGGGAGCGGGGGGTGGGACACGATCAAAAGGGTTCCTAATTCGAACATTCGGCAACGGTGCACACTATAGCAACTATGAGTTTTATGGCCCGAATCTTTTATGGGATAATCAAATTTTGTATTATTAATGCTTTTAATTCGCAGACGGGGATTGATTCTGTGCTGTTTAGTTTCTGTGGTTGCATTCAATTACAATAATATCTACATGTTTTGATTTTTCGGGTACGTAGTTGCATCGAATCGAGTGTCTGCTTCAGTTCTGCGCAGTTGAAGTTTTTTTGGACCAAATTCAATTTCAAAGTGCAGAACCAAAACCAAACTTAATTCTCATACAGACTAAACATTTATGCATATCAATCTCATATTCGTTGTAGTTAGTTCAGAGTTCTCGTGTAAGTTCGACAAAGTTCGGGCTTCCTCAAACATCGTTTAAGCGAAGAATAACAAGCGAATAAAATACTTAACTAGGTAAGGAGGAAGGTGTTTCTCTAACAAAAGGCGTTTGCTTTTCCCCAAACATAAGCAAACCAACACACAAACCGACATCATTATTTACGTAACAAACACATCCCTATCATTATTTTAATTGAATATGCTTTGACGTTAACTTATTTTTGACATTTCTCCTTCTTCGGAATTAATTTGCGTGTTCTATGGTCCTTCGCACAGACGTCATACGCTTAAACCTTTGTTTTCATTATTTAGTATTCGCAAGAATTAATTGGAATTTACATTGTATAAAATACACGTGTAATTAGAAAACACGTTAAGTTTGACAAAGAAAATTCATCATGGAGTGAAGCACGTGCCGTGTTTTTTTTGTTTATGGCATTTGTGCGACTCTCACTTAGAGCGTTCTGTTATTTGAATTTCCCAAGTTGAACATTTGAATTCGGAACTGTCAAATATAATTTTAATATCCGCCATCACATAAAGTAGGCGAAGGAAACTATCCCAACAGCCAGGCAATCTAACAGCATGTGAGCTCGAAAACAGGAAAGTATCTTTAACGTTCACGGTTCCGCATACATATCTAACATTAAATGTAATCGTGGAAACCTGTGAAAATATGTAAATTGATCCTTGGAGATGCCGGACCGACGGACTGAGTGAAATTTGAATATAAACTTTCCACCAGTACCGTATAAGCGTCATTTATTTTGGCCGCCCATAAAATATAATGATTTTTGACGTAGCTCTCGGCTATATTAATTTTGTGGGTTTATAGGGGTGGGTCTGATATATCGACAGGTATTTGTGTGTGTGTGGGGGCGCCTTAATTACGTCATTGACCTCTTCATTAGAATGTAAGATACTGTGTCTATCATGTAACTGTTTGTATAGGAGTAGTACCGTTTATATGCTTGTTATTTTCAAGTAGCTTTTTTCAGGAATAAAAGTTTCGCGAAGTGTCTTGGGTGTTCCTTAACGTTCATGAGTAGGTACCTACTAACTTTAAATATTTGTGGAGGTACAATCATGCCGCAATTGTAAATGAAATCAATTGCTATCTGTTTTCTCGGTGCCTCTCTGTCAGCGATTAACGAAATGTTAGCAGCTGTAACGAAGGCACAGATCATAACAACACAATAATAGAAGGAATTAGAATTTTCCAAATAAGTTACGCCAATATGCAAACACAATACCAATTATATTAAAATATTCCAACGTCTAAATATGTGAAAAGGGAAAAAATCCGCAAAATGGACGCCACTCGTCTGAATAAGAGATGGAGAATATTTACATAAAAAACAAATAATACACGCCGAGACGGGATGCGCGCATAAAATTAAAATCGATGAGAAATTCTACCCTTCGAATTAAATATCATTGCCCTGTCTCACACACACAATACACACACACACATACACCCGCACGTTAAGATCTAGATTAATGTTGAAGGGGCTGTGAAGCGCCATCATTTAAAACCATAGTTGAATTCGTATTTAGAATCACTTTGCAATTCTAAACTTAACAGGCCAGCGTTGCACTAGAACTATTTACGATTCCAATTTCAAATGTTAAAAACAAGCACATTCTTCCGTACCATAAAGAACAGATATTTAAAAAAATAGCGCTATTTCAATGGGGTGTAGGTTAAAATATCGGTCCGTGCTTATTTGCATACTAACTAAAATAATTTATTATTTTTTCTCGGAGGGTCGCGGTCGACGTGGGGTGAGATTGTATACAATGAGAATAACTAGAAACTGAGTGTTATTGGCCCGATCACAGAGCGTCGGAATATTTTAAATAACGTTCATCGGAATCGCCGTTTGAAGTTGAATTTCAAATATAGATGATATACGGGCGGTGTAGTTCCAAACAAATATCAAATTAAACACACACGGAAATGCAATATTCAACGTCAAAACACGGGATGCTTAAAAGTTTGAATCAAAGCGGTTCGGAAATCAAAGTACTGTTGGCAAAAGGATGAGTGGAGATCGTGGTTCGCGACGCATCCTTACAACGTAGCGTATGATTGCGCGGAACAAAGCCGAACAACTTTCAGAGCGAACTCGTTGCGTCGGGAAAAGTTTGCCGCCTGCGTCGAGCGCCGTGTGTCACGGTGCTGGCCGAATGGCCGTCGAACCGTTTGATTTTGGAATGTTTGTTGCCAAACTCAAATCCCTAATGATGGCTACATTCGGTTTTGGAATTTGAAGTTTAAATTCTAAAAAGATATTTTCATTGAATTTAAAAATAACGTAATAAGAATAACACAATCTTTAACTTACTAGTGCAAGTATAGGTTACATATTCAAAACAAACGACTCGTAGAGTTCCCGATTTCCCATTTCCTACCAAGCGTAACTAGATTTTTCCATCGAAACCGAAACCTAAATCCACTCCAAAACTTTTCCAGACGATTTCGTATTTTGTAAGTTTTCTTTCGATCAAGTATTGCCCAACTACAAATCAATCTAGTAAGTTTATATTAGGAAACGTTCTGTTTTGTTGACGCTGCGAGTCTGCGAATGAAATTATCTTCCGTATCAAAGGGAATAATTTTAAATATCTACACATAGCCATGGCTAGTCCTGCCAGACGGCCACCCCGAAAGATTTATACATTTTATACACCCCGTTCCACGATACTGTTCAAATTCTACGATTCACTGATGCATTATATGTTTCCCCGTTTTTTTGGCGTCTGCCCATGCTTTTGTTTTGGACGACGTTATTAATTGTATATTTCTGATACGCAATTGGTGTTTCTAATATCTTATTGGAATGGAGAGTTTTTCTTGCGTGAAGCGATGGAGTTTTGCTCCTGTTTCATTGAAATGGACATTACTTTTGAAGCAGGGGGACCTTTTGCATGAAAACACGAAGGTGTTTGAGAAAAATCGAGTAAATCATCGACATAAAATAAATTGTTCTTATTTTTACATGTTACTTTTTTTCGAGAACAGAAATTAGGGGACTTCGTCTGTGATCCTTGATTAGTTATCGCAGTTTTTTTTTTCTTCAATTTAGTTGAGTGACAAAAGGTGTTGGTATTCATATGCAAATGTCATTGAAATCTGGTAGAAACCCCACGTAAGATCGACATGAATCTTTACAAATATTAATGACAGAGAAGTTTTTGAATTACACGGTGCGTAGTTGTAACTTTAATGGGTTACTGTATTGTGTTTCTTTTGTCACTGTGATACTAATAAACACTATTCTTAGTCCTGCAGCTTAGTAAAAAAGGAATACCAAGAACCGTTTCGAAGGATATTTGATATAGGTGACTTATAAGTGACATTCAATAATAGTTTCTTGCTTAAGAAATTATTTTTCAAATTTCTGTAGAAATCTATTAGTATATTAGAAGAAGTCCTTGCGACTTTTTCTAATATAATATGATGAACAAAATCACCGATCGTCAACATCAGCATACATACTCCTACCAAAACAAAACCGACAAGGGGAGATGCAGTGAGCAAAGATATCGGACAGGAAAAGGGGTTGATTTTGATTGAATATCTGTTATTAAGACCCTCCGTACCCACACAGGCGCAGATATAAAATAATATACACATTAACTTTATAAATATGCATGAGTTTCGTTAAAACTTGTATGTCTGCGCCGAATTTATAATTGTCGCTGTGTGTGTGTGTATTGATTGTAATAAATTGTGCTCATTGTACGAATGCTAAGCTTGCAACGAAGTTTTTTGAATATGGAATTAGAGGATTGAGTATAGAGAATTTTTCTATTTTTGAATTTAGTGTATGAAGAAAAAATTATTCCACTTTTGAATGTAATGGTTGTAGAAAAAATTGTTCTTATTCGAAATAAAGTTTTGTTTTCTTAGGTAATCGGTTGTGTCACTTCTATATCGATTAATCTATTTCTGTTGTTTCATTTGTTTTTCTATCTCCAGTATGATCGGTTATTGGGTTCGGCCATAAGACTGTCTTGAAAAACACTGCTTAAGAAAACGTTCCACGAATATTCTCAAGTTTTCCTTACACACTACATATATAATACAAAATACGAGTTTATTATGAGCGTTGATATCCGTCGTTGGATGATGACACTGAGTAATTAATGGCGGTCGAATTGTGCGGTTTCCTCCGAAGTCTTATTGTTTTGCAGTTTTTTTGTTCCACTTCCAGAATTAATTTACTTTTCAGTTGCCAGCGATCGTACGCAGATATTTAATGATGTACGTTTTGTTTTGATTACATCGAGTTTGTAAGGTTTTGGGCCACGGTTTTGAGATTTTGGCACTGATCGGATGGTGATGGTATCGTAATGATTATAATTACTTTTGCGAAATTCTGATATTTGAATTTTATTTTTGTCATTATCTTACATTTTTTGGATCATTAAAATCTTTAAATACAATTCTTTGAATTCCGATTCAGCATGTTTGCGTCCCTAACAACTGATGTACAGATAATTAAACATATTTTAATATACCAAGTTGACATCGAGACGTGTTCAAGAACGTACAACAAAATTGGCAAGATGGCCGTCAGAGGGCGCCGCTTGTCAGCCATCATTAACGAGCTGTCAATGTCAACTGTCAGTTGAAGCGAAGATGTCGAGGCGATCAGACGTCTAATGACAAGAGTTAAACTAATTCTTGGTGATGCATCGACTTGGGGTGCGATATTTTTAGTTCTGTTCTATCTTAAGATGATTTGTCTGAGATTTCTGGTGCTCAATCTCTGTATCTCTTATTAGGGCAGATTTATAAATAATTTTATATTTTAGCACTTTCCGATACAGGAATGCTTTTTTCTGTTAGAAAAAGGCTTTTCTATGTTACGCATATTAAAAGGTTCAAATAAAATATCCACATATCAATATTACAACAATTAAAATAAAAGCTTTTGATCTAGAAATTAATAACGTAGCGGACATTTTGGACGCGTTCCAGATTATTTCTAAATGAACGATCCTTTTTTTAAGTTCGATATGAATATTCGTTTGCATGCGTGTCGCCCGGCGGATAAAATACGAGGACTTTGCACAAGTTAGAAGAGCTAGCGGGTTCCATTGATGGATGAATGATTGACTGGAATGCTTGATTTAAAATTAAGGAAATTATTACTATCTAATCATATTTATTTTTGGCTTGAGTGTCTCAAGGAGACTCTTAAGCAAAAGAAATATGATCACTATTTTAAAGTAACTAGAATATACTTGCTGTGTTCTGATATATCGCTGTACTGGACCTTTTTAGTGCAGCCGTGAGACACTTAGTTTTTGTTTATTTTTAACACGCATGGTACATGCTACGGTATGTGCTTAATAAATATAATTATTTCTAACTAGCATCGCCCCGCGGTTTCACCCACGTAGTTCCCGTTCCCGTTGGAATATGGGGATATAATATAGCCTATGTTCACCGGAGATAGTGTAGCTTCCCAACAGTGAAAGAATTTTTCAAATCGGTCAAGGAGTTTCGGAGCCTATTCAATGCAAACAAACAAAAAAAAAAAACAATCAAATCTTTCCTCTTTATTATATTATTATATTTAATAAACAAAACAAACAAAATTTTGACCACTAGATTTTTGAGAGCTGTCAGTAATGTCATCAATAACCGCCATTCGCCCATCACTCAACACGGCACAAGAAAGTCCCGTTTTTAACTGGGTTGTTCACCTTTCTGTATCGAAAGGGTTAATTCTATGCGAGAGGGTTCCGCATGTCCGTCTGAGGTGCGTACTATATGTTTTTATTGTTTTTGAGGGTTGGATGCTACTGTACTGTCGTCTGCTTTTGTTTTTATTTGCAATATTATGAATCATTTTGGGATATTCTGTTGATCGTTTCGGGTTTTTGTGGTAAGTGGGGTAGTAAGGTTGGAGAAAAATGGCTTTTCGAGTTGAGCGAGAGGGTTTTTTGATAATACATCTTTTTTATTGTATAAAATAAGTTTTGTATTGTATAAAATTTTCATGTTGGCAGCCATTACGCCATTTTCTTTGACATTTACGCACCAAAAATTACCACCAAAATGTCTTCGAGCCGTATTACGACTTAAAGTCAAATAGTACCTACTGCCCCAAAAGTAACACCCAAGGGCGCAGTTTTAATTTGTATGTATGCAACTATAATGTATAATTCTTGTATATAGTGGCTTCGAAAAGGGTGGGTTCTCTCGGGACAAAATTTGAGATGGGGATCAAAAATCGCGATTGAACCCTATCGAAAACTTACGTGTCTTGGTGTGTATGGGTTTGTGTGTGTGTGTGTTAGGGGGTGACAGATCAGGGGGTGATTTTTTGGACATTGTCGTTGTGATGGCATTGGATTTTGATCGGTTATCGTGTGGAGTACTTTTGGTAATTATTGTGAATTCTAGACCGTTTCTTCTTTTGAGGGACGTGTTTTTACACTATAAGTTTTTCCCAATTAAGTGGTTGTTTCCCCAAAAACAAAGCATTGTTTGAGTAATCATTCTGTTATATGCTAATTACGTGTGTTAATTAACTCAGAAACGTCCTCAGTATACACGTGTCAAGTCTTAAGTATTTCTGAACATTAAAACAAAAGATAAAACAATAAATACAGCCTCCATTTGATTTTATATTGACATAGCGTGACGATATGTGCCATGACAAATTTTATTTACCAAAGAAATATACTAATAAGCAGTATTATCCAAATTGGTATAGCAATTTTAGAGATTATTTTTTCCCAGACGTATTATATTTTGCGCAATATTTGTACGTGACGCAACTAAAGGGTTTTTTTTGTAGGGTTGTCTCTGTACCTAATTTTCACCAGATATAATATATAAATACTGTGATTTTATATATATTGAAGCTATTGGTAAATAATAAGGGGTGGTCATGACCCAATCGATTGATCGCAAAGTCGCAATCAAAGGGTTGTTACGAAGGGTTAGTTTAAAATATTGCCGGGGGTTGAACTGATACTATATGTGTGTGCTGTTTGTCTGTCCGTATTTGTGTAGAGATTTGGACTTAGAGGACGAAATTAAAATTCGTGTTTGTTTTATTTGCTGCAGAGATAAGTTTCGTAGAGGGTAGTGGCAAGATTTGGGGGTGATGAGTCTACCATATCGCGATATATTTACCAAAACTCCCAACAAAAAAAACGAAAATCGGATAACTGGCTACGGGTACTAGAGGCTTTCTCTTTAAATTTTATAGTGAGATGATACAGAATACTGGGTAGGTTTCGTCCAAGTTCATAGGGAGATGAAAAATTAATGAAGTGGATGAAGGGACCCTTGAATGGGATAGGGTAGGCTAGGCTAGCTTTCTATATGTCTTGCTTTTGACCTGATATTGGTCCATGAAGCCAGCTAGCCTAGAAGTTGTCACTGCGTCTCCGCGGCCCTGGAACGCGGCGGGCATCACGAGAAAAGAAAGAAAGAAAGAAAAATGTTTATTTGGGTCTCGCACAAAACAAACAAAAAATAAAAAAATAAACAAAACTACTAGAAAAATAAATTAACAAATGCTGTAGATAGAATAGAATTTTCTATCAATTTGTACCTAAATGTAATTGTGCGAGGCCAAAAAGGTTCCTATCTCAGCATATGCTGCGATATTTAAAAAATAAATAACACAGCGCTGGTATTCTGATAGGTCCTGTACAGAATACTTTTATACTTATTATTATTTAGAAACACGTATGTGTTTTAGTCAGTAAGAGTCTCTACTCCGATTGCCTTCCGCTTCGCCTATAGCGGACGGAGTTATTTGATGATTTACCATCCTTAAAAAAAAGCCAGCTTCAATGAGTTACAGTTCTTTGTTTCAAAATGAGTTAGCACTACTTTTTAGTTCTTTAAAACTCTATCAATAACATTTATTAGAAAAACAAATATCTATCTATAGCCAGAACGAGTGCTAATTTCACATTATTACGTAGTTAGGCGTATTTGTGCAAAAACTTTTATATAATGTTTTGCCAAATGCACTTTTATTGTTCGGGGACATGCAATACTTAGGACCCGGGCGTTCTATGATAACATTTTGAGCTCACCCTGCTTACACACAGCAATGACACTGTGTTCACTGTAGTAGAGGGTAAGTAAAGGTTATAGACACAGTGTAGGGTTGTTGGAATACGGTAAGCTATCGTCGCGTGACTGCCTCCATACTATTTGACACGGCATCCTCCGTACTTTTCACACTCAAATTTTCGCGTTTAAAGGCTTGCTTTTTGGTGTGCAATTAGTGATGGTTATCTTGTTTTGTATTGTTACTTTTGTTCGTAACTAGGCACCGAGGTTTTAAGTGGCAATTTTTTAATATATTGCTGAAGTAATCGTGGCTTTGTAAGTAGGTAAGCGATTTAGTTGTCTGTCTCGAGTGGTTCTGTTCGATTTCTTGTTAAATAATTTATAACTCATAATTTTCTTTTCTAGGATAAAACAAAGTAGATTTGTGTTTGAATAAAACTAACTAACGCTACTTTTCAAATCTACATATCTAACCTACAATAATTACTATTACAGCACACCACATCATTAATAAAAAAATACACGAACAAAAAGTATGAATCATTTTACCAACCGAATCAATCAAAATGGCGAATTCTCGGCGCTTAGCAATCAATCCTTGGTATAACTTATGCATACGAAATAAATATTAATAGCATACAACCCTTTCTTACACCCCTTTACTCCATAGGACGACTACCCTCAGTTTTGCTAATAAATGTGTATAATTAATCATATAAATATGGTTTGGTGTGTGTAGTAAAAACTGTGAATAGAAAATTAGAAGTAGTAATACGAATTAAACAATGTTTTTTCAAGGAAAGTAAAATTTCCACGAATTTGATAGGAGTTTTCTTTTTTTAACATCATAATCGACACTGAAATAGTTAGGAAAACAGTATTCATTATTTTACGTAATTATATTGCCGTCGCTTCTGCAAAACTGACTTTCAGATCCAGACTACGTAGAAAAGCCTCTTTTCTCAAGTTGACCTCCAACTTGAAATCACCTTAAAAAAAAATTTGACAGTTGAATGACAATGACAGGCAGCTTTACTTTTCATATTGTTCGTTTTTCAAACAATTTGGCGGGAGCTTAACCCGTAACCGCATACTTAATTCCCTCATAATTGTAACTCGAGAATATTGATTATCCATTATTATGCGCCGTCATTAATAATTTTAATTAATTACGTGTGTGTGGGAGGGTGGCTCGTGGGCGGGGGGGGGGGAGGGGGGGGGTGTTTATAGATTCTGTCCATTGTCGTAACATCGTGTGAGATGATTAATGCGTTCATCTTTTAGAGAGAAGACGCCTCATTGATTTTTGATGACTCTGTACATTTCTATCCGGTGAAGGGTTAAACTTGCATGTACGCAAATAACGTTTGAATAATGAATTATTTACTGTATGGCTACAAATAGCTGGCGCTGAACAATAAGAAATAAAAATAATTATTCAGTTCTCAAGGAGGTTGTAACTCATTTCTCAGACGTTCTATTTTCCAAAATGGCGTTCCGCGTGCAGTCGTTAAACGTCCGAGCATCGGATCATATCTAAGTCATTTTCAGTTTCCGAACCATAAACTGTCAATAAAAATAATCGTTAAAAGACCTATTTGAATATTTGCGCAGTTAAAAAAATTAAATACGAAAGAAAAATTAATAACCCGTTCAAAGCTATTTGATATTTGTTCCGTTTCTTCCACTTGAGATTATCGATTTTACGTTATTTTGTGACGTTATTGCTCGCCTGTAGTTTTATTACGCAATTACTTCAAAAAGGGCAAACGTTTTTTTTTTTATATAAAATTCTACCGGATCGTAAATTGGTGTTATACCTACGCGCCTACTTACACTTCTTCCTAGCGTTTGTTTTGGTCCTTTTATTTTGTCCATTTTAATCCAGCTTGACATTTGATGGACTTGTACATATTTCCATGTCAAATCATTTACTTAGGAATGACTAATTAATTGTGGTATACACAGGGCAGATTTGCATACGTTATTTTGTAAAAATAATAGGACAAACTCCAAAGCTACCTTGAATTTGATTGGAAAACATTTCGTGACTGTTGATGTCACAATGGTACCTACTTTTCGTATTTCGAATCAGAACGATAACGTCTCAAGACAACTATCTATACAGCCAATAAGGCCTGTCTACCACGCGATTAGGTTTTATATATCTGTGGCGACGCGATACGGCTCGCTCTAACTTAACTCCGTTCGCTATGGAAAGCTCTTTACCAACGGCTACTCAAACGCGTTATCGTTAACAAGTGACAGTCGATAAGTCGCGTTTAAAAATGGTGCCTTTTTATAGTCACGCGACTTTTTAATCGTTTGACGTTCAAAGATTAACGCTATTAATGGCTCGCCGGTTCGAATATTGACAAATTTCTACTGGTAATCGAGTGGGTTTAATAGCAATTGTTCAGATATCTGTTGAATTGTTTCACTTTGATGTGTAACTGACAGTTGGCCCCAACGGATGACGTTCGCTTTTTAAATGTCAATAGGCTAGAGACAAAAAAAAACTTATTAATGTTGTCTTTTGTTTTAAGTTCTGAATGTTGGTAGTTCTGTTTCGTCTTACCCAGTTCGCTTCAAAATAATCAGAATTTATCTAGATTTAATTTTATGTCTAGACAGGTCGTGTTGATCTTACCTGAAACAAAAAAGTGCGTCATTAGTTTACGAGTTCAAAAACCTGGCAACACATTAGATAAATTAAGCAATCAATCAGTTTCAATGATAACTTACGTAGATAGATGTAAAAACTTATTTATTACAAAAAGTATTGAGATATTTTGTGTTCTTCTCATTATCTACAAAACAAAGTAATAAAATATCATCTATATCTGCGTTTCAACATTAGGGCGCCATATTTAAATGTACTGAGAGTCGCGGCGGCCAAATCGACAAACCATCTGGAAATGGAGAGAGCGGGGAGAATCGCACAATTTGTTACTAAATCATCGATAGTACCTAGTTAGAAGGTTTCATAATACAAATACAAATAAATACAAATATCATTTATTTCAACCCCTTAGGATCATATCATACATTAAAATAAAATAAAAATGGTTAATAATACGCCTGCCTCAGAGTCATTTGCTTGTTTGTCATTACATTAACCATACAACAATGGTTAATGTACTGACAATCAAACCTGTTCGCAAATACGCCCAGGATGGTGTTGGTGGTGGTCCGGAGCCTGCGCCCCAGAGATGTGCACCGCTTTCGCATCGTCGTGTAGAAACAGTCGACACGAGCGAGTCATGCTTTTGGAGAATTTACAAGAAATATTGGGTAGAGGAAAATGAAAATATTGAAGTATTTCTGGATTTATTTTTGTAGAAGATTATTCAATAAATTCGTATATTCCTTACAATATGTTGTTGTAGATAATAATATGAATAATAAACGGACATATTTTTAGCAGTAATACAATATCCGTTTTTCAAATCAATTGCAATATTTTTAGCTTTATCAGCATGAGTCAGAATTATTTGTCCAATTAGATCATATTCGTGATTCGTAAGGTCATAAGGTCATGATATAAGTCACACGTTCCAATTTAAATGACAGTTAAAATTAGCAAAATGTCAGTCTTGAAACAAAAAGAAACGCAGTTAGAAAATAAAACAGCGAGGGCATAGACAAAGTGACGATCTATCAGCAATAGCTAATGTCAAAAATTCAAATGTATCGCATTCGCAAGTACTAACGTAATGTCATGTAGCCCATTCAAAATATGTTGGCATTCGACAATTTCTATCAGTGATTGAATGTCAGTTAGTCTAACAATGAAGAAATATCCAAATTACAAGAAAACAAAAGATCCTCCTATTACTGCTACTTAAGCCAAAATCAAGAAAGGGGTAAAGTATCGCAGAGAAGCGTCTCAAACAACTAAATAACGAATATATCGCGGCGTTATGAATATGTTTTTGTGTTGCTGTGTAGCGGATCACAAAAGATGCGCTCTACGGATCGGGGAAGCAATTACTGCGGAGTCTCCGGTGTCTATCTGTAGGGTGAACACGACACACACAGGACTGGGTTAAGGAGGTTCTACACTGACGGGGATGGAATCAAGGAAGGCAGAAGTGAAAATAAAAAACGTAACAACCATTACACATATGGATCGAAGACTCAAAAGATCTAGTTGTTCAGTAACTTTCAGATAATTCGAATCAACACATCGGCAAAATATTAAACAAAAAATGTGAAGCAACGTTTTTAGGAATTAAAAAAAAAAACAGACCATAATGCTACAAATTACATATTCGTTAGTTGAAAGGGCTCGGTAACTTTTTTATTTCGTGATTAAATTTTTTTTTTTTCAAATAATGTATTAAGAAACACATGAGTAGGATCGCGCAATTATCCAATGTAAACGGTCCACAATAAGGGTTGTGCGTAAGAAATTTATAAGTAGGTCTCGGCATAAGGGAATTAATTGTATTATTGTAGCAGCCCCGATGAGGGATCGCGCAAGAATTATCAATTAGAGAAAGAAAACGCCACGTTCGGGGGCGTAGGGCTGTGCTGTCGGAAAAACGTTTTCTTGTATATATTAAATGCAGAGAAAATACAAATATGACTGGTAATGTATAATTGGGATGATTGCAAAAATTTTGAAAATAATCTTCTATGAAAACAGCTATAGATGTGAATTAATCAGACAAAAACTATATTATTATAAGGACGATTTCTTTGCGCTATATCATAGTTTGTTGTTCGTTTATTCTATTTTATTTATAAGATAAAATTATGCCAATTAGTAAAGTTGTTTAGCTCATTCGTAGCATGGTATTTTTTATTGGTATATTAATTTAATAAGACAACAAGATAGAAGATTAATTAAGTAAGACAGCCTAAACAATACAATTAGATTTCCTAAGAAAAAAAAAACTCGAAGGTTAAGATTTCCCAAGTCAGTCTTCTTTGTCATTAAACCGAGAGACATAACAATCTTGAATATTTATAAAAATTACAAAAAACAAAACCCCATTCTCCTCTAGATATCGTAAATCAGGCGTCCCTAAGGCCGAGGGGAGGCTGGGGGTAGGGGAGACGCGTCGATTTTACGCAACATTCGTCTTAGCATTAGTACTTACAAGTATTCTTGTTTTCCTCTTTAATTGTGTATCGGTTTGCCCCGACCGCCTCTTTGTATAAAACTTGACGTATGGATAGATACATTTATGTATGAATATCTTTTGAGTCGTGATTTTTGCATAATAAATACGAGAGAGTACTTAGAAGTTTTTTGATAGGTAGATATTAATGACACAACATGAGGTTGTTTGGATAAACATCCTTTACCTACTATAATAATTATATTTCAAGAACTTAAACAGTAGACATGTTAAAAGTGCATCAAAAGGTTTATCTAAAACCTTTAATTACAAGCAGAAAAATTTGCGGAGAAAAATAAAGTAAACCACAGCTTACTCCCTGATTCAAATCCTTTACAGGAAACACCAGCTTTGACGACAAACAATTCTGAACCTAATCTTTATATCAATAAAAGCTGGAATTGAAAATTTCCAGGAAATATAAAATAATTAGTCGGAGTTTTTTTGTCAGTCGCCAAAGCCTCAGGTGGCGAAACTCTTAAATAAATAATCGAAGGTTATTAAGAGCCCCTCTCAATTATCGAGAGCCCCCTTGCGCACCAATGGCTATTGTCTTTGGAGACAAATACCCTCTTTTGTAAAATAAATAAACAGTGGCTGATGCTGAACAATTTGTCGATCGTTTTGGTCAAAGTATTGGAGTTTTACAGACTACGATTGATCTTTGTAAAGGGTTTTTCCAGTTTATGGAAGGTCAAGTAGAATGAAAACATGTTTCGAGATTTGACCAACAAGATGATAAGCAAACAATTACGAATGTCCACAATAATACCGGAGTGTAAGGTTTAGAGGAGAAGTACAAACGTACAAGAATAGATAAATATTATTATATTCGCGAAACAGACGAAGGCGCTTCAGATAAAAATTAACGATCAACTGCGAAATTTTGTACAAACCTGGGCAAACATTTGTATGAACTTACCAATATGTTATTCAAACATCATGTTTATGATAACAAAAGCATTTTATATACCGAAACAGTTAGCTAGTTGCAAATATTTGTCGCATGGAAGAATTTGTCAAACGTTTGTCATGACAAAGCTTCGCATAGTATTGTCAATTGTCAACAGTAGTAGCGACACAAGTCATTGTTCCGAGACGGACATAAAATAAAAATCGGTGTATTATAGAAGAAAATTGCTTCCCGCGGAATCGAACCTCATTATCCACGGCAGGCTGTTACTGCATGGTGGATTTGCTCAACCGTGCCGCGGTTCTGAAAATTATTGCAAATTGAGTAACTCGAATCGTTGACATTTTTATATTAGCCTGTGATGGATCGGTGCGGCGACAAGCTATGCTCATTGGTCATGGGAGCCTAGTTGTTGCTAATTATGATAGCACCACCTGTACGAGATTTCGTTTTATTGCTGTTCATCTGAGATTCGCAATCGTTCTTAGTGGCAAACGCCTTACATGGTACCAGAACTATTTGTGTAGTTTCATATTCAATATCATCCACCTCTTTATTCTGATAGATTACAAAATTATTCGCAAGTCCATCAACATTACAAATGACTATCAAACAATTTTCTACAACAGCCAAAACGCACACTATTCTCAAATCAGTAAACACCAGAATCGCTCGTACATCACCCGCCACGGATAATGTCACAGTTATTTGTATTCAAATACATTCATCAATAAAACTAAACAGTGATCCATTGCTGGCCCTCGTTTGGGGCTAATTCCGACTGTCATAAATCGTGGCATTAATTTAACGACAATGCATTAGACCTCCATCCTAAGAGAACTATTCCGATAGATTGGTAACAATACTCTTCGCAGTGGCGTAACTTGTAAGACGGTATCGACTCACTGTCGACCGAGGCGTGTCGATTTAGAGTTGATTGTACTTTGAGAATAGTATCCTTCGCGTAGCGCGTTTAGATCGGATGTTTTCAAGGACGGTTGGATCCCCAATCGAATGTCAATCTTATCGATGGGTTCTTTAAGTTTGTTATTGATTGCCGGTGATAAAACATTAAGTAAATCGCTTGATGTGTTCTAAACGGATGGTGGAAACGTTTTGTTTCTCGGTAACTATTGTCGTGTTTGTTGTTGCTTGTGTTTGTATATTATTAAGCCGTCGATTGAGGCTGCAATGGAATTTGTCTGTATCTCTGTTTCTCGGCTTTTCGAATATTATCACTTAAACAAGCAAAATTACTAAGAATAATTTTGTAAGATGTAGCACATTAGTAGTAAATTCTAATTATTTTGCTGGACATGATTGAGCTTTAAGCGTGCTTTAAGTTACTATCATTATTTCATTAGATGTGTAAGAGAGTTACCAAGAACACCGATTTTAACAACATGAGCTTGTAGCATATGTTTTTTTAATTTTAACAATACCACTACATTCTCTGTACATCACTTCATTAGTTTCTATAAACAAAATGGAATAAAATATCAATAAACAAATATAAAAACCGACCTCATCACCAAATATTCCCGATAGATATCAAAAGTATCAGCGACCACTATCACTACCGAACGGATGCAAGTCTTTGCCATACTGGCTAACTAAATAACTGATATGTGTTAAACAAAAATATATTATATAAACACCGCTTTATCAACACTAGTATCGGGAACATTGTTTTTTGCCCAAAATGTGTGTATCGATCTTTAGACAGTGATTGTCAAAGTTTGTAATCTTCATCCTCGACTTTAGGATCATTACAAATGCTATCTATGTATTTAAATTCTGCTTATATCATTAAAATTACTTTGATTTGATCTTAATAGATCTTTTCTACGTTTAATTAGTCAGTGGTAGTCAAAGTTAATGTAAATATGAATACTTCCAATTAAATTTCTCCGGTGTTCATATTGGAATCATCGCAACTGGAATCTATTACGTCTTCCACGGAAGACGACAATTTAAATTCCAAAACTTTGACATTCATATCTCTTAGCAAGAGTTCAGATAATCGTGAGTTCGCTCAACTAAACTATACTGAATTATTGACCTGCGATAAGCAGGCCGTTGACTTACCATCTAAATCGTCACCACTATCGATTGTTTAACGATCAATTTTTGCTTACACGTGCTCCGTATTGCGTCAGTATAACTCTTATCCATCGGAAACCGTTTCTCTGACTCTATATTTATCAAGAGCTTTTATTATTATATAAACCTCATTGCAGTTTAGGAACTCGGTATACAAGCTAGCCTTATCTTTGCTTTTATTTAATTTGCCTTCATCCTTGCCATGCTCTTTCATTAATTCATCTATCTCTGTTCTATTGTCTAATAAATATTTCAAAGAATCTGATTCGAACAAATTCCTCAGTCATCTGTTTTAATTATTTGTTAAAACAGAATCCCAACCCCAAATCGCCCGATGAATTGCAATGAAAGCAAATAGAAAACTTCTTTGACGAAGCTAGAAAAAGGGAATATCGGCATTCGGCAGCCATTAAAATAACAAAGGGCTGTATCACGAATATTAAAGCCTGGTGTTTCCGTGTCAAAAAATTAATATTAACGATATCTTCACAATGAAGTGTTGAAAAAAGAGAAAAAATAATTTATGCGAAATATTCCTTTTGACGCCTTTGTTTCGATGGGAGCAGAAAACGTTCAATTAAAGTGTCCCTCGAAAGATAGGGATGACATGCTAATCATTTTAGTGTTTTGTTGAGCGCGAAAACTGCGTTTTTATGTGGATAATTTCTTGAGGCAACTTCATATTTACATTATTTATATTAGCGCATTTCAGGATTTCCCAACTAATATTTCCATCTATTGTGTTTGGTTCGAGTCCATACCGTGTCATCTGCTTATGATATGGATATCTAATATTTATAATATTCCGAAATAGACGTCTATGTCATTAAACAATCACACACGGAAAACAGTACTGAAGATATCTAAATATAGAGAGACCTATCTGAAGATAAACCCAAATCTGAATGAATTTGCATACTAGTAACAGTTCGGTATAACGTTTGCAATGTTCAAATATACCAAGCACTTAACCTGACATTTTAGAAATCACGATTTCGTGACGATTGATTTCGTAGGTTTACTCAAAGTGTCTGAAATAAACACAGTAATAGAATAGAGTATACCGAAGCAAAAGCCCAGGGCTCCGAAGCCCCGAATCACATTGAAATCGTCACGCGATGTTCTATTCATACTTGACCATTAATACAACAATAAAAAACCGTATCAATAGATCTCGTTCGATTAAATGTGACCAGCTGGACATCTGCGTAGATTTCAATCTGGCGACTGAATAGGCGATCAAAATGTACCAATCACTACTTTGGTCCAACTTGATTTTAACACAAAATTCTCGCCCTTATTTTGCATGAATACAGGTCAGAATAGCGTGACCTCTCATTGTAGAATTTCTTTACATTAGTGGTGGATTGTACGAAATTCGATTGAATGGTGTTTTATTAAGAACCGGTTGCGACCGGTTTTGACCCCCGCCACGTGATCATACATTTTGTCATTCAAAGTATTATTAAAATTATCGGCTGTTTTGTGTTGCATTGTGTTCTGTTCAAATCTGTGATTTACAGCCACAATGTTATGTTTCATATTAAATACTTTTGCGACTGGGTGAACAGCTTATTTTTTTCTAGTTGGTATATCTTTTCCAGTTAATGGAAAAAAAAACTGTAGTATAAAATCTCATAATTCTTCAGCACCCACAATTCGACACATCCAACTAATATGAAATTAAATTTCAATTTGTACCAAAACCGAATGTTTCAAAGGAAGCCAATATCATTGTGGATCTGCCACCCTTCTCCCACGAGGCGGGCACACCCCATGAATGCTTAATGAGTAAATTAACAACACCTATTGTTTAGCACCACTGTTTTTTTACAAGGAATATTAATAACCATTTTCTATTGTCTCTGAGAGGGGGGGACGAGAAAAATGGTCCGAACAACAGGGGACGACAAGAAAGTTCTGAATTGATTGATTTTCAGAATTAATTTTAATAAAAACAATAGTAGAATGTTTTCGACGGGCAGTAATTGCATTTGGACGAAGTTGCAGGTAGGGAGGAGGAAAAAGTTTTATAAATTTTGATGAGCTCGAAATCAACGGAATGAGGAACCTTTTTCGTTTCTTGAATTAATTTTAGATTATAAAAATGTATTTTAGACAGTACTGTGTAAAGTGTAGCTGATAAATACGTCAGAGCAGACAACAAATGACCCTTTCAATCCAATAAACTTCTAAGCGTTGAATGAATCATACAAATCTTCCCATTCATCCTAAACCGAAACTTTCTCGACGATAACGTAACTAGAATCGATAATACGAACAATAAACAGACAGAAACTAATTAAACACATAATGACAGGCACACACCGACAAATTTCGTCAATTACTCAGAATTGGGCGGTATCTATACACGAAACAATAAGTCCTTAATGGATGCATGTACTAACAGATACCGCATTATTCTATAATATGTCACAAATCATCTTCTATACGACACAAAGTTTATAATGAATTGACATATTCCGCACACGTGTTCGCTCCGAACTAACACGTCCCTACATATGGAGGCACAACACCTACAAACAACATTAGACTCTACAAGGCTCCATCTTGGGTCCAATTTCAATTTCAAGCGGCTTACAGTAGTCGCGGAACAAATTGGTTCTTATTGAAACCCAATAAGGTTTTAGTTAAGGTAATATGGTGGTATTTCCGATAAGTCTAATACTGCTTGATCGTTAGTTGTGACGATAATTGCCTAAGTATTAGTATTGGAGCCATTTTCATTTATAATTACCGCTTTTTATTAGACGCAATTGAGTTTAGAAGATTGGTTTTTTAGTGGGACTGTGGATTAATGTAACGCGTGATTATCTTTTTCTCTGTTTCTTTCACATTTGATCATATCGTGTGTGGCGTGGCCATCAATATGGTCTGCTTTGTTGCTGTTTCTTGTCCATTCAAGTGTAGATGTATTAGTGTCTAACATGCCATCAAACTATAATAATTCAACTTCACTAGACCAGAAATGTCTGGCATATCCGCGGCTTAATCAAATAATTAAGATTAATTATCACCAGACGTCCATAAACCATAATTTATTAACAAGAGCAAAAAATTTAATCCCCCATAAAAATGGCCTCCTTGTAAAAACTTGAATGATCAAACGCTCAATATTGAACAAAAACATAGCTAGTAAATCATGAATAAACAAAACGTATTAAACTTTAATGAAACTGGAATGAACCTAATCATGTACAGAAGCGTGATATTGTAATTGCAAATTAATATTGATGATCAAGAGATCGAACTAATTACGGAGACATACATAAAACATTAGATGATCAAACGAGTGGTGAGCTGATACGTACTGTTGAGGAGAAGAGGGAATCTCTTCGCAATGTGATCTGAGTAACCATCAATGGTTTAATTTTTATTTCATATGAGAATAATGTGTGTTGTTCGAGGTTTCGTTAGCTAGATGAATCGCAGATTGTTTAGTTAAGATTTTCTCATAACTTGAAGGATAAGGGGTTCAAGTATTGAAGACAGGCACTGACCATATGGGGCCCCATAGGGTCAGTGCCTGCTAGGGTTGCGGAATTTGTTCGAAAGAGTCACCGCGGCCCTGGAACGCAAAGGGCACTAGGAAGAAAACGGGTGGGTTTAGTCAGTCATAGTCTGACACTCCCATTCGCTCCACCCAGAGTGGTAGAATTCATTTGATGATTTCCCATCCAGAAAAAAGGGGGTCAAGTTAGTTCTATATTATTTAAATACAAAGCTAACACAAACTTTGTTTTCAGAAACAAAAGTCAACGCTCTAATTTCAATACAAATATAGTTCCACGAAACCGTTTTGTGAGACACGTTATGAATAAGCCGTTAAAAATATTGATATGCCTTCCCGTTGATTTACTCATCTCGCCGTGTCTCGATGAGCTATCGAAAACTCTCAGCACCCGAAAAACATCGAAATACATCAAAGGTGAAAAATCTGTAAACTTTTAACAAAACCACAGTCCTTATTACAAAGGTTTAAGATTTGAAATTGCTGAAAAAAACCTCCTGTAACCGAATATCTACGCCGTTCACTATATGACGTTTGAAGACGATGTCCCCAAAATATAGTAGTAACAGATGTATCTTATTAAACGTGAAACAGTCTGAGACAAAGAGAGATTTGAAATATAAAAAGTCTACGAAGAGTTGTATAGCAAACAGATTCCTTGGCCTTGTTGTAACATCGAGGGCTGATTCATAACATAAAAGGCTGAACAAAGGTAACGATTGCAGTAACATTTGACTTGGTCACGAAATTGGAAGAACACAGAAACATAATCCAATTGGAGGTGACAATGTTAATGTGTCAGATTTAGCCAATTGTGAAGACTGGTTCATAGCCTTTGGTCTTTGAATCATCTCTGTTAAACTAGACCATAATGTGACGATAGTCATCAACTGTTTTAAAATCATTGATAAGAATTTTATAAGGGTGCGTCAGAGTTTTACAGATTTTCAGAATGAGTCAATCAGTTAACTACTGACTAATATGTGCCCACATCTATGTACACAGTGACATCATGTCACGACCATCCTCTTTCGAGTTCTGCCAAACTGTTATCATACCAAACGCTATCTTTGAATTTATGATCCGTTCTTAATACATCAAATCTGTGGTACAAGAATACTGGCGTTTACTTAATAATGCCAGTGACGTCTGTTGTAAAGCCAGGAATTACCGCGCTAAAGAAACAAAAGTTTCAAAATAAGCCAGTCTTTGATGATAAATAATTTATCGCTCCACTAAAACCTGCATAAGAAAGAAATGTTGATAAACATCGAACATTAAATATGTAACTGTTGACGATCGTAAAAGATGGAAGCCAGACATAGTACATACATAAATATCACTTCGTAGGAAGTATAACTTTTATTAGTTTGGCGCAGTTGAGGCGCACTTATACCGGCTGTCATTTAAAAAACGAAACGAAACGCACGATTTGCGCGGAGAGTCATCGCGCGTCTCCATCGACGTCGGCGCTCGCACAGATGTGACCGACGCTGATTTTTCTCAACGCATCGCGTATTATGATGTACGACAGAGCGACACATCAGCTCAGAGCCGCCGACGTGTTCGATAGTATCTGGTGCGGGCCGCGCACACATTAATAGATTCAACAGGTGTACCGCAGGGTGGTCCGATCGGCCCGCCACACTTTTTTATTTACATTTTCACGAATTTATTGCACATAGTCGACGTCTCGAGGCGCACGTTTGATTCATATGCTTACGTTGTCGCTTTTTAATACTGATTTACAATAAAAACAGAAATGTTTCACCGGCGATTGATGTGAGTTATGATTAATGTACGCTCTTTGATGTTCGCTGCTATGAATCTATCAAGTTGGCTTCTGAATATCGACGCGGGACCGTGTATAAATAAACCGGGACGAATTCGACGAGCCGTCTTCGTTTTAGTTAATTACGAGGTTATTAAAGTAACATTGCTGACTGACTAACAAAGTTTCCACTCGGTTGAGATGTACCGAACACTTTCCGGTCATTATTGAGCCCGAGTCACGCCAGGCGTTGTCACGGTACACACAAATTACATATTTGTGATGTTTTTTTGTCGGATAAAATTAGACTAATCAGCATCGAGTACAAAGACGCAGATCGCTTTCATCATCGACACGATGATGTTTACATCGGATCTTCCGAGAAGCGAGCGCAGCATTCAATACTAAGAAATAAATATGTGAGTTTGACATTTGCTTTCAAGTTGCGCTCGCGTGTTTGGAGCGTAATTACGGGCGTCGCCGACGAGCGAGCGAGAGAACCCACGCGCATACTACTTACCATTTATTTTTGTCCTTTTTTCTAATGTAACTCTAGGCTTTTTTTTGTTATTAAATTAACGTGCGTGCCGATTTCTGACAAGATGATAGGTTGCGTTTGATGGGGCATCTGATTGCTTCTCTTGTCGACATCTCTCGATGCTTTCTCTTTGATTTGCTTGGAAATCAGAACGTAAAGGTCACGTGTGTTTGTATGTGCGCATATCTATAATCAAACATGGATTTACATTTGCGAAAACATTATTATTTTCTTTAGCGTTGTTAGAGTCGATTCAGTTGCAATTGAGAGCTCAATGTTGAATGTCAAACAAATGCTTGTTTATGTTGATGATCTTATGAAAGTGTATTGCGTGTGTAATTTCTATTTCGAATATGTTATTTTAACAAGCTTGAGGTTAGTCATGTTTATCGGGTCTCGTATATCTATCGATACGAATCTATCGGTCGATATATTGTCATTCCTCCCGGTGTCAGACGGTCGCGTTTTGGCAGCGGCTTCGTTACATAAATTATCAGTGAATAGACCGCTGCAAATTAATGTCGATAGATCGCTCCAGTTGTTAATAAAATTTATCATTAGCTTTATAGTGCGATGGATAACAATAAATTAGTGAACAAGATGCGAACGACAACACTGTTACTGCACAATAAAAAATGAACGTATTGAGTGAGACTGGACTATTTACAGCACCAAGTGTTAAGAACCTTGATGAATATGATCTTGATGAAGATGATTTTAATGAAATATCAAATAATTAGAACATCGCTAATGTTCACGACAGAGATGAAGGAAAGCGTTACATTTATCAAAACTAAATGAGTCGTGCTAATATAGGAAGCGAAAAATTAGATTCCAACGTTATGCCAAGCAAAATAGAATTTGGAATTAGAAAACAAAAAAGTGTAGGACGATGGAATGCGTTACATCTAACTTGTAGTCTGGTTTCCGGCGCAAGAGTGTCCGATCATCGATAAATGTCAATAAAGTCTAAATTAGATATGCTGCCGCCATCATTAGTCAAGTCAGGCGGGAGATAATTCAGTGTCGAACTACAGCAGTTTACGACGACCGACACATAATAAGAGCACGGTCCCCGAAAATAACAAAATTAAAATAAATCGAACTACAGACAAACGTCATAAACTAATTTCGAGTGTTTTCGTTTTGGTGTGTACAAAAATAGCATCGTCACTCTTTCATGTCTCGCCGTGAAGTGACATTAAACTATAATTTACAGTTGGATTTTAGTACAGCGCCATCTATGAGCCCCGAGATGAAAGTAACGTTTTACTGCCTAAAAAGAAAGGTGTTTATGATTTATGTAGAATTATTATTGCTTTCTGAAATTAAATAGTAGCATCGTATAAATCTGTATGTATTGTGATGTTTACCTAGTTTTGAAGCCAGGTGTCTGGCTGTATACGTTTAATGACAGGTGCCTGTACGCATGAGATTTAAAAAGGTATTTCTAAAATAAGGTTTTATTAGAAAGGGGCGGTATCTGTCGGCGTAATTATGTTACTAACTGCTTATTTATGCTTCAATAAAGAGTAAAGCTAGTTGTCTGTTAATTTGATTGTGAAAGAAAAACATGTCGGGATCTTGTTATCTTTTGTCGCAATGTGTAAGTCAATAGTGTGGAACCTTGATAATTATGTTACCTATGAGTAATCCGTTGCAGTGGACAAAGTTAATTATATATCTTTAAATCAAATAGACGGAGCTATTCTTGTTACATTATCTATTTATCACCATTCGTCATCATCTCTCGCAGAACTCAGTAAGTATATGATTAAATAGATCAATGTGTTTGTTAAACATTACTTAAAACAAAATTCATCAAAATTTTCTCACATTACATTAAAAAAATCTTGTTACATACAACCCATTGGCACCGACGGAAACGTGAGTTATTGTAATAAATAGACAATTTATAAAAAAATAAATATCATTGCCCATCATTTGTCATAATAACATGACAGTGACACAAGTTAAATCTTATTTCGTTAATTCTAATAAGGCAATAGATAGAGATGACGAACTGGAAAATGTTATTTATTTCGATGTCAAAAATAAAGAGTCGAAGGCAGAAATCTAACAGAACTTATATAAGAAGCCATAGAACATCATTTTTATTCAGTAAAAACATTTCTTTATGAATATGTGCGAAAACCAGTGCCATATTGTTAAGAAACTGACCCACCTAACTCTTTATACAAGGCTATTTCCTTGAAGGTTTTCTTATTTGTCAAAACAATGAAATGTTTATTCGCACGTCATAAAAATCCTTAAGAAAAGTTAATAATAAAGCATTTTGTGAAAAAAGACCACCACAAAAGGGTTAAAATTAAAAAAAAATCGCCACAATGGGCCGAGGCATGTATTCTTTGATTGTTCAACAAATTTCGTGGAAAGGAAACAATTTTTCAGTCTACGGAACCACAGTTTGGAACTTATTAGCCTTATCGAAGGGTCAAAAGTTTTCCTTCGGGGATTTTTTTGCGAAGATTTTAATTAAGTTGCCGAAAGGGTGACGCTATGTTATTCCTTTTTGATGACATTCCGATAATAGGACCTCTTTTTCGTTTGATAACTTTCTTTTGAATTTGATTGCACGAGTTTTTGATTTAAGAAAGTTTTTCAGATGTTATTGATTGGTCTTACTCTATGGCTTGTGTTTTCATTTGGAGAATGGGTTTCGTTGAAAGAATGCTTATATAATTTAAAACAGCGAAAATAAATTCACCTCGAAACTCTAAAATAAAATTACAAGAGAACAAATTGAAAGCTGAACAACACGAATAAATCCGGAAGACAACGCTGAAGCTCGCTGAACACATCGATATTTCGCAACGCCATACGAATTTGCATAAAAAGCGGCGTACTATCAAAAGTTGTTCGTTCGGTACCTTTATCAGATTGTTTATGGCTAGTTTGTGCGCGGAACTATGGCTGTGGATTGTTTGCATTGCGGCTTCACAGTATTTTGTGCCTGTAGCCGGTGGAGTTAGCGCAGCGTTGTACGGCAATCCGTCTTTAAGATAGTGTTCGTAAAGGCATTCCTCTGCACAAAGGCGTTCGTTACGGCAAATAACAGCTTTTATATCGCGAACTCATTGAGTTTCGACACTGTGCAAGTATTCTGGAGGGCTGCGTTCAACACTATTGATATTTTCATGTTCTGCATTTTTGTGTCTTTTTGTCACTCTAATAAAATTGGTATTGTAGTTTAATTATTATTGCTTGCGATCTGTTGTTTAGTCATTTTTCCTTTACTTGAATTTTATTTAACTTGTTAAAATAAAAATATTTCAAATTCTTTTCATTTATCCAGCATCTAAAATCTCATCCCCTTCAGCTTTAGGCTTTACAGGCGTACATTTTTTACCAATAAACCCGAACATACTTGTAATTATATAGAGCTATTGAATCCCCAACAAAGAGACGAAAATTCGTTTCAAATCCGCGTTTTCGCTTGCTTTAAATTCGGTGATTCAATGGACTAATGATTCTGAAGCATGAATGGGTGCATTCTGAAAGGCTCGCTTGCAACTAGGCTTCTTTGAAATTCGGCCGCATTGGCGATGAGCACCACTTCAAATGGATGGGGGTCTGTTTTTGACTCATGAATTGTTTGTGTAGTTTCTTTCATGTAAATGTTGTTTGTGTTGATACTGTGTGTATAGAAAGAATCTTCAGTAGGCTTGGCTTGTACAGCTTTGTATTCAACTTTATTTGCTGCCAAAATGTTTGGCTCTTTCAACTATCGCTTCAACTACACCTATGTACATGTCTGATTTTCTGAATAAAAATATCCAGTCTCATGTTTTACTATTTCCAGGTAAATCAAAGCCGAGACTTCAATTTTTTTTTCCTAACATTTATTTACAGCCATCAATAATATCTGAGATATAATACTTTTTGCACACAAAGTAGCGACAGCCGGTTATCTCATCATCAGCAGACATTGTAATATGTTTCCCAGCATGCGAAAATGCGTGACTGCTACCTTCAACACATTTACTATTACACATTTGCCAATAATTACTTTTATGTTCGCACACAATTACATTATTGCCGTAGATGATTATACTACAAGATCTTTTAGAATAACCCGGAGTTAGAAGTTTTCGAGACTCTTTTTCTCTCTGTTTAGTTAGTATGATGATGTAGGGTAGCATTATCATGATCTTCATGGCTTCAGGTTTTGAGGTCATGATGACTGATATCAGTATTATTTTTCTACCTTATGTTAGTATCAAATTTTAAGTGTGTAGGCATTTTATGCGAGTCCCAGTTTAAATAAGGATGTTGCAGAATGATAAAACCTGAGAAATTTCTTTAATCCTTTCTCTAAGCGTATATCTACATTACTTATCGTCCAAATGGCCTTAAAACAGTCAATAGCGATCGTCCCCTAGCGTCCACATGACTTATGCGATCGAGGTCAGCCGGTCAACTGGTTAGAAATTGTGAGTAAAGGATGCAGCGCGAGCGCAGCTCATCTTGTATCGAATATAACGTACGATCAATAAATCAATTACGTGTGCGGGGGCAATGCTGAATTGGGTTTGACAGCCGGTTAGATCTAGGGATGTGTTTGGCTAACTGTGGGTGGGATTTTATCGATAAAATTTTCTCAAGCATTCGATAATTATTAAGTAAATTGTAAATGAATAATTAAAATTAACTAGAATAGTAAGTAGTTAATCACAGCGGAAGCCTAAAGACTAAGGTTGAACAGTATTGAAGTAACCACTGAGGTTACTTAGCACAATAATAATGAGGAACTTATTTCATTAACTGAAACAGGAAGCTCATAACTAGCCATTAGGTTCGTCGTCAACCATTCATGGTTATAAACGTAGAGGTTATAACGAAATAAAATAGTCCATGAAGGTCTTATTATTAAAGGAAACTATTTCACTTACCAAGTGCATTCAAATAAAGAAGAAATTTTATCGATGTCGATGATGAACTATCGATGCTCAATTGGGTGGTACATCTCTAGGCAAAGGAAACAGGATACGTTCAATGGGATGATTGATCGGCACCGAACGAACGTAATCCTTGCACTAAATAAATATCACCGTTTATGAAGTAGCTCTAAGATATGCGACTCGACCGTTATTTATAGGACGTCTCCTAATTGGAGCAACATTGATATGTTTAAGATTTGGGAAAATTGTAGCTGGAGTGATCGCTTTTGGTTTCCTGTGCATCTCTGCTTCAGCATGAACAGCTTCATTGTTAAGTCTGTTCTTTTGCCTTAGATTTTCTGCTTCTAGTATGGTCTTTTGGTTTGCTTCAATTTCGGCTGTCTTTTGTGAAATCATTGGGTCATTAAATGCATTGTAAGATCAGTCCTATACAAAGCAACATTTTGTTTTGACGAATATAGTGAAAAGTTTATTATTCCGGGAATTTATTACTTTTACATGAGATAGTTTATTTCGTTTAATACGATTCTGTACTCATTAACCCACTTCGCATCAAGATTATCAACTGATACAATCTTTTTTTCACACGCCGGAAATTCCAGAATTAGATCTAAATCTACCATTGAGCATATGCCACGAAGAACTATAGTTATCTAATACGACATAATCTTTTCTGGCTTAATTGGCATTGGCAAGTGATCAGAGCGCGCTGCTAATTTCAATTAGTGTTGTGCCAACACCGATGTCGAAATGTCGAGAAGACAAGATAAGTTTTTTCCGCGCCTCTTAAGAATGCTTGTTTCATTTCGTGTTGCCACGTCTAAATTGAGTTTCCGTGTCCAACACGTGAATGTCCTCGCAATTTTTTGTGAAATCGATTTTTCTTAGATATTTAACTGGCCCAATTGCCGTTTCCTAAGTGTTTTATTGTTTTGTAACTGTAAACAAGCTCTTTTAAAAGCTTTTGTTAAGAAAGTTCGTTTGTTTAGAGAAAGGGTTACATACCCAACACCTATTTACGCTGGCACCAGGTTTCTTTGGCCAACTCTTACGTTGAAAAACATTGGACACTTATTTTTTCTTTTTTCACGTAAACAAAATCGCGTAACGTCACTACGTAACTCAACAGACCCGTATTTTTTTTTCAAATTAACGAGTCACTCAATTCCCAAAAATGTACACAATCACCTATTCATTTAAGCGCCGATAACAAATGTTGGCCGCCCACCAATCGATCAATCAATATTATCGATACAGTCAATTAACGCAACTCGGCTGGGCGCAACTCTAATTGAGAGCAATAGAGCGGTGATGCAGCGTTTGAGTCAATCGCTTGTGTTGTCATAACTGGTGGATGGCCGCCCACATGCTCCTATGATCGTGGATAATGTCAGTGATATATGGAAAGATTCATGTACATTAATAGGACATGTAATGCGTCTGTAGTACATAGGTATATGACATGATTTGATTAGAATTTATAGGATGAATGATAGATATAGCTGTGTAACTTGTGTGGAGTCCATTACCAGCTAACATAGAATCTAACGATTCATCAATATTAGTCTCTGCAAATACAATTACAGTTGTTGTAAATCAAATATGACGTAAAACCTATGGAATTGATGGAGGATGGTTTTATACCAGCAATGAGTTAAAGCAGGCTAGATATCATAATCAGCCTATTTAACATTCCCACTGCTGGGACACAGGCCTCCTCTCTAGGAGAGGGAATGGGCCGTATCCACCACGCGGGCGGGCGGGTTGGTGAATGTCACGTGTTCGAGTTTTTGGTTCTAGGACATGCCGGTTTCCTCACGATGTTTTCCTTCACCGTTTTGAGAGCACTGGTGATGAAATTAATTACACAAAGTAATGCGCCTGGCTGGGTTACCATTCGGCCACCACTGCTCGATATAATAATGTATAATCAAAAATACCACCCCTCACAAAAAAAAATAGGAATTCTTTCATCGTGCTACACACTACCGCTGTCGCAGCTAAGGATTGGAATTCCTTGCCGGAGTCTGTGTTTCCTGATAGCTACAACCTTGGGGTTTTTAAGTCAAGAGTGAATATGTTATGTCTAGACAAGCGTGCTCTATCGTCGATTAGATCATCACTTTCTTTTTTCTTTTCAGGTGAGACTGGTAAAAAACGAGCATATACTGAAGAACTCCTACCTCTTTCTCCTTAGCAGCAAGCTCGCCCTCTAGATTGGGCTGGTGCACAACGGGACTACTCCTCGAAGAGTTGCTATTGCTTCTCCCGGTGGCTGCCATCTCCATCTTCTGTTCTACGTCGTCATCAACGTCGTGCTTCTCTTCCTTGATGTCAGGACTGAACCTGTCTATCCTCGTCTCCGTGGCTTGGTCCCTGGTGGGTTCTATGTGGGAGCCATTGGTTTTAGGGACGGCGGCCTGGAGAGGAGACGGGCTGGTTGTGGCCAGTTGTTCTTTCAACGTGGTCACTTCTTTTTCAGCCAGTGTGGCTCGCTGGAACAAATGAGAAAGGGATTTGAGTATTTTGAAACATGTTTTCATATTGTGGACTATTGCCGTTATGACTTCAATGATGGTAATAGTTTCTTTATTCATAATAATATTAGGTGTTTTCATGAAAGCTAACCCAGAGGGTCAGCGGTTATATTATACACAATAGAGTAACTATTTTGGTATAAAAAAAATTGAAATCCATCAATATCCTCAATTAAAACCACAACAATAACATTTTAGAGGAAGTAAATTTTTCACAAGCGCGACCGCAAATGAATTAATGTAATCTAATTACCAGGTCCCATAGTGACGTGTTTCCGGTAACATCATCATTGGTGCTATCAGCGATCGCCGGAAGTACGACACTATTGGCGGATGGATCGGTGAAATAATGAAAAGGTGTTGTGTGCTTTTATTGTTTATTAAAGGCCATCAATGTATTGTAGAACGTGCTGTAAATCATTTGATGAGTGTTTTGTTTTCCGAAATAATTTTAAAGAACTGTTATTTACGGTGTTATATTGCAGCTCTGCTGTATATTCAATGTTAAAATTAAATATTGATTTAGTGTGTGTGTCATTCTAAATAGGTGCCTTTAAAAACAAAATGAAATAGCAAAAGTAAAAATTATCAACAAGATTAATAACAATCTCAATCTAACGAAAAACGGCACCACGGAATATAAATATTTTCAAAACGACTAAAACTAAAATAATGAGTCATTAGTTAAAGAAAGCTAAAGTATAAAACTGAGTGTACACACGCGTGGCTGCACGGCCCCTGCACAGATCATATCAGTATGATGATATGGACTCAGATTAGAAGGGTGGTGCCAGACCAACGGCGGTTTTCGGTTGTAACGACACACCTTTTGAAGACGATGACTAAGTACACAGACAAGCTCGCGATTGTTGATGAATATTTTCGTACAGACAGCAAACACATCAGACATATCTTTAGCAATAACGTAGCACGAGTATTCAATCTTGCAAAGCTATCGATGATTCCGAATGTTGATGGATGCGTGATGGAAATGTCTTTTTTAATGACTACTTTCTTTGAGTAGATACAGCGTTAACGCAGCGTATATATCTAATCTGGAACGTCTTACAAACACGCACAGTTTACGCACTAGACGCGTGTTTCAGATGAAACCAAAGATCAGTGGATTATACGCTATACATGTCTAATTATATTAGTCGGTCAACTTTCTTCTGTATCAGCTTATTCTTAACTTGTATTTGAAATTCATTGTACACTCTCGTTATTTTCACTAATGAATTTAATTTTAAGTTTGTTAATTAGTCATATAGAATCTTTACTTGAAATATTTGACTGTTTAGGATAGACACAGTTCAAGCTAAATCAATACTTAAATAATAAGAATGCTTGTTACAAGTTCAAGCCAGAATGTTATCATTCGTAGACATAATAACAAAATTTGTAATCTCCAATTTCAGGAGACCCTTATACGTAGTTATACTACTTATATATGTAGTTAGGCTAAGAACATATCCAGACATGCTATAAGAAACATAAACAGGAGATGCTAATGGCGTAGTAACTGGAACATGCCACGACATCTCATAACGATCAGGGTTCCAGGAAAGTCTTCCAATACTGCGATAGGTAAATATTTGCTCGCTCTTCTGTGTCTTAACGTTTTGCTACAGAATTAGTTATTGCTTTAAATATTATGTTAAATCTTACAGATATTATGGTAATTCGTGTAGGATTCTCGGGATCACTCTGATGTTTCAAGAGATAAATTATAGATTTAGTAATCAGTTTTAGATTTCATAGACTAAATTAGACATTATTAGTTACATGTGTTAATTAAAGACGCCTTCGTAAACATGAACTTCTAAAGTTTTATTAAAAATACTTCAGATTCACTATCTATTTTCAAATAGTCTGCATTTGGATTATTATATTTGTTAATGTCCCAGATTTACTTGTAACCAAATATCCGATAATTTCTATCACCTAATAGCAAATTGGCGGTGTCCCGATTACGTAACGTCGGTCAATTGAACAAAATTGATCACTCAGTCTCGTCGACTGACTCAGTGCAGTGTTTTAAGAATAAACGCCCTTGGATCCTGTCGTCATCGAGACCTTAATGCTGACATTGAACGAGGTGAAGAATCAAGGTCTAGAAGATACGAATGGAGAAGATGAAAAGGTAGATAAAGTGATAATGAACGTGGATGCGATATTGACAGTGTTTAACAGAAGCCTGTAAGTTTGTATTATAGAAATCATTCACTCTAATAAATAAATCTTACACGATAGTAAAATACGTATCTATTTTCCAACAATATACCCATCGGTCCCGAAACATAGTTGCAAGCGTTATATGTACATTTATCGTGTCATCTCTGTGCAGCCAGCCACGAAGCCGACCATTACTAGTTATCTATTCAGACTATAGAAAACCGCCGTCGTAAAGTGCGTAATTCAAATTAAACTTTAAACAGAAACGATGTACTTCGACCGAATAATTTTATGTTTACAACTAGAAAGTCGAAACACACGAAAGTATGAAAGTAGCCATTAAAGAGGAAGTAGCACATTCAATTAAAATAGAAGAAGAATTATCAGCATTGTGTGAAAAGTAATGAGAATGTAATAATTCCGAATAATTAAAAACAGTCGATGTCGCCAAAAATGTTTTTATAATAGCCCAAGAGACATTTCAGATGCGTATAATGTGAGAAAGTAGATTTTTTTCGATTGTGTGGACAAGAAAGGTGAGTCGCACTCGACATTGATGAATTATAGCTTTGAACATGAAAGAGATGGGAAACTTTGATGACTGTGAAACTGTGGCGGATTGACGCGACGAATTATAGATATCATTGTTCTAAAAATATTCACGAAAATGTAAAAGAAGTTGATAATCTTTCGAATGTCGGCCGCAAGATCTTAATGTAGATTCATTCTTTTGACATTGATCTTAAAATTGATATTGAAGAAAAACGTGTAGCTTGAAATTAACATATTGGTTCTGAACAAAAGGTAATTAATTCCGAAGATTAAATCCTAGCTGTCTACGAACTTACATTACCAGAGATAGCAATCAATGACGATCCGTTATTCAAAAAGAACCTAACCAAAGTGCACGGTTCTAAACCAACAATTAAAGCGATGGCGACTTACCAACAAAGAATACTTATCTATTCAAGTCATCTGATTCTAAATTTTAGTATGTTTGTGCAATAGATTAAGTCTGAGTAATTTCAGTAATTGAACTCTCACGGCTAACAATTACAGTAACGGTTGTAAGCTTAATGATTCAATGAGTTATTGCGCTGTTGGATTCGGAAAATAACGTGGTTCAATCAGATCTTGTTGATCAATGTGGTTAACTGCTGGAAATTCTGGCGATGGGTTAGTCACCTGTAAATGTTAAGTCATCATTGTTTTAACTGCCTGTTTCAAAACGGTGTTTTCAACAAGTTTAATACTTCTGTTTATCGTTGATTTTTTGCTAGTATTATTTTATTTTTATTTTATTTTATTTGGAATAACTAACAATTATATAATATTAAATATGAAATATAAAAAAATAATAATTATGTAATCAACAACGTTATTCACAGAAAACAGGAAAAATATTAGTCACGCGCTTCAAAGAAAACTTAAAAGTTACTAAAAAAACTTAAAAATAATTCAAATAAGTTAAATCATCCACCACAAAATTCAGAGAATAAAAAAAACACATTACGTAAGAATCACAATAAGTAAAATGACAATGATAAAAAGAAATAATCATAAAAAAAAACCGACAAATTAAAATTTATCACAATAATAATAATAAAAAATGACTAAATTAAATTACAATGTAAAATAAAATCAAAGATAAAACACTCAACTCTACCTTGTCAACTCTTAAAGAATGTTTTCGTCAAAACAGTTAAATCAATCAAACTTATTCATTCCAGTGGTGTCGTAACCAATCAATAAAATCGAGAGGCCAGAAATCCGCGAATTGTATTGAAAGCTCATTGTCCTGAAACTCTTTTGTTCTCAATCGAATGATATTTTCGAATTTGATTTGTATAGCGGTTACGGTCATTGTTATTGTTGTGAGTTTCAAGGGTTGAGAGTTTTTCCTCTCCTTTAGAAATGTTTCGCAATGTTTGCGAAGCTTAAATCATTCCGCCTACATCATTAAAGGGAAATTTCTTAGAATTAACGTGAAAGAGCAAATGGCTGCTTCAAATAGTCTTGACACCTACCCTCAATATAATTTCTTTAAACGTGTCAAGACTAAAGCAAAACGACTGAAAGTGAAGCAAAGAAATTTATCGCAATTACAAGATGCTGACGATTTCTACAAGTACCGGATGGAAGATGTTAGACACTCTAAAATGTTCATTAGGATTTGAATGCTATGGCTTATGCCAAATGCAGTCTTTAAAAAAAGCCTCTGTTTTGGTCATGAAATGGTTATTCGTCAGATATGATTCATCAGTCACCTTCAGTTATCCAATAAGCCAAAACCCAAAAATACAGAAAACGATTTAAAAAAGAATAATTTACATCTCAACGAGGCTGTTAGTGTCATATTTGTAATTCAGAACAAGAATATGTGCAATATTATTAAAACACGACTAGACAACGAGGTCTATTGGCACAGTCTTGTATATGAGTCAAAGCACACAAGTCCGTTAGTTTGTAACAACATCGGCATTTCGTGTATCCTAATGACTGATAATGACTACAAAAGAAAAGAAATAATGACTAAAAGTATGACAATTCGTATGTTTACGACGGCTGAATTGCTAAACTGACTTTTATAGCTGTTCGTCGTATAGATATGTACGTCGACAGTTAATATTCTTTACAAAGGTTTGAATACATTAGACAAGCTTCGGTGTAGATTAGTTAACAAAAAACAGAATCAAAAACTTATTGTTATTTTTAAATAGGTAGAAGGTGTTAGTATTGATATTAAAGTATTTGAAGAAATGAAAGAAAATTCACATGGTTTCCAAGCTTTCTAAACACAATTTTCAGATAAGATAACAGAGAACGTTGGCACCAATCGAATCCACGTGTAACCAAGCCAGTTGAAACAATAAAATTATAAAACCTAACCGTAAAAATGTATTAACAAAAAACACGGAGCCGAAAAATTAAGATTTAATTACAATGAACATGAAACGACCAATTAATATGATACATGGTACGTTAGATCTGATAACAGAAAGGTGAATCTCAATGAGTAACGCATCCGTTTTCTAGAACATTATAAAATATGAAGATAATGAAGGAAAACATATATGTTTCGGTGAGAGCGGTTACAGTCCAGCGGGTATATTAAAATGCTTATGTATTTTTTAATGTTTTGAAAGTATGAGAGGCTTATCACCCCGTAGAAGTTAGTGGAGATATTGATAATTATAGCTATATTAGAGATAAGGAATTAAACTGGTAATTAGTGGATCACTTCAATTACTAAATTTTTTGCCCTTAACAAGTTAGGTGTCTATTGAATCATAGGGACTAAAGACTAGGGCAAAAATGTTATCCGAATAAGTTGCCTCAAAATATTGATATGATTTCACAAAACATCGATTCGCATATGACTTACCCCACACCCCAACCCTGCGGCTGCCGCCAAGAAAAATTAACGCATCCTCGCGAGGGGTCGGTCAGACCCCGCATTATACGGGGAGCGGTCACTAATTAATGGAAAAGGATTAAATTCGGTCCGAATTGAAATAAAATAAATATGATAAAGGACGCCCTTTCTTGCCTCCGATGAAGGGCTTCGGGTTTCTGTTTTTTTTTTTCGGTACCCAGTAGCTGAAGGATTAGGACGTCAATACGAACCAGACAATTGTTTGTTTTGGCTCATACATCGATTAAATTTTTACTTGAGCGAACTCAATTAGATGAAAAACTGAAGTATGATGGATTAGATGTATGTTATGTAGACAAAAACAAGATCTTACATGATAACCGTCTAGTTACACAGGTGATAAGAACAATATTCTATAGTTGGCTTTCGACAAAAACACCATACAATTCATAGTCAAGTTTTTATGAGTAAAAATCTCAGTACAATTATTATACTGAGGGCGTGAAAGAAAACGGGTTTACAGGATTTTTTTTTCTTTGGCCTGTTATGTAATGTTTGTGGGATTTATGAGTGTTTAGGATTGAATGAAAAAATCGTGCGTGCGGCCTGAAATACCTGCTAATTCGATGTTGGTAAGGTTAAACTGGCTACTTCTTTATTGAATTTTAGATATATTTAGTTATTTTGAGCTACTGTGGTAGTTGACTTTAGTCAGAGAACTATTTGAAATCAAATTAGTATTTAAAAATAATATTTTCACATCTTATTTGAAAATATTTTCTAGTCGTATCAAGCAGCAGTATATCTTATGCCAAGATATGCTATTTCACAAATAACTCAAGCAAAAATATGTCAGTTCTACGAATGTATGTGTTCTGTATTTTTTGGACTTTATTATCCCTCGCCCGTCCTCTCGGAACCCTCCGTCTTCGGTCGCCTGACCATTGTCAGATAATTTGCCTATTAATTTGTACATGTCTAGGGATGTATTGAGTGCTTTTTTCTGTAAATATGGCATACATATTTTGAGAATTAAATATATATATATAGGTATATATAATTTATGGTACGATTCACTTTTCAGATTTATAAAAAGAACATGACTAACAATGGAAGTAGTAACGCTGAGCTAAATTAAAAAATAAAGCAGCCGTCAAAAAAAAAAAAAAAACCGCGTTCGATATTTCATTTCATCGCGCGATCAACATAATATATTTATTTTCCACGTAGGCTGTCGAAACGCGTTTCCTTGTCTTACTTTCTGAAAATAAAACTGTTGGGAGGTAACACGATGCTTCTAAATTAAAACCGACATTGAGATATTAAGCGCTGTTCAATAGACTTAAAGAAAAAAAAAACGTATTTTTTAATAACATCTATATAGTAATTTGATTAAGCTCTTAGATTTCCAATTTTGTTTTTGCGTTTTGAAGGGTCTGATTTAACTTTAAGGAATTGCAGCGGCGGGGGGGGGGGAGGTTAAGATTGCATGTCAAAATATAAAATATATTTTTTAAGTTTGGAACCAATTACCTACCTAAAATAATCATGATTATTTAAGTAATTAATTTGAGTGAGCTCCTTTACAAAACCCACGTGGCCGACCTATTTTTCCGCATCCCAAAAGATCGTTATTGATGAAATCGCTCCACAAAACAAAACCCTCAGAGCATGAACACCTCAGCTAGACAAACACAGAACCCAAACAGAGTCGAATCGAAAACTAAATAATTCAATTCTCAACAAAGTCGGATTGACAAATTCAAATAGAACCGTTCGAAAGGAGAAAATTTTCGTTTCAAACACCCTTCTATCGACTATAGGCAGGTAAGAGTTGATCATTATTAGATATTGAATTTTCGTAACTTTGGACTCATCCGCTTTCTAATTTACTAATGAATCCGAGTGGTACTGCCATTAGCTACACCCTGGGCCCCTTCACCCCCCCTCCCGGCCCGTCCTCGTGGGGTGTCGGCCAAGGGGTAAGACTGGGAATTTTCGTCTTTTATACATGTAGAACGATAATCCGATTGGTGATTCCGGCGTTCCACATTTGAATTTTCGTGTGTTCCCGTTAATTCTGAACGCGATTAGAATTTGTGTAGTATCGCGTTGTTTTGGTAATAAGTGCCTTTTGTGATTACTTCTTACTTCTCCTTCGTACTCGTGTGGCTATTTATGGATAACTTTCTCTAAAGATGAAGTTGGAAAAAGAATATGTATTGGCACAGGGCCTTAAAAAGTTACAGGTTTTCAACAAAGCAATCTATACAAACTTAGATAAGCGATACAAAAGTAGCAAGTCGGTCTCGCGCCCGAAGGGTTCCGTGCCATTATCTCAGTCCTCTTTTTTTCTGAATGGGAAATCATCAAATGACTGAATACAGCGGACGGGAGTGTCAGACTCTTACTGACTAAACCCCGTGATCCTTCTAGTGCTCTTTGCGTTCCAGGGCCGCGGTGATTCATTCGAACAAATTGCGCAACGTATTAATTTTATTAATTTTATTTATTAAATTCTGTTTCTTAGCATTTGTTATTGAACCGTCTATTGCTGTTGCAATAGACGGTTCATGAAATTTTGAGGTTCATGAGATACAGCCTTGTGACACGTTTGTCACAAGGCTGTATAAAATGAGAGAAAACGGACAGTGGAGTCTTAGCAAAAGGGGTATCATTTTATCCTTTGCGTACGGAACCCTAATGGTAATGCAAAATATATATTTTCAAGATGTCGGACAGATATCCACGATGTTCATATAATCATATTACTAGATTCAAAGCGACAACTTGGCACTAAGACGGAGTGAGAAATATCTTCAATTAACCTATTTTTTTGTCTAGAAAACTGATTAGTTTTTGTTTTAGAGTGTCGTAATTCTTGATTTTAGGAATGCTTGGCTGACTGGGGGAAGATTGACAAATCTGTTGAGCATTTGGCATAGCCTTAAGTTTAGCAACAGCTAGAATATCATCTGTTGATTGTACTCGTAATTGCAGTATTTTCAATCATCATTCTAAGATCCCTTTTTATGGATGGGAAATCACCAAATAAGTTCTCCCGCTCTGGGCGGAGCGGAAGGGAGTGTCAGACTCTTACTGAACAAAACCCACTCGTGTTCCTCCTAAAGCCCTTTGCGTTCCAGGACCGCGGTGAATCTTTCGAACGAATTCCGCAACCCAAGCAAGCACTGACTCTATGGGGCCCCATCTTCAAGATTTCATACCTAGCAATAAGATTTCTTGTCCTTAAAATCCTTTAACAGTACCTATCTATTTATCTGCTGTAATTAAGTGATCTTAATACTGAAAAGCCAATGAATGTATCTCCAAAGTCAACTATGCTGCTTTCACAGGGACTATATTGGATATAAAACACACTACTATATTATTATATACTTTTTGGTGTAGTTGTTAGTAAACTAAATCAAAAACTTGTACTCACCTCCCGGTCGGGCGGGGCGCCAATAAAACTCGATATTCGCACCTTTAACTTTGATCGGCACTACTTATTGAAGACAGAAGGGACGCTTCTAGTTGCTTATTCTGCCTATCAAGATTGAACTTCTGTGAAGCAAGTTTTAGTACATACAGCGTGATGGTTTTGTTTATAGCGCCTTTCTTTTTTAATTCTTAAAGATTTATTACCTACATCGTCATAATCATCCATTTCCTATCTTTGACCGGCGTTTATATCTTTCAAGTTATTTAAAAAACTGATAGAATATTTTAACATCAGTCAGTCACTGTTGTCATGGTTCTTATCTGTTACATGGTCATTATCATATTCTTTCAGTGATCTTAGTAAAATAACGAAAATTATTCTACTTAGTCATTTATGTTCTGGAACATCTTCTTTCAGTGGGTTTCCCTCCATGTAGGCATTAAACCTTCCTTTATTTACCTCATATTCTATGTCCAATGTTCGAAGTTCACAAATCAAGTACGGGTGTACAGCATTGCGAACAAGTTGTGCCGTAGCGGGACGTTTATTCGCTTGTTGTAGAACTTTCCGTGCGGACGCACTTGTGGGGCGCATTGTAAACTTACTGACTGTTTATTTGGTTACACACCGATTCTAATATGAATTACTAGCTGCTGTCCGCGACTTCGTCCCCGTGGAATCCCCGATTTTAAAACATTCTTTATCGCTGCTCCGCTCCTATTGGCTTAAGCGTGATGATATATAGCCTAAAGCCTTCCTCGATAAATGGTCTATTCAACCCAAAAAGAATTTTTCAATTCGAACCAGTAGTTCCTGAGGTTAGCGCGTTCAAACAAACAAACAAACAAACTCTTCAGCTTTATAATATTAGTATAGATTAGTTATTTTCTAAGTTTTGATATTGACTTTTAGACATTTAAAAATCTATTTTGTACGCAGATTGCTTTACTGTTTCATATCGAGTTATTAGAACTTTATTTATAGTACAGTAGAAAACGCCTTAAGATTCTATGACAATGTTCTCTTAGCATAAGCATAGCATAATCAGCCTTTTAACGTTCCTACTGCTGGGACACAGGCCTCCTCTCTAGGAGAGGGAATGGGCCGTAGTCCACCACACGGGCCCAGTGCAGGTTGGTGAATGTCACATGTCTTAGAATTTTTGGTTCTAGGACATGCCGGTTTCCTCACGATGTTTTCCTTCACTGTTTTGAGAGCAGTGGTGATGAAGTTAACTACACAAAGTAACCTACACAATTCGTAAGTCGGGGCCGCCACTGCTCTAGTGTTCTCTTATAGATCAAAATTTAAAATAAAATATGAAAAGTAGGAAACTTAAAAGCGAATTTAACATAATATATCACAAAAATCTGTCACGCTTTCTTTCCTATGTTGCGTACGTACATAACGGCAATTACGATTATCAAGGAAGCAACTCCATACAAAGTCAATGTTCCCACCTATCTTTGATCACCTGCTACTCACTCGAGCCTATGATTAAGCCAAAAGAGCGCATTTAAACAATATTTAACTCGGCTCATTTAGATCTCTATCGTCGGCATTGTTCGGAGCCGTTCGGGATCGTTCGGGCGAGATCGTACGCTGCAATGATTCACATTGTCTTGTTATTGGTCCGGTCAACTGGGAATGGTGTTAATGGCGGAATTAACAGTAACAGGTTGGCGCTTGTTAAATGTCTATTAAGGTTTGATTTTGGTTCAAATGGGTCAATCGAGACTTCGTCTAGTTTTTATATGCAAAAGTATTCATTTTTCCGCCATTTTCCACCGTTTCTTTTCAAAGTTTTACACGTTCATCAAAAAACTCCCAATAAATCAGTAAGTAATATCGTCTAATAAAATGTTTCAATTAATTACTCCCTGCACGGGCTCCCCCCATGAAAGTACATTAAAAACTGAACGCACGTTATTAAATTCGGCTCCGTTCGGCTAACATCGGTAATTTCCGTCGCCTCTTAATTCTGTTCGGCTCAATAAAGGCTTTATTGGCGCGTTATTAGCTAGGCTTTTATCTTCAATCGTGTTCACAATGAGGTACTTGTTGGGGATGCTGCATACTCAATGACTATGTCAGATGCGACGCTGTTTAACAGAAGATTTTGCCTACAGATAGAAAAAGAGCCTATGACTGGAGATGGGCAAAACCGGGTTTAAATCCGATAGTTGGCTTTAGACCAACTCAAACTCATCTCTTAAACAATGATAACCTGTAAAATCACTTATTTATAATCAATTAGTCAGAGAGCATTAAAAATATTTTTATGATTGTATCAATGTCGAAAAACTTAGAGCATGACGTGGTCATGACTAATTTACTCAATTTAAACTAATAACTAATTAAAATGACAATCCAATTATGAAATGTACTATATAATTATCATCATCAATTCCATCCCAATACGTCCACTGCTAGACTAAGCCTCGCCAAATGGTCACCACATTGATTCAGCTCTGCTTTTTAACTTCAAAAAAGGAACAGGTTCTATATTTGTTTGTATGTAATTTTGCATATGCAAAATTAAAATTATGCGAAAATGTGTTTTATTATGATAGAACGGTGATATCACCGTTCTATCATAATACGGTGATATCACCGTTCTATCATAATAAAACACATTTTCAAGAAAATCTCAATATCATCTCTGAGTGTCCCATCTCCTTTCGTATTAGAACTTAATCTTTGGCGAGCACCTCAAAAGGGAGACGTTTATTGGCGACTACCGATGTTCGCGAGGCACGAAACATACCAACGAACAATATTACACCTCACATGTAATAAACATCACGTTATAGGGAAATCTTTGGAAAACTTTTGAAGGCGAAAAGTTATCGGGGAAATCTTGGGGCGTTTTCCCGATAAAGATGGTAAAATATTGAATTTCACAGGACAAGACGGTGAAGAGATTTTTGTAGTGTTAGCTTCTGGATTAGCTTCTTAGAGATTGAAGAATTTTGGATGTAATGAAAGACAGGACCCAATGATAGAAGTATCTCGGGAAGTAGCCGTTGGCAGAATACTAACAAAAAACACTAGGCACGTACGTTCCAAAGTTAAAAAGAAAATGAAGTATCTCAGGACAAGCGAGGATGATGCTGAGTAATGAATCTTTGGAGGCGACAATGTTCACGAAATCTATTCTTTCTTTGCAACATAAGGACAATAATGACCTAAGGTAGATACACTTTCAGGATTCAACTACTTAAGCTCACATTAGTCACAATTGTGTGAACTTTCAAAAGCAATCGTCTTTAATGAAATAAGAACGCCACCGTATCCTTTTTAAGTCTCTGCAAACTTGACTAATGCCAACCATTTGATCGACATATTTTCTTAAGACCTATTCCTGACATTAATTACATAAAAAGAAAGAAAAAAAGTCTCTTCCGCGATCAAACGACTATATTAAGTGCAGACGTGAAAATAAAACATCATACTATCTTGATTTATGCTCAGTCGGGTAAGGCGTAGATCTATAGATCGGCGAGAGATCCTCGTAATGATCCATGCGCGCTGATTGATCGCTGACGAGTGAATGGAGGGGGAGAGGGGTCCATTGAAACGGCGCGGGCGCATCTTTTGGAACTCTGCCATTTTTTGGAACGTTGGATTTTCAATTGGAGTTATAGGTATTTTAATTAGTTTAATTAAGAAATGCTTGGTTTGTATTATCCTCTACTCTTTTATATTTCTTTCTTAATCTTTCCTGTCAACATTGACACTTTCTACCCCATTACAAAACAATCAGACACCCTCACCTCAAAAGTTAAAAACTCCAACCCTTCTGAGGTTTATTTAAAAACATCATTTTTAAAATAAATTCCAAGGAAAGTCGCAATGCAAACGTAATTACAATTTATAAGTGCCCATCAGTCAATTCGGGAAAATCAAGAGGCTGAAAAGGGGCCGATCAAAGTACCTGAAAGGGTACGAAGAAATAATTAAAAGGCGCACAGAAAACCGACAGAAACTTAATTCCGATGCCTATTTGTAGCTCATCGAGTTTGGCGCAAGTTCTTCAAGTTGTGCCAAGTTGCGCCAAGTTCCGTCAAGTTCCGTCAAGTTTGCGTCGCCCGACGTCTGCCGTTTTGGTAATATTTGCAATCCACGACTTTTATGGTCCTCGTTACGGTAATTTATAATTACTGTTAATTGGTTATTCTGGATGTTTCACATATGTTTTATATGCTTATGAAGCAATGAAGAATAGGCCGTATTTTTAGTACCTTTTGCTGGACATATTTTCTTAAACAACTTTACCATTCCAATGCTGGATTATTTGTCTTAAGAATTGTAAACTACACTTTAGACAAACTTGGCATATTCGTATCTAAAATCAAAAATGTAACTCTGAACTATTATCCTATCTGTAACTTCATTTCAAGTCTAAATTAATCTATGCAGACTTCCTCAGTCCATCACAGTTCTAATTGAATGACTTCATTGTAACATTACCCCTCAATCAATCAGAAACGAATCTTCGAATTGATTCCTATTAGACTGATTGCTTCATCTATCATTCGATCAGAACGAATTAGTCGCGTCGTTTAACTCGCAACACTAGCAATGGATTAGCACATCACTAGCACTTCATTAATCGATTCAAATCGATTGCAATATGTATCGAGTGCTGTGACTCATGACGAAAGAGAGTGATGTTTGTATCGGTCTGTTGTTTTCCTAGTGTTTATCTGAGTAGGTGTCTGTTTTTGTAGTAAATAGTAACAATATTATAATATAATAAATAGGTTTTCAGTATGAAAGGTTAGGCTTGAATGGAAAATTATCACGATTGAGAAATTTGTACTAGATACATCTATAATAGGGTTTGTCTTTGAGAACAGAGAGCCAAAACATTTGATATTAATTATTGTTTTTGCTAATAGAATCTCACTTTGTCTATAACCTCAAGATCTAAAACAAATAACGTCAACTTTAAAAGCAAACTTATCTATGCAATTCAAATATAGAAGCTTACACTTTAAAATAAAACCAATGTTGTCTGGGCCCATAACCTTTACAGAAGTAACTAAAACATCGAATCAGTACAATGTGCTCGTATTGAGTAATTAATTGATTAAAAAGGGTTCGGAGGCATTCGTTAGAAGTTTTTCTAAGCCCCTCTGGCCCTCACACGATTTTAAAACAGCCCTTAATTGATTTAACTCGAAGGGATGTTTGAGTGTGTAACTTTTACTTTGGCAATGGTTGCCGAAAATGGAAAATTCGAGCAACACTTGAGGTTCTTTTTTCGGCAAAAAGTTGCGTTACATGATGTTTCAAGCTCTTGGAATTAAAACTCGATTGAATTTTCATTCATAAATATTTATCACGATTCGTTTAAATTAAGATAGCGTTTAATAGTTTTAAAAATAGCCTTTTTATCTTATAAGAATGTGCATAGGCTTTAGTTAATACAAAAGCGTAGTTGGAATTCGAAATAAAAAAAAGAACTCTTTGATTATACTTAGTGCCACATAAGATCTATTAGAATAAAAACGTTTCTCAATATTTTTTAAATGTCTTTATCTCTGTACAATCCTTTCACCACCAACAACCCCAAATAATAATCCCTATTTACCGTCAATAATTATTTAGAACTGAAATCCTTTCCGACCAGATCAATACCTTATAACTGAATTATCATTTGTTTACACCCCCAAACGAACTCAAAGGGATCGATAAGATTAAAAGTGAAGTTTTAATAGAATACAATTAATATCTGAACGGATTTCAGCGCCCGACGTCTGTCGATATTCCAACTTTGGGCAACTTTTAAAGGGTTTAAAAGTTTAAATGTATTTTGTAAATAGATACTGTAATTACGTTAAAGATGGGACGTGTGTACGGGGTAAATTTTACTTAGATTTTGCTTGTCTTTATCTTCAAGGCAAGCGTCGGTATCGACCGTATCATCGCTTACCGGCCGGTAAAAAATACAAAACAAAAATGATATTCTAAATTGTTCAAGTCTTTGTCACCAAGTAACTCTTAATAAATTTTGTGCTAATGGCTACACAGGACTTGTAGTCCTATTTATAAGGTGTCTATCAATTTTGCTGATATATATATATATCCAGCTGAAACGAAAACTCACTACAAAAAAAAAAAGAAAAACTAACAAGAACGTACGCCAAAGACATAAGCTTGAACTTCGCCAGAAAATTCTGACAAAAAGTCCAACTTCCACGTGTAGGCTATCTAACATCTCCCCGACAAGAACCTATTAACAAAATCACCTTTTAAAAAGTTAATTAATATCACAGCCTTTGATGGTAATTTTTTAAACTGTATCGCCAGACATCAGGCTTTTTGCGTACCGTACAAAGAGGAAAGGTTCCGTACATAAAAACCCTTTAACTTATGATGAATTAGCGATCTCCTACGCTTTATGTCTCCCGTTATCTACCCTTGCCTCCCTGCCTACCCTCCCCGTCGATATTAAGGAATTAATATGAGTGGAAAAATTATAGAGCTCTGAGTGTCCAACGGGTTAGGACGTAAGGATAATTTTGGCTTAGAAGGTGATGGTCGGGTTATTTGTGTTTAGAGCATGTCTATGTTTTGATGTGTGGGGTCTTTTGGGGTGATTATTATGTTTTAAAAGGGTTGTACACTTGTGCTGATCGATGATGTGCATTAGGTTTGGTGCAAATTGGGATATATTTAGATTTATTTAATACTTGAAGCACGTAAATGTACAGAGGCGAGTTTAGGGCCATAGGCCTTCTCTACTAGTCAACCTTTGGGTGATCCAGAGAATAGTGGTAGGCAATATAGATAGTTAAAAGCGATTGATACAATAGATATTATTTAAATACAAACATTTAAATAATATACAGTCATATAAAAAAACTATTCATACTTAAATAATAGCTACAAATAGGTAATTGGAAACTAAAAAAGCTGCTGTATTTAGCTGTGAGACTGAATTAGATCATTTCTCTACTTTAGCTTTTCGAATCGAAGTACAAATGAAGAACCAAGAGGCACCATAAAATATTTTGTACCTACCTAGATACTAAACTGTTCTTAAAACCTTAATGACACATTCTAGCGTCAACACAATCTCTCCAAAACGTCAAGTCACGGAAAATTGATCCCGCCATCACGATTAAAACCTTCTCGTCATGTATTACCTAATCCTTTTTCCCTAAAAACTGTACCCTTGGTCCTTCTGATAAGGGAGATGTTTTGATAGCCCCCATCATTCACTTATTCGTATACTTATACTCGTACCGTCCCTCCGTGCTTCTATAGAAAAACATTGACGTAAAAAGTGGGTTGAAATGGGGAAAAGGGGGGGGCGAAAGGGGGTGTTGGGGCAAGGTTGGCCGCTGTCGAAGTGACCGCTGAGTCGGGTCGTATTATATGGATAACGTCGTTATGTGTTGATCAATTTTAATGTGTAGCGTCAGCGCGGGCAAAGATGAATAAGATGGATGTTTTTTTTTGGGGAAAAATTATGTGAACATGTTTGGTTACATTGTCAATTGAGTCGGGAATCTTGGTGTTTGCATTTGTGGCTGGCACGGTAAAAATGTGAATTACTTTCAGAAAAAAAAAATATAGCAAGAAGAGCGAATCTGTATAATTATATTGTATTTATTTTGCTAGTATTGTAACCTGATAATTGGATAGATGTAGCACATAGTAAACATTTGTGATGTTATGTTGAGATTGAATCAGAGAATTTAATGAAAACATGCAACACTTGGAACCGCATTCACCAAAGAAGACTCGTTGTCTATTGAGCCACCATGTTTGTTATTGAGAAAGTTTACATAAACTAATCATTGTTATAATGAACTAGCAGCGCCCCGCGGTTTCACTCGCGTAGTTCCCGTTCCCGTGGCAATACGGGGATAAAATATATCCTTTGTTATTTTGGGTGAATGTAGCTTTCTAATGGTGAAAGAATTTTTGAAATCGGTCCAGTAGTTTTTGAGTTTATTCGTACATACAAAAATACAAATCTTTCCTCGTACATACAAAAATAATATTAGTTTAGATTAGTTGTGTGGTGGCCATACCACGGGAACCGAACGCACGGGAATCGTGCGTTTTTTCAGAATTAAAATTATCGTATGGGCCTCAGCAATTATGTAGCTTTTTGTCACTCAAAGATAGAAATAATACCTCTTTACAATATTAGTGTTGACTAACAATAAAAATATCGCTATCAATGAACACAGGAAACCGCAACTTTTATCAGCAAATCCAATTAAAATAACAGTGCAGAAAAAGGAATAGTTAATCAAAACGACCAGAAAAAAGGTTATAATTAGAATCGTATTCCGCTGAAACCGTTGGAAAAGAGACAAACACACGTTAGGCTGGCTCCAAACGCGCTCCGTGTGAAACCTCAGGGCACAGGCTGGTCGCATACGGGCGGATAAAAGAAAAACACACTGTCTTTCGCTCGTGTTGCTAATTTTCAACTCTTAATTACCAGTTGGGATGTGTGGCGCTAGCTTTTGATGCGGTATTCCACATTTGAAATTCAGTTGTTTTTTTTTTGTTTTGTAAGAAAGAAGTTCTGTATTTGAATATTTTGTTTTCAAACGATTTTATTTTATTCGAATGTAGTTCGAATAGGAGTTATTCCAAAAATCTAAATTTTTATTTTATACATGCGAAAGTGAATTTTATTGTGATGCTTTCAAGTCTCTATTGCTGAGTCGTTTTTGAAGAATTTTGGAATAAGAGATAGATGGAACCCTGGAGGTGGTTAGTAGAAAAAGCTAGTAAATAATAAATGTGTATGGTTTATATATTATTTTTTATTATAATTTTATTTTATAATATATTATTACCTTGCGCGCTTAAACAGGAAGGCGAACATTTCTAATAAACCGGCAATTATCCTTTATAACTTTTAATTGATAATATACATCTTGATATCTTCAAGCAATGAATATCATGATATAATGACTCAATTTTATCTCGTGACAACCGATATCAATTGTATGCTGGGATTCTGGACCAGGATGACATCATATGGAAAACAATGTGATAAGTTCTACAGAGGAAGTCTGCGTCATTAGTAGGAACCGAATTATAGACCATTATCTACGGGCAAACGATTAAACAATTTAATAGGAAGGTTATTTTTTTTTTTGTAAAAATAATTATTAAGCGTAATAATTTTTGTATAGGTAGTTCTCAGAATAGAATTATAATTTAACTAAATAAGAATAATTAAAAATATATTTTAATAAACAAACTCATAAAACAATAAGATTTTTTGGTCATAACAAAAACCTGATGCAATAAGGATTAATATAAATAATAACAGTCATCTTTTGAGTGAAACAAATAATTTATAAAATAACTATTAATAAGTACCTACTTATTATTTGTCTTGGCATAATAAGAAGAGGCAGTAATCAGTAGAATAGCAGAAATTCCTAAACTGACTAAATCAGCCCGTTAGGCGAGCTATGGCTGGCTTGCTATCCTATAACAACCAGGCCCGGGACAAAGGCACGTCGTGTTCCACGCGCGCCTCAAAGAGATGTCAGCAAAAAAGATGGGTCCCCATAGGGTCAGTGCCTGCTAGGGTTGCGGAATTTGTTCGAAAGAGTCACCGCGGCCCTGGAACGCAAAGTGCACTAGGAGGAACATGGGTGGGTTTTCAGTCAGTAAGAGTCTTTTGATGAATTCCCATCCATAAAAATGGTCCCACTGCTGGGCAAATGGAAAGCTTTGCGTTTCACTACATAGTATAAAACAAAGTCGCTTTCTCTGTCTTTAAAAATACGCAACGGATTTTGATGAGTGATTGAAGAGGAAGGTTTATATGTATAATACATGCATATTATAGTAGAGGAAAATTTTATAATTAGTATCTACATTGCACCCTTGCGAAGGCGGGGCGGGTCGCTAATAATGTAATAAACTAGTAACATAGATCTCCTATTTCCACACACGACTCTCCCCTACCGTGGCGTCTGCCATTCTTTTTTTAATTTCATGACAAACTGGAACAATTTAATTCCTAACGACATGCCGCCTCCATCAGATCCTAGATCCGTGATTGGGGTTGACCTCATTCATTACGTATAGATTCTCTTTCGATTCGCTCCTGAACAAGTTACAGAATAAAGTATTAACTGTTGATTGGACGCTACTCTGCTCTTATTTGTCGCTAAGTAGGTGGGTATTAGGGTTAAACTGTTAATTAGCTATTAGTAAGTGCCTATTACTGTTTGGTTGTGGATTTTGTTTCGGTAGAACCTGGATTTTGTTTGTTTTACGGTTTTTTTTTTTCTGAATCGTACTTTGTACCGTTAGCGTAATTGTTTTTGTGACCTAAGTTAAAAAGAGAATTTGATTTAATTAAACGTAATATTAGTTACTGTAAAAAAAAGTAAACAATATTTCGACAGTCAATTAATAATAAACACGCATGAAAAACTTTCATAATATTGCAAAATAAATAACTGAGAATAGACTCTCTTACCTCATGATAATAATTCCGAATTTTCATAATTTCGAAAAATGTTATCTTGAGCCTGTCACAGTAGATTTCATTCATGTGCACTGTTTTTATTTTTATTAATTCTTGAAAAAGTTTTAATTTTATTCATTGATTCAATTTCACTGTAACGGAAACCCTGAAAATATTAAAAATAGATGATTTTTAGTTTGAATGAAACTCATAATTATTGTTCGACTAATTAAACAAAAAAGGAAATCTATTCAATAATAATAAAAAAAACAAAAATGTCAACGAATAAAAAAAAATCGAATAGACTTTTCCGCATCGAACAATAATTATAAGTAAAATTCATTCAAACATCGAACGTTTCGTTTACACTTATATTTCGAACACTGCGATATAGCCGCGCGTGACGTTTACGGATCCGAAGCGCGCGACCAACTAACTGAGTAAGTTAGATAAAGCCCCATCTCGCCACGTTATCGCCTCATTTACATACGCACCCGAACATCACAGTTTCCCATACTATCGGATCCTTGTAAAAATCGTATCAAGTCATTTGCATATACTATACAAAGAAGATGTATGCAAATCGATGCGAGCATGCATCTTACACTTTTGTTGTTCGACATTTTATATCGAAATCGAGCTATCAATCGGTAAAACAGGTTTAAATATATGAGATGGGCTTTTGTTTGGCCTGAGATAGGATTAGGGTTAAGACTTTTTAACCCTTCGGCCCAGATGTCAGTGTCGCATTCGAAGTATTGATATTTAGTTCATTGTTCGGGACAAGAAATTCGGAAATGGGTTTTTTATAATGCGATGCGATCACTTGTGTGCATTAATGTCTCAGTATTCAGCATTGACGATTTATGTCGTTGACAATAATCAGTGTGGAGAAAAATGATGTTTTGAATACAAACTTTCTTTTTTTGATCTGTTAAGTCGTGAGATAGGTGCGCGGGGAAGCTTTGGTTCTGTTTTTTTTTTGTAATCTTTGCCAACACACGTTTCACATTTTTTTTTAAATAGATGTACTTCAGCGATTCTAGTTGTGAAAAACAAATGAATACCTACTGAACTCAAATAATTTTAGTTTTATTCAATTCACAGTTGGATTATTCGAAAAATATCAAGTGGCCACATTAATTATTCCAAAAACAGGACAGATTTAAATAAAACGGCTACCCTGATAACAAAATACGCGTATCCGATCAATCAACCCCATTCGTGAGAAAGTGACTCAAGAAAAATAAGGAAACACTAATTGTTATTCGCATATTAAGTAGTTTCGACCTCCGTAATAATTATTCGAATTACCATATGCAGATCGATCGGTATGAATCATAGAACAATTGAGGGGGTTACGATCGGTAAGAACCGGTTTACTGAATTATTTTTTATTTTTATTTTTTTAATTTATTGACCTACATGTGTCGGGTTAAGGGTTGAGCGTCACTCTGGTTAATTATTTGCATATTAAGAATCCCCGAATGTCTTCGACTGGTTTCTTTTTTGTGAGAATCTTCGGCTCGCACCGTGGGTTCGATCTTGATTTATTATTTTTACGGATGATCGAATTTCTTGATGTTATTTTTAATTCTTAATTTGAATTTGCTGCTTGACGTGATTTTATTTTTACTATTGACGAATTTTGAATTTTTTAACGGGTTGCCTTACGTATTATTTGCTTATTGATATCAATAATTAATACGAGAAGAAAACAATTAATTTTATTAGCCTTATTGTTTTTACTATTACATATTTTAAATCTAATACGTACTACCGATAACATTCATAAAGCTAGAACCTATTTATAACTCTCGAATAGTAGTACTTTTTAATTATCCACATTCCCTATTTCCTCAATTTCTAATAAAGCAACATACATACAGGAAGAGCATATTTAGCGATTTCCGTTGCGAAAAAAAGGAGTAAAATTAAAAACAAATTAGCCGATGATTCAGTCGCTCTAATTGTAATAACTTTTGACACGTTTCAATGGAGGACATTGCAATTAAAACGCTCGTCCTAGTTAGCGAGATATTATTGGCAAATATTATGTTTTGTAGATGGCTGAATAGTTTTGTTATGACTCGTTTGATTGTTCGTAATCTAAGTAGCGAATACTGTGTAAATATTTCTGTTTTCTTCTACGAATTGAAACTTCTACTCAATTCGTTCAGAAATCATAGTTTAAAAAGCTGTTCTACGATGATTTAGGTAATAAGAATCACGAATGGAAATAAAATCATAATTATTCGAAATTAAGAAAAGAATTTCTAATACCGAAACCTAAGTAGTTTTAACGGTCATCAATAAAAGCTAATTGTAAAAGTATATCGTGGTAACGGACCGAATAATAAAAATTAAACAATAGCTGTAAGTGGCCGGTCTCACGTCCAACGATCCGTTGACTCCGAAAGAATTTGGAAATGTTTTAGTAGATATATAATCTTTTTAATTAATTATCACTATTAAAACATAACCTGCCAAACAAAAATCACCTTTATCACGGAAGTTGTAAGGTTTAAAAGTTTTGACGTTATGATCTACTTTTTATGAGAAAATATTATTGTTTTGTCCAATGAATGAGCGTTGGATTAGTGCAATTTGAATTTATTTAGTAATTGTGCGCCGTAAACAATAATTCATATTAATTCGTTCGGATTATTATTTTCGGTACCGCAATTGACCTCTTTGCCAGTTGCTAGAGTTTAGATTGTTTACCGGTTTTGATAAGTATGGTGTTAATGAACTTTAATTAAGAAAAACTTAACGCACTTTTATTACTGATTCTGATCACATTCAGGATAGCAAAATAGAATAGTAAGATATGTGCAATCATCAACAAAAAATCCTCGATCGAGAAAAAGATATCGATTGCTGTTTGGTCGAAATCAAATACCTATGTGAAATTATTGAATACAATTATTCCAAATTCGAATAACATGAAGTTTGATTGCGACACCCCTAAAAAAAGAACAGAGCTATAACTTTTTTTTTAAATACGCTTTTTTACACACGAATTAAAAATTGTTAATGGCCAATTACTTCCTACTTTACCAAGAGGTACTATTCCGATATCGGGCGGTAGTCGGTACCAACCAAAAACGTGCGTTAACCCCGTCACAGTACACTTGGCGTATGTTTAATTAATATAAATAAAAATTATGAATAAAAGAATTGTTATGAAGCGCTCTCATTATCAGATTTCGAACGTAGCGGTGTGGTTGCTGAATTTTTTAATTTATCTACCGTGTCCGGCTGTATTTGAACACGTAAATGGTGTATTACGCTCCGTTTGGCGAACGTTAGCTTTTGAATTGTGCTTTTTGGTTTTATTCGTTTATCAATTAATCGAGGATTTTTTTGCCCAGTTGTGACACTTAATCTCTTCCGCCAGTTTTCTCAATTTTTCCGCGGATAATTTACGCGTTTTACGCGTTTCTTTGAAAGCCACAATTTGATCGGGGCCACGCGTGATCGCTCGCGAGTTACTTACGAAGGGAAGCGACCGATGCGCCCCCTAACGACTCAATCTACGCACATTTAAATTGCCCTTTCCGAACGAAACCTCATTACTTCCCGAAATATAACCTCTATGGAGCCCATAAATAACCTAACGGCGTACATATTTCAAAACAAGAAAAAAAAATAACACATAAAAATTTCTTTGCCCCACGCGTCTAATGTTTGTGTGCGTTTCCACTGTCCCAGGATATTCTCACGATGCACGGTCTGCATCGCTATTCGAAATCGTTTGACATGTTTCCGAACCGAATCGAACACGAATGCACATTTGAAAACTCTAAGAGATCAGATTTTTAACACGTTTTTGGGGACTTGGCTTGAAGGAAACATACAAATGTCATTTTCAAAACGTATCGAAGAGAAGGTAAAGTTATAGATACGAATTTCCAATTAGATGTCAAAGGATTTCAAATCACTGAGATCCGTTAATCAAAACATTAATGTATGCGACCGGAATGTACCAACCTAATACTTTTATGTCAACCATGTACGAGTACTTGAAATCACATTCTAAGCAATGTTTCCCAATAAGATTGCCTAGAAATATTTCTGATCAACTCACGGTTCTTAATAGACGACACGACATAAAATTGTCGTATGCTAACGCGAACGCTCCCCAAGTGCGTTCCGCGCATAGATTTTTGCATTATTTTAGTATGCAAATGTTCGGAGCGATAGCGAGTCACTGTAAGAGCAATTTAAATTATTTTTTATAGCGCCCGAGTGTATTGAGAGTTCGCCAACTGACAGCATCGAGGAATTGCCTTTCTTCGTAAATTTTATATGAACCGACATATTTGATATGAAAGACGACGTATTCGAATAGATTTTGCCTCCACTCGTGGGTATAGAGAATAGAGACGCGTTCGAAATTCAAATTGTATGTGTGATAGATTTAATGCGTGTGTTCGAGATTATGGTCGGAATAAAAAGTAATGCGAATATGGTTCTTAGTGAAATGTTAGGGGATTATCTTGTTTGAATATTTTATCTTTGCATATTATATCATACTTACGTGATATTGGAAGACTGGTGCTTATTAGAATAGAATATAATATAAGGTGTCGAGGTAGGCATGTTCTCAAAACAAATCCAATAGATTCAAATCCACTGGGGTGTACAAAAAGATAAATGATGGATCCAACAAAAACGCAATAAGTATTCGCATAAAAATGAAATCTTGCAACGAAACTACTAAATTATCCTCGTCTCAAAGTACCCTATTTAATCCCCGAAACATTTTACCAAATGTACGGAGCAAGGAAAAAATCTGATTAGCTTCGATGATATATCGCTGAGAATTCCTCGCCTTAGTGCCTCTAATTTGAATATTAGACGCGTTATTGAAAAGAAAACTTTCGGAACGGCCCTCCGCAAGCTTTTAATGGTTATTGCTTCTTCCCTTGCTATCTGTTACCGAACGAAATATTCAGAACGGTTCAGGTGTCCCAGAGAAATTAAATTCTTTAAATCTTTCCCGATCCAAACAGTCGCATTCTCCATTCAAATGATATCGACAGTTATCATTCATTTAAAACAGCGTTCTTAATTCAAACACGCGAGTTCAAATATCGAACGGAAGCGGAAACGGTACTGATTCTAATTTCAAACGAAATATCGCAACGTTTCTATTGATAAAATTTTGTTGCGCGACACAACGCATGTTATTATATTGAACGGAAATTTACGATAATGACTTATAATAGGCCGTTCTATGCAAATGTAGGTGGATGTACGATGTGCCGGCTTCCAGTTAAATAGCAACATGTTATTTCGATAATTTTAGCGTTTATTGTGATGCCAATAATAAGTAAGCGGGCGTAATATCACGCAATTTTAACTTTTTACAAGTATACGTGTCACCTCAGGGGGCGTTATATTGTGCGTCTATTTCGACGGGAAACTCATAAAACATGATTACCGGTAATATCGCGAGGATTCGTTCATTTTTGACGTATTCCTTTTCGGGGGTTCTGTTACAGCAAAGTGTCATTTGAACCGGCGCCTAATAAAAAGAACATGCCCCTGATTTGTTGACAGAAGAACTTTGTTTATGACGTAGACATTCAATTCGATATTCAAATATTTGAAGGTGGATGCGATACAACCGTTTTGTCTTCGACATTACTTATTAAGATTCGATGTTTAAATATTCGAAGGCGCAGCCTATACTAGTTGTTTTGTGTTCGAAGTTTGAAACTGTAGGCGCATCAAGTTCGAGTGACGCGACATCTCAAAACTATAATCGAGAATCATTGCCCGCATTCATAATCGATCGATTATACCAAGAGACTGACGCGGCGCAGGGAGGTCCGACGGAAGGATTACAAGACACATTAGCATACGTAATTTGTGAGCACATCTGTCCCGAGCTACACGTGGGCGACTCTCGCTTTCTTATTGTTCAAATATATCATTTCGCTCCTTTGTATACGTTCGAATCGCATTCTGATTCGAGATAACGCGCGCGAGTAATACGGAAGTTGTAACTGTCAATTTGACATTTCGAGATTTTTTATTTAGATTACGTTTTTGTCGTTGGATTTGAAATAATGAGTTGTTGCTAACAATAAGCTGTTTAATTTCTGATGGATTTGAAGTTAATCTTTTTTTGATTAAAAAATAAAATAAAATTGTAGACAAGGGGATTATTCTGAAAACTTTTCTTCGAAACATAAATCAATTAAGTTCGATTCGAAAAATCAAAAATTCAAATCGTTCGAGACAAAGCGACACGTTGCCTAATGAGCCAATAACTTGCGAGACAATGGGACAGCGTGGGCGTTTCGAACTCGAAATTATCACAAAAGAATATTAATGTAACACTTATTCAAATATACCGCGATACATATTCAAAAATTATCTCGTCGTTTAATTTGAATGGTGACGGTGACATACTTTTTTTTTAATATCGTATGTGAGCATTGTGATCGATTTTTTTTTTTGGAACTATGCAAGAGTCCCCCCTGTGATTCTGTCGAGGCGCATTCAAATATGGCAGCTTTATTTAAATTATTTATTCTTGTTTATGATTTTTGTGCGGCGTACGCTCTTTATTACTATTTCCTGTGCTGTCAACACTAATGAATGTGACGCGGGTGACGTCGAACATGTGCACGAGTATGTATGTACGAGCGTTGCGTCTGTCTGTACGTCATCTAATACAAGGACACTATTGACCGATCCTAACTAATATTATACATGCGAAAGTAAGTTGTGTTTGTTTGTTCACACCTAAATCGTCGACTGATAGGTCCCTGGAGATGGTCATAGGTTTAACAGCGACTGAAGCCGCTGTCAAAACCTAGTGTATACCTACTACAACATCAAATATTAAGGATGATGGTATTAAAATTCTTCAATGGCATTTAATAACACAAAAAAGGGGAACGGTAATCACGTCTGAAATTCGTCTCGATCGAGAAACTCAAATTAGACGAATGGCGGTCGGGAGATTTCTTTGTCTTCGGCCTAATGAGTTTTTAAGTCGATTATAGCAATTTTTCATAGAAAAACGCGTTTAGTGATGTATCGGTGGTATCAATCAGTGTTGGGGCTAAATTGTTGTGGCGGTATCGGATCGTAGGCGCGGCGGACAAATGGCCCGATAGCGCGAGAAACCTGGCCCCTTTCATTATGGCTTTTTGTTGGTTCCGATGTCGGCCGAACAGATGTCTGTTGTGTACAAATAGCTTGGATTATTTAGAACAATGTGGATTGCCCAATCGCTTTTTGATACTGTTTTTTTTTAAGTTTTTTTTTTAAGGTAAGGGATAGATTGCCTGTCATTTCACCAGTATAGTTAGAAACTACAATAATGACGAAATAGGTATGACTAACTAGTTAGACCCTTGTCTTTCAAACTACAAAAATCCTGGATAGTGAGAAAAAAAAACTAGATTGGACATAAAAAAAGACGGAATAAAACCTAATAAACTCAATTCAAACTATACCAACCAATTTTGCTGCCAGAAAAAAAAAACAAATAAGTACAACCGAAACGGTATCGAATTCGAAATTTGAATCAACCAGAATCCCTCAGTCCGCAGCGGCATCACTTAAAACGTCATATTGATAGACATTTTACGAACGAACCGTGTCAATCAATTCGTAAAAAATAATGAAATCCTTGACACAGGTAGCGAATTGAAATAAACAGTTAAAACGAGCCAGTTGCCACGTACCATATCGTCCCTTATGGTGGGTCCACACGATACTTCCATAAAATTCTATAGAATTTTGTCTGTGCAACAAAGTAATGCTGACAAAATGTCGGACATTTTTTTTTTAAATCCAGAGTTCGAAGTTCGCGCAGATAAAGGTCTGTGTTGTGTGGACCCACTATTAATAAAAATCTCTCTTTATGTAAAATTTGACGTTCAAAAAGTGCTGTCTCTCAGCCTAGTTTGAATAAATGACTTTTGGTTTTGATTTTGAATCACCACTCAAGTCGAAAAAAGCAATTTTCACTGTATAATCTCATAGGATAGAACTCTGTCGCGGATCGAACTTACCTAGATTGACCAATCCTAGGCCAGCGTTCAAATATATGGTTGTCATTTCCTCAGTACAATGGTTACAATAAATTAATCAGTTTTTCTACTCTACTGTAAAGTTTGTCGAAATCAATTCAGCGGTGTTGTTCGCTAAGGGACGATATTCAAACGGGAAACAAAATGGCGATGAATGCCGTATTGTTTTAAATCCTAACGAATAATGAACGCGTTCGTTTTTTAAAATCGTTAATCGAGCTCTTTCACTTCATTTGTTTCGATCGCTTTTTAATCGTATTGTGAGTCCAGCCTCATTCGAAGTGTTCACCTCTAGTTCTGATTGTTCTTCAAATTGGGATTGTTCTAGAACACTGGCATGAAACTCAATACGAATTAACGGTAAGCGATTTGTGATTCCAAATTCGAATTGAGTTCCATATTTAAATTCGTACTTGCATTCTTGTTGTGTTCTAATTATGACCGTTATCTTTCCAATTTGAATTATGAAGTGAGAAGATTCACGTTCTTTTAAACGCCAATTAAAATCTCGACGCTTTGCAAACAAAGGGATTACTCTTCGTTATAGACCGTGTTAGTACATTGAGGTTATCTATATTTACCTGATATAGACACAGCATCTTAACGTACCTGGAAAAATCAAAGCAAAATAAGATAAAGAAAACATTATCAACAATGAAATAAAATAATATACGTCTTATCTCGATATATTGCGGGTACGATCGAGGGAAATAAAAAAAGTCACTCCTCATTTTTCCATATAAGACTTGGGCGTGTCCCAACAAGGGAACGCCTTGTCGACTAAAACCTTTACGCTTGCTCTATAGAGGTGTTTTTCCAATAACGTTATATCGGCGTTCGATCGGTTCCGAACGCCCAGACTATCTTACAAGATATCGAGTACGCCTTCCAAGAAAACCACGAAAACTCCAAACTCAACCCTATTCGTGCTCTACTAAAATATGGATTCGGTTGCAGAATGGCGCAGTAAAACATATTGATGTCGTATCGGTTTTCCATTAGCACAAATAAACGATATTGGACTCTATTCTCAGGGACTAGGGACGGTTATCGTGTGTGGGTGCTGCAAGGAATGTATTGACGTGTTATCGGAGGTGGTGGTGTCTCTTTCGCTCCCGAGTTTTTTCCATATATGCGTCCTTTTCAGCGGCGCAGGTCGTCCTGAGATGAGGAGCGGGTCTTTGCGCATTCTTTCTTCAAGCGAGCAATAATGGGCAAATAAAATGTATTAAACTGCTAACCGTTTATGAATGCCTGGTACTTTGTTTAATTGAAATATGCTTGTTTGTTTTACATTTTATGTAAATTAAGTCTTGTGGGGGTTTCGAGGCTGAGAATACATTTTTAGTGACAATTTAGTTTTACGAAATAGTGTTAAAAATGAAAAACTGAACCGATTAGAGTCATTTGGTAAGTTTAAGTGCCACGATAAGCTGTCAAAACGTTGGTAATATCCGTCTGTGAGCCTGGTCGGCAATTTTGAAGGCTTTTGTCCGTATTTATAAGCAGAATGGCACAATATCCCTTATTTGGCGGGAGTCTATAAATACCGCGGAAGGGATAGGTTCGTTTACTGTTGGAACAGCGAATTTATTATTAGAAGGGTTTTTCAAAACGTTTCGGTAGAGGTGTGTTGTTATCGCCGATATTTAGATGGCGTTTTTCAAACAAACATAGACGCTCATCTAATCGTATGTATTATCAGTCAATGTAATAAATACATAGGTACTTATTATTAAACCCTATGGGAATAATATCATGTATTTTATTGTACATCCAATTGGATACCCGAGACCAATTTGTATGAAAAAATATGTAAGCGAGCAAAATAATAATATAACGCCTCAGCGTTGTCTACAATGTCAACCATAGATAGGAGTACGTATAAACGAGTTAGATACATAATATAAATGCCTACCAATCAGTATCAGCTCTAAGAAGCAATCATCACTTGGGAGATAACATCAATCATTCCATGAAAGAAGTAAACAAAGGTTTAAATTCTCAGAATCTTGACATTTTGATTAAGATAATTTTCAATATTGAAATAAAAGAATTGTCTATAAAATACTCAAAAGTCAATGTCTCCAAAACTTTAAACTATTCGAAATTTAAATGAACGTACTGTCAGCTATGTCATCCAACTACCAAACAGCACCTAAGTCAAAAATCACAGAAAAATAAAACATAAATAATATTAACCGTCATATGTTTAGAATATTTTTTATTATGTTGTCTTAGTTTAGTAAGGATATTTGTATAAGCCAGTTAACTCGTTATTTAGATTCAACTAGAAATAACTTTTCAAAACATAAATATGATACATGTGGCGTCTCAATCGTGTGGAGTTTTGTTTGATTTTGTTCATAGAGATGTATTTATGTTATGATTATTTACGTATATCTATAATCCTGATATTTTCTCGTGTCAGTAATTAGTCAGAAAAGATATTAATGATGCTTTGTTTATTTAGAAAATAAATCTTGTATCTGTGTGTCGTTAAAAACATTGTTTTTAATGTTTTTGTCATATTTTATGACGGTTATAAATTCAAATATCTATTTTTTTTTGGTGTGGCATTGAAAATCTGAGTTCAATCACATCAAATGGCGTGTGTTTGATTATGTGTGAGTCAGAACAATGAACTAACAGTGTGTATACGTACTCATAATATTTATTTGGATGTCTGATGTTCAAAGCTGCGAAAAATCTAAACAGATTCTAATGATTGCTTGAAGAAACTACTTCGACGATCTTGAATCATTTCTATAGAGGTGAGACCATAAATCCTGGAGCAAATATTGTGTAACATTTTTTCCTAACGTGTGTTGAACCAATCCACAGCATAGTAACACGTGAGTATCATAACAATAACAGTTACTACGCAACCGTACCTACGTTCAGCCGACTCAATCATCTTTATTGCCAATAGTCTGATTCAGTCATAACATTAATAAGCAATATCCGCTAACCTTTCGTAAACAGATTGCACGTGTTGAGAAAAGCACACTCGAATTCGAACATTACCTCTCCAACGATAAAGTTCTTTTTTAGACGTTAGCTGTGTAGTTTTTTATCGTTTTAGAATTGGTGGCTCTTTGTATCTCGATCGATCAATAGATGAAAGAGATCAATGGTTGGAATTCGTCACAGGGATTAGGGTTTTTGTTCGTCTGTCCTGACTTAAGCAGGTGATGTCAAGGTGATCAAATACGTAATGACATAATCTTCTTTATTAGTTATTGCATTAGTCTATTGAACAATATAATACACTTCAATTTCAATGTCTTAATTTTATTTTAATGGATTATACTAAGTACCTAGCTATATTGACAGCTAAAAGAGTGTAAATTACAGTAGCTAACGAAACATCAGTTGATAAAGTTAACGGTAACAGTAAAGTCGAAAATTTCAACACTGGTTCAATCAATGGGTTGTTTATGTCTGCTCTTAACCCAATAAACTATTCGATAACAAATAATCCAATAGGGGTGTTAGTTAAAGTAACCGGCAGTTTACATTGAACTCGGAACTATTGACCCTAATTAAGGCGATGGCCCGTGACAGAATACAATGGTAATCCGGGATTATCCCAATAAAACGCCTCTTGACCGAGTCCACTAACATCTTTGCTGTTAACTTCTTTAGTATGACCCCTGTCAAATTTGCAATCATTTGAAAAGACAACCCTAAACTAACAGTAACTAACAAAATAAAAATACTTCAGTTAAATATTTGTTGTTTGCATTTATTACAGTCATAAATACCGGGAAACTATCACTAAATATCCCAAGAAAATTAATTGAAGATATTTAACAGAGCTCAAGTTATGTTGGCGAATAACTGGATCAAACTGCTTCGCGTCGGTTCGGACCGGACTTTTCTCGCCGACGGAACCCCTTCTCTTCTATTATTTAAAGCGACCTTTGCCCCCAAGTCCTGAATTATGTGATGTTACATGGTGATATTTTAACTTCGGATTTCGTAAGTTAATTTAAATTAATTTTGTCAAACAAATGGATTTTCGTGTCGACTTGAATAAATAGAGGTGGTACCTATTGAAAGTTCTTGGATTTTCGGGTATTTCAGTAACGTCATAAGGAAAGTATCCTGAATTATATTGGTATTTGTCCAGCCTTACTGTGTGTGGTGCTCTATTAATAATTATATATTGACAAATATTCATATTGTGACGATGATAGCCTCCTTGGCTGCAGGTCACTGGCTGACAAGTTTGTCGATAGAGCTTTGGAAGTGTCTGGCAAAAGAAAAAAAAGTTTTTTGAATTATTTATACGGAAAATAAGTTTTGTTTTATATGACAGTCATGTAGTAGCGCTCTTATAAGCCAGAGGCCGCAAATAAGTAAAAAGTTAAATCCAAATCCGTTTTTTATTCATTAGAATAATAAGTAACACTAGGCCGAGGTTCCCTGGTGTTACAATATCATGCTTACACAGTTAGACTTGATTTCAAAAACATTATTCATAAAATCAAACAAAATAAACAAACAACAAAATAGCCATTTCAATCGGCACCCAAATTAACTAACATTTATAAACCAAAAGCCGCATTAAATGCCTCTGCCATAAAATTTCCCACTACAAATAACTAAAATACATTCAAAGCATGTAAACCCTTACCCTCTTACCCTCCCGGAGGGCAAAAGACCAAAGCCGGACATCCGGTCAAGTCGCCCTCAAACCGATACTATGAAGTATTTATTGAGTTGTGGCTCACCAAAAGTATTTTATTGTTGAGATATACCCTTTTGCTCAGCACCCTTTGTGTCTTGGTTTTCACGCATGCGATTTTCAATTCTGTGTTTATGAAGTTACAGTATAATTTCGATTGTTATAGTAAGGGTCAGAGCGTCAGTTGCAAGGTGTTATATTTGTATTAATTGGACTTTGAAATGTTTTCGTTTGTTAGTTTGTGTTAATTCGTCGTATTGTTGTTCGTAAGTTTTTGTTTATTGTAATTTTCTTATGGTGATTAGATTATGGCCGGAGGGGTGTGGGTGAAATTCACCTGCTGAGCCGACTGCGGCTAGGGAAGGTGCGGTGAATGTAGAAAACTTTAAAAAGGGGGTAGAGCTTTTAATCCTATCTTAACTAATATTATAATCTCGAATGCGAGTTAGTTTATTTGTTACCATTTTAAAACAGAGATAGATCGAACTTTACTGATTCTGAAAGTTTAGTAAACCTATCTAACTTTCAGAATCAGTAAAGTTCGATTTTTACCAATATAAATCTATACTAATATTATAAAGAGGTAACGTTTGTTAGTTTGTGACGTTGTAAAGGGTAATCTCTGGATCTACCGAACCGATTTTCAAAATTATTTCACCAATAGAAAGCTACGTTATAGTGGACATATTTTATCCCCGTATTACCACGGGAACGGGAACAACGCAGGTGAAACTGCGGGATGCTGCTAGTAAAAAATAAAATAAACTCCGGAGACGCGATGCGACAATCTGTATTAACGTGAGCGAATCCACGGGCAAAACTAAGAATTTAATGAATATTTTGGGAACTTTTAAAGCTTTAATATCACGTAGGTAGTTATATGAAAAATCTGCATAATAATAAATATCATTTATTATTTACACAACCTGTTCTTCATATATATTTTTCTGTCACAAAAAATAGGTCGTCGGATAAGTGAGATGTACGATCAGTAAATAAAAACGAATGTAAAACATTTTCCACGATGTGTATTTAAAAAGAAAAAAAAGAAGAAATTAGAAAATTATATTTAGCCAAATCCCGGTGGAGTTTATCCCGATAGTTGAGCAGATGCTTGTCGTAACTGTCAGCCGGTTTGATTCCTGGCACCTGTTGTTTTCAAAATCTTCGATTACGACGCCATTAGCGAAGACGGTCTCGATATTTAATACTATTGGGTTTTATGTTCTGTACTCAGTCTCTGAATAGTAGGTCGATGACTTGTGGTAAGTAGTCGAGACTGTACTAAGTGGTCGAGACTGTAGTAAGTGGTCGGGACTGTAGTCAGTGGTCGAGACTGTAGTCAGTGGTCGAGACTGTAGTCAGTGGTCGAGACTATAGTTATTTAAACTCGATTCTGTCTAGTACGATAAGGTCACTCGTTGTGTTCACTAGTTCCTTTGTTTACAGGCGTGGTCGAGAGCAGGAGCTGACTCATCCCGACGATCCACCGCTGGATACAGCGGGCGTACCATGACGTCTTAAAACGTGAGTCTTCTGAGCGAGAAAAGGGGATGGAGCTATATAGGATGTATAACTCTATCCCTCTTTCTCGCTCGGAAGACTCACGCTTTAACACCTCATGGTACGCCCGCAGGCCTGTCCCAAGAGTCGCCTCATCGACCGGTCCTGTGGGTCTCGCACCAAGCGGTTTCCAGCGGTCGTCACCAGGTCATCGGACCAGTCCGTGGGAAGTCTTCCAACGCTGCGATGAAACTCAATAAAAGCAATAATTTTGCTACTTTGGATGATATTAACACTTTCGATGCCCACAACTATCATCTATCTATATTAATATTACTATCATCTATCTATATTAATATTATAAAGAGGAAAGATTTGTATTTTTGTATTTATCTAACGAATAAACTCAAAAACTACTGGACTGATTTCAAAAATTCTTTCATGGAAAGCTACATTCACCCTGAGTAACATAGGCTATATTTTATCCCCGTATTCCCACGGGAGCGGGAACTATGCGGGTGAAACCGCGAGGCGCTGCCAGTTTTATATATATTCATTCTCATAAGTATTTAGGAGCTCTATAAGAACATTTTCTTCTGTTCAAACATCCTGTCAATAATTCATGTCACAGCAAACGCCATAGGCTCATTCAAAAATCTTGTTAACTTGTATTTGTCTAAGCCTTAGCTATCTATTTAGTGTTTTAGATAGTGTCGTGTTATCACAAACATATTTGACAGTTACGACGTATTTTTTCTTATTATACCTATTGAATTTAATCATACTGCGGTATTTTTATGAGTAGTTTTTCCCGCGAATTCGTAAGCGCACATCTCGTTTTTTCTCTTTCGAATTTCGAAAAGTTCTCTCTCCGCGCTCCCGTGCTATGGAGTGTAGGGACGCTTCATGCCAGATTTCAGCTTTCTACGACCCGTAGGATCGTTTGTGCGTTGAATGTCAGGCACTCAGTCACCAGTAACTGAAGAATCCTACAATTTTTTTTTTAAGACTTTGCCCCACACTAGGAATTTCTCTTGTGTCGTGGGTGCGTTTACAAACATACAATCTCACATATACAAACAGCCAAACCCGGAACAACTATCTGTAGGCCATACAAATATTTGTTCCGTGCGGGAATCGAACCCACGACACGTAGCGCAGCAGCCAATCGCTCAACAACTGCGCCAACCGTGCCGTCAAATATATTATACATATGTATATTATAAACACGAAAATTTGTAAGTATGGATGGATGTTTGTTACTCTTTCACGCAAAAACTCCTGAACGGATTTGGATGAAACTTGGCACACAGATAACCAGGACTAACATAGTTTAGGAATTTTTACCCCGATATTCTCATAGGATCGAAACTTATGCGGGTGAAACCGCGGGGCGCTGCTAGTCTTAAATATAATGATGAATGTTATCGGTGTACTTGCAAACAAGACTAAGCCTCCAAGTATTGATATGGAATAGTACTTTAAAACAACACTCTGAGATATCGAAACAGATAGATTTATTGATATCACGGTACCTCTATTACGAACTTAGAATCACAGTTCTATTAAATTCCATTTCTCTATCTTCGGTGCGGTATCGTTTGCTCAGTCATCGATGGCGTTTGACAATCGCCGCCCGATTTGCGGTCACCGATACCCGACCCTCGGGACCGCAGATAAGGATCACCAGTTATGTGGTCTGAACTGAACACCATCGGCCGTTTCGCTTTATAGCCGATAGGAAGACAATTGGCGGCGACTGTTAAACTTAATTGAGGGTTTTAACTAATGAAGAGAACGTTTACTTGCTATCGAAACTAACGGGAGTAAAATTTTTGTCGGGAAATACAATAAAAATGTTTACCCCATAAAAGTGTTGCCAATTTTGCAAGTCAGCGCAATAGAATCATTGAAAGTCAATAAAAAATATGAAATAGAAAATATGACCACTTTACACGGAATCAATGGGGCGAGGGTTGAGAATAGACGTATCTTTGTCGGTGAAACTCATCCGATTTCCGAACGAGCACCGATAGCGGAAGCGGCGCCCCCTGCCGGATGTGCGTTGAGCGGGAAAATAGGCGGAAGTTTCGCGCCGGGGAGAAAAAATTCGGAAAAGAATCACTCTGACAAATTTGCATACGAAAAGGGCACTTTTGTGTGTTTTGCTCAGCGATCGGTTGTAAATTTGTCAGATTGTCAATTCACAACAAACGCTCCTCTCCGTCACTTTTGTTATGTTAATCATTGTTTTCTTACACCGTTTTTATTTTTTCGCGGTTGCACCACTTACGTTATCGGATTGAAAATTTAAATTTTGATCGTTGAGAGAGAAAGAATTCGAGATTCGAAATTCGAAGTTTGGATTTGCGCGCGTAATTAGACAGGTGATTCGCTAATTCGTAAAAAGAATTCGTCTTAATTCCACCGCGGGGCCTATTCCGGCGATCGTTCGAGACTGGGAGCTCTGTGGGAACGTCACGTCGAATAATCGGTATCCGCGCAAAAAACCGGCCCGTGAATGTTTTGAGATCAACCTTTTTATAATTGCGGACGTCTAAATTGATTGACAGTTAATTTTGAGCTTTCTTCCTTTGCGAGAAGCGTCACATTTAAACCCTTGCAATAATAATAATTATGTATTTAAAATCGCAATGTTTCGAGTGGTTTTCCTGTCGTTATTGCACTGAATTTCAAAAAAATACTTATGTCTACAGGTAAGTACGTGAACTTTTGACGTTATTAGGATCCATACTCCATTGTATTAAGTTTCAGGTAAATTTCAGCAACTCATTGAAATGCATTTCATTGTCTGTCCTGTGTAAATAAATGGGTCACGGATCTTGGAGTTATTAATAATGAATTTTACAGTTGATTGCATCATCGCTTTGTATGGCTTTAGCTTATGACAACAGAAAACACTTGTTGTTCATTTTACAGGATGCCTGCCATAACTGCCTGGCTATTCGGTACTGAATCTGTTCTACTAATGGATAATAAATCATTTATTTCATCATGATAAGCAGTTGATCTACTTACTAGTTAACAATATAAATTCTAAGTACCCAAGCGCTACAAGACTTTTAATTGTATTATTTTAGCCCTGGAATTTTATATGTACATAAAAGCAGTTTAGAAGACAATACAATTAACATAGCTGATCTGACAAGACTTCAAAATTCAGAATAGATTCTTTACTATGTAACAGAAAAGATACATAAAGTAAACATTAGATAGGGTGACAAAATGAAAAAAAAAAATATTCTTCATACACAAAGGTAAAATGGCGGACATAATTGCCTTGGGCGTTCGTACCAGTCCAAGGATGTTGAAGAGGTAACATGGCTATTTGATCTGAGATAACATTTGATTTTCTCGCTTTAAACAATGCACCGTTATATTGATACGCTAACTTTGTACCTACTTATATAAATCATTATCTTTTTACCCTAAAGCTCACTATCAAAACTATACCTTCTCCCTCAAACCTTGATATCAAAAGTCAGCCTTCCAACAATGACTAACTAACACAGTATCACTGCACAAGTGCGTTTGCGCATCGTATCCCTTCGCTCTCGGCTCCCGTCGGTTGCTCGAGGTCAGGGCCGAGCGCCGCGTGCGCATAATGAGTGAGCTTGCACTCACGATGGATTTGTGGAGAGATTTTAATATTCGTGGTCAAAGTTTTTATGGTATAATGTTCTTATTTCGCATGTCTTTTCAGCTAAGAGGCTCCAGGTATGTGACATTCTATCAGCGGTAGCATGGCGAATAATACGGGGCTGACAAACGCTGAACAATCACTTGTATTTTGACACTTTGTCTAAGGAGATTTTGTGAATTACAAGGGGGGATTGATAAATATCGGCGCCTCTCTGCATGATGACCTGATCTAACCTTTGCCCTGCAGAAGCATAAATATTTTAATGGTAAGGTTAGGTTGGTAATGTGGGCGGTCGATTTCAGTCATTAACACGATAGTGAAAAACTCATACATCTAGATTGTGATTATGTTACACAGGGATGATCAAAAAGTTTTAATGGTCCAAGAAAAAGTAAAAGAACAGAAAATTTGTTTCAATCTCCATCAATATCAGAACAGAGCAGCACAGAAGCACATCTGCACTTCATTAGCAAATATGACTCCTCGATAATTGCTCGTATGTTTCGGAATCCGCAAGTCTCACAGCGGGGGCTCGGCGGCGACTTCAAAAGCGGCGCGAGCGCAATTTTGACAATTAAAGCGCTGGGCATCGTGCGCAAGCGCATAGCCCGCTACCAGTCGCGTGGCCTTGCCAGGAATCCGAGAAGCAAAGCCCTGTTTTTTTGCCAGAATAGGGAACCGACAGAACCGGTCTCATTTGAACGCACTTACAACCTTTTATTAAACATAATTATATAGGTAAATAAACTCACGCCTTTTCTTATGGGGTCGATAGACACCGTACAACAACACTTTCTGAGATTCCTTTCTTTTTTTTCTGGATGGGAAATCATCAAATGATTTCTCCCAATCTGGTCGAAGCGGAAGGAAGCGTCAGACTCTTACTGACTAAAACCCATGCGTGTTCCTCCTAGTGCCCTTTGCGTTCCAGGCCTACAGTGACTCGTTCAAACAAATCCCGCAACCCTAGCAGGCACTGACCCTATGGGGTCCTTCTTTGCTGACAGCTCTTTGAGGCGTGAGTGGAACACTACGCGCCGTCACTTTCTAAGATCCTTACATACTTCTTTTGCTTCGTTTTACCACGAATAGTATGAGCGTAAACGAAGCAAAAGGGCAATACGCACGCCATTTGTAAGTACAACATAAACTTAAATATTTCCATACATATAATTATGTAGAATGTTTAATATGTACTGAATAGATGAGGAACCTCATCTCCTCTCTTAAATACGTCTCGGTCAATATTTCACATTAAATAATGTCATTTTACGATCATCTGATTCTGAATTACGTGCCGCAATCACGGTCCCATAACGATACTGTAAAATTTTACGACTCCGTTTTCATCAAATCGTATATACGTAATAAAAATCATCAATTTGTTGTGTATCTATATGTTAGTTAGAAAAAAAGCCCTATCGTTTAGTTTTAAACCGCCGTAAATTAGAACTTTCGGTCGTAATATCGAATTTTTAATGTGTAGAATTTTTTTGTAGAGGTACGTGGCGAGTGAGGTCTCAAATAAGTCACGTTTTTATTGCTCGTAAAAATTTAGGAGCTCCGGTAGGTGACTCTATTCTTCAAATCGATTTTACGAATCGAATATTGGACGATAATGGCCCAAAAATGTTTTTAATTAAAAGATTATAATCTTCTTAAATCGTAAATTGAGTGAGCGAGACACTATAAATATTTGTCAAAAAACTCATTTGGGCTTTTGTAATAAATATGTGATTTGTGATTTCGTCGAACTGTGTGTTCTAATGAAAATATATTAGTATTGTTTTTCCACCATTTTTGTGTAGACTTTATTATGTAACAGCTACTAAATATCAATAAGACAAGCCCTAAGCAATGCTTATAGCAGTAACGTGTGATATCTAACCAATAAAACGCTACAATTATTATTTTTATTTTCTCCAATGTAATCGCTATGTTATCTCTTTACCGCTCTCGGTTGATAGGTAATGACTACCTAAGAAATTAACCTTTGTGCATAAGTTTTAAATAAATAAACACCCTCTCTTTAAAATCTACCATTTTTTTTGCCAAACCACAGTTTTCCATCACCACGCCACCCAAAGAAATCTCATTTGAAATCCTCAGCGAATCTATGCCACGCTCACAACAGAACATCTCGAACGCTCTAAATCGAGTTCAATTGACTAACGATTGATTATTCAATCAAAACAGATTGATCGGCATTATCGGATAATAGGCACACAATTGTCGACCGGTGCAGTCGAGCGGTTGAGCGGTCACGATGGAGCAACGTGCCCAGAAACTAAACGTGCCTGGAGGTCTTTACCTCTATGTGTGATGAGGATGTTGATACAACGATTGCTACTCTTAGCAGTAGATATACCTTACTTTGAAGAGTAAGGTACATATTCCAATACGGTTTGAAACCGTATTGGAATACGGACCTCAGTCGCCATGATAACGGAGAAAACCCTCGATTTATAATACGGTATAACTGTCAATGTGATGATTCGAGGTGGAGTTCCATTTATTCCAAGCCATGAACTCTCACGATCTACCGCTAGTTACACTCAAAATTAAAAATCACAGTAATTTTAAATATCGAGTACATATGACACGCTAATAACCCCCCAGTTACGAAATCCTTTTTCGAAATTTAAAAATCAAACAAACTTTTGAACTTGGTACTCTGAACGCGGGAATCAATAAAGCGCGTTCGATTCAGCTGCTGCACGTTCAAATCGTTTCGGAGGGGAAACAAAGATGTCTCACTTAAGGACATCGAACGTGATCTGTTTGCAAAAAAATACCTTTAAGCACCTCTTTACCTGTGTCCCGGAGTCCGGACCCTTCGAGGGGAACGCCGGAGTTTTCTTTTGAACTTGTAAACATCGGTTGAAAGATGTCGGGAAATCTTTGCGGTTAAACTTCGATTGCCTTTATTTGTTTCACTTTGTTACTTTTGGTGTTTTGTAAGAAATCGAACGTGCTTTGTTTGTTTGCTTTTTTTTAAATTTAGATAGCGCTGTAATACCTAAGGGGCAATGGAAGCGGAATTTGGATTTGATAAAATCTGAGCAGAAATTTAAATGTGTAACCGTAGGTAACCGTTAACAAAAAGGCTTGATACCTACTTAACTTTTAAGACACAAAGAGTGCTTATACAGGTTACATTTTTATTGTTATCTTTCGTCAAAACCATCAGACTCCATAATCTGCTTCAAGAAAGGCTTGTAAACTGCTCAAGTGTCCAAAAACACAAATTCGTGAAAGCACCGCGTCGTTTATGGTCCAAAAGTAATTCTTTAATTTCATAATACGCAGAGACATAGCAAGATCATTGTCTTTAAGTTTTTGCGGATCATTTTCAAAACTACCTTTCCTTGCGTTTACACGCAACTGACAAAATTAAGCGTTTTTAGTTCTTATTTTAACTATACATGGTCGAAATTATCATAAATGTATAATGCATTTACTGAATTTTGTCACGGACAAAGAAAAGTCGCGTTATGTGCAGAATTTTATCCGCCATTTTGAATTATAATTCGCAGCAGCTCACGCGCAAATGTTAAAAATTTCGCCCCGAAAGGGATAATACATTTTGAAAAACCTGACATAATATACAATTTATGTGTTATAAACATTTGTTGTGAGAATTAAAAGAGAGTTTAACGTTTTCTATGAATTTTATATCGTTGCTTTGGTACTAAGTAGCAATTTATTAATTAGTGCCGCTGTTCTAATAATGTTATTTATGAGGCTTCTTGTAGTGTACGTACCCTGATAAGATCGAGGTTATGGAAAATTACAGCTTTTTAATTTAAATGATATATTAACAGTAACGCAACGCCTAATGAGCACCGTGGTACATTTGTGCAGGTATGTAAGTAGTTAACAGTTGCGAAAACTATTTATGATGTAACTTATTCAAAACTCAAAGCATTTATTTCATTTAAACCCTTAACAGGCACTTTTGAACTGTCAAGGTCGAAAGAAGTGAAGCTATCTGCACGTTCCAAAGCGTAGATCTCTATGGAGAAGAACGTGCAAGAAACTCCACGGACACTCTTTTAAATCAATAAATTGTTACAAAGTTGTGGATACATTGTTGATGTTATTCCTATAATTATGTAAGAACGATGTAGAAAGACGTGTATGATACAGATATCCAGAATGAAAGGATCAATTTAAAGTACAAATCCTTACTAATATTATAAATGTGAAAGCGTGGATTTTTGTTACGCTTTCACGCAAAAACTACTTGACGAATCATCATGAAACTTTCTACACATATTCTGGGAGGGACTAGAAGTAACATAGGATAATTTTTATCTCGGGATTAAGTTCCCTTGGGATAATTTCCGACATTCACGCGGGCGAAGCTGCGGGCAGCAGCTAGTAATTAAAATAAACCGTGGCAGCTGAGAGATGACCCGATGACGATATTTCGAGTAAAAAAAAAGTTCTGCCTGTGAGAAAAAAAAAATCCAAATTTCGAACACCCAAAAACAAAATCCTTCAATATTATAACTCAATTTGCGTTTCGAACACATTTTTTTTTCCTGCTATCCTCAAATTCTTGTAAAGTGCTATATGTTGCATCAGTTTACGACATTGGGGTGTTAGCTACGTGTTCCAACTGTCGATGCTGATGCTAATCAATTTTATAGCTTCATCCACCCCCACCGTATAGGGGCTGACTGACGGAATAGTGGCAGTGATAGGAAATTGATTCTCAAATATTTGTTTAGAGATTTTGAAGTGTTTTTTTTTAGGCTTACTGGAATGGGAAAAGTTCTAACAATGGACATTTATTGAAATAGAGAAGAGTACGCTTCTAAGATGATCCGAAAAAGTGTTGGATCCGATCCCAAATCAATTTTCAAAATGTCGAGTAACGACTGAATGCAGCCCCGTTGAGGTCGCCCTGCATTTGAGAAGCCGCTCAGGAAGCTGCTGGGTACTTCGGCTGGCTATGTTACCCAGGAAGCCCATGAACTGAAAGGAAATCTAAGTACGAACATCGAAGTTCTTACTCGCGTCTAAAACCTGCTTTTATGTTTTGTTATGTACCACCCGTAGTTCAGCACACTAAGGCTGGTTACTGCTCAACAGGGAAAACGTGTGGTGGCCTCAAATGAATTAAAGGCACCCAGGCATGCGTTCATCATTCGATGTTAATACCATTTCATTACTTAATTGATAGATTTCAAATCTCTGCAATACGTTGTTTCTTTAGGATGGGTAATCATCAAATGACTCCTTTTTCTGGAAGCGGCACGGAGTGTCAGACTCTTACTGACTAAGACCCATCCGTGTTCCTTCTAGTGCCCTTTGCGTTCCAAGGTCGCGGTGACTCTTTTAAACAAATTTTGCAAACCTGACAATCACTGGCGCTAGTGAGCTCCGTCTATTTTGCTGACTTTGTATAATACGTCCTACTAAGTGAAGTGAACTTAGGACTCCACACAACACACTGTCAATTTTGCATTGCCATTTGTCAGTTTGTGATACACCCCTTCATTGGCATCTTTTCAAATATAATACGTTTCGTTTCTTGCTAAGTTTGAGCTACACGGTAACTGAAAAATGCTTTCACTGTCTGGACAGGTCCACTCAAATCTGTGTGGCACTGTCCTCAAAAGGCTACCTCAGACATTAACCTACAGGGTTCTTATATGATTTGACCAGTACGGATTGTATGGACTTTAAAAGAGACTTTGACCGCTGAGTTTGTTTCGGTGTTTCTTCTCAGGGTAGTCGGCTAGGAAACACCGGCTTCATCTAGCTTAAAATGATAAGAAATATTGGACATGTGTGTTATGTTTAACCTACTTACAAAATAAATATCATTTATTATTTTGTTGTAAAATATGCAGTCTCTGTCAAGATTTTCTTTCTTTACTCCGTCTATTCGTATAATAGTTATTTCCATAGTCTTGGCTACATTTCAACATTACGTATTGATGCATTTATTTGCAATATATTCTGCATCTATACTTACTCTATGGACAGTCTCGACAGTAATTTGTCTATGGATGTTTATTTGCAGTCAACATAACTTGTGTCATTCTTTTCCTATTTCTGTTTCCAAGAATTGTAACCTTTTAATTTACAGTTAGTTACTGTGTCTTTTATTGTTGCTTTAACTTTCCTTCAAGTGATATATCTATACTAATATTATAAAGAGGAAAGATTTTTATTTTTGTATGTAACGAATAAACTTGAAAAGTACTGGACCGATTAAAAAAAAATCACCATTCGAAAGCTACATTCACTCTGAGTAGCGTAGGCTATATTTTATGTCCATATTCCCACGGGAATGGGAACTACGCGGGTAAAACTGCGCTGCGCTACTAGTTACATATAAAAATGTACACAATTTCTGGGATTCTGAGAGTCCTGCATTTACTAACCAAAAAAAAGTATGTTCTTTTTTTTACAAATTACTCGCCATACAACTGAGGTGTTACTAAATAAAAGTAAGAATGGAGAAAGCAGAACGCTTTGAGATGTTGTGTTTTGCTTTTAAAACGCATTAATTCCGCTAAAATTTTACTAATTTAGATGATTATTTCGGTGTCAAACTGTCACAAACAAAAGTGACATGATAATTATGGCACTTGCGCCTATTCAGTATTCTGTGTGCCTAATATGAATCACGCCACGTTTAGACATAGATCTCCGACTAATCACAACTGTGTACAAACACAGTTTCAGGCCAGACACTACACATAATACCTATTAAGGCTCTTGTTCACAATGACACATGTTATCCACATATCACTGTCCATCGCTGCATTTGTACGCGCAATGTTCGTCAAAGTACTTAGTAATCTATCAGTGTACGTCAAAATTGTGCCATACAAACAGACAATATTTTACGGAACCCTAAAATGCACACAATGTAACGGTTGGCAATGGTAACAAATTAATTATTAATTTGCAGTAGGGGGCGCTTTTTTGTTCCAAATACAAAATTCATTGGTGTTCTAAATTTGAAAACGTGTTCGTTGTTTCGATGTCAATTGTTTGTATGCTTTTGAGATCGATGGGGATATTGTTTTCGAATGTCGAATTCTATTTGACGTTTGTCATGTCATATAAGTAGGGATGTTCTTTTTTGAAGTTGTATAAAATAAATGATAATGATGAAATGGAAATCATAAAATAATTTGTAAGTACTCACTGTAGCTTTTCATACGGGAACTTAATTTACCTGAAAAGAAAAACGACCATTTTAGAAGTAATACTTACAGAAAGAAAGTTTTATCTTTTTTCAAATGATTCTCAATCAAAATTGGATCAAGGCATCATTACGCTTAGTTAAGGGGTGGGGTGGGGTTAATGTATTATTTTAAATAAAGGATTATTAGCATCAAGTAACTGATGCGGGCGAGCCGTAAAATTACAGCAAACGCATTATACTATAATATATCTTTACGAGTCTAGAATTATTTTTACAACCAACATTAAAACTTGTATTGAATTATAATAATGGGAGCATTATCTTCGTTTGATTTTTCGATACTAAAATATTAGTTTTTTTTATTCATGACCATGGATACATATTAGAATTTTATGACGAAGAGTGTTACGATTAAAAAAAATGTTTCTAAATTAATTCCACGCTACAATCTGGGAGTCTTTAAGTCAAGAGTGAACAGGTTACTTTTAGTCAAGCGTGCTTCATCTGCGACCACATCATCGCTTACCATCATGTGACATTATGGAACAAAATGCAGAAAAACAAAAACAGGACTTCAAGGGGATATTTTCATTTATTTCGAAAAGGTTTTTATTGTTTATCGTTAATACTATCCGATTAATATTTATACAGGAACCAGTTACATAAAAACGCGAGTGTAAACTCGATGTGGAGATAGCTAAATGTGTACCTCGATTGCCGACCATAGATAAGTAGAGACTGCGCTGTCTCTGACCATAGAAATGTCGTTTGATTTGTAGAGTTGGACGCCATAGATTAAGTAATTTGATTTTCTTTTCAGAATTTATGTAAATAGCTGGAGTTGGGCAAACCTGGTAGCTGTTCAACTCGGCTGTAAAAATAGGGTTATGTATTTTCTTTTTTTTATAGATACTTGCTTTGCATGAGTAGGTACCTAAGTAATTTAATTTTTTTAAATATTTTTTTTTAATTTTTTGTTTTTTTTTTGTGCGAGTCCTAAATAAAAAACAGATCTTTCTTTTCTTTCTTTCTTTATTTATATAACCACAGCGGTATTTTTCTCGAAATCACCGACTACTTTCATTTTAGCAAACTAAATGAATTTGTAACTTTTGTTTTAGTCATTTGATTGAATGAGCAATTTACCAAAGCAATACATTGTTTTTTTTTAAGATTGAAAATTTTAACATCCAATCCTTTAGATGCTATGGTCCATCTCTGAAAGGACCTACCTGATCGTAACCAAATAAACCTTTAATTATCGATACATTAATAGTCCCACCGCCCTCAGGAACCGATGACATTCATAAAACGATTTTATACCACTATAAATAACTATAAAAACAACATAAAATAGTTTGCTTGGTCGCGATCAATACCAACAATTTTACTACCATTTTTATGAGCCGATGGGAAGCCGAAAATGCCTAATTTGACTTCATTAAGTGCTCGAAAAACAATAAAATTATATTTAACAGGTTGGAAAATATCCACCCTGGTTATAATCTGTGTAATGAATCGATATATTTACATATAAAACGCTTATTTTCAGCTCCAAGTTTTACTGCCAAGTGTAGGTAGTAGGTACGGATCGCTGTTTACTAATAAAGCTACAATAGTATGATAAAGTAAATATCAACGTGTGAATTAAAATAAGCCTATTAATGATTTAACTGCATTCTTAAAAATCTCATTTTTGTGCGTAGTAAAGATGTGTGAAATACTAGTGCAATTTGAAAACAAAACTCGTCGAAACCCGAGTAATTTATGCGCGTTTACGAAACGCAAATGTCAGACCTTAAGACAATGGCTTTTTTTTTGAAAAAACAACACGCAACATGTCAATAAGAGCTGGCTGGAAAAAATAATCCCTTTTAAATTTCGAATCGATCCTTTCACACTTCGAACAAGCGGCCGCGACGGTTGATTTCCGTTCTTAATTCAAACAGAAGCTTCTTTTAAATAGGTTTTTATTTCTTTTCGAATTCTGAATGAGCATAGAGTGCGGAACTCAATCGGTAATTTGAATACCGAATGAGATTCGAATTTCGATTATAGATTCATTCGATAAGTGACCTCCTTTAAAGGATATTGCTTATTTTATCGATCCGGCTATTGAATGATCCAATCAAAGGGACTTTTTATTTAAATTAATCTAATTTTAAACCGCAGTCTGGGTGAATTTTATAACATAATAACCACGGTTCGTCGGCTTTGCATATCACTGTTTAATTATCTTAGATCTGTCGATATCTTCGCGTATTTATTGCAAACATGTGGTCGGGGGGGTTTAGGATATTAACACCGCGTGTACTGGGCAATAACGTTAAATAATTTAATTGGCTGTTTGCTCTTATCTAAATATTAACGACTATTTCTTGTTAGTAGTTATCGAGCACTATTTTTCGAGCTTCAATACTCAGAAAAAGTGTCATTCGTTAAACTCTTCAATAAATAACGTGCGAACAGGTCTCTGTCGTAAATTTCCTGACGTTCAGAATGTATCCGATCACGAACCCGGTGTGACTTTCATTGGATTAGAAAAATAAAATCTATAAAAACTCATAAAGTGCTCATAAACACGAAGGAGGTAATAAAAAGCAGTCCGATGTCGTCTCTCAGCTGTCGCGCGCTATTTCCGAACGAACGGCATTCAAAAATCGAACGCCATCGAACCGCGAGGGGGATATCGTTACGATTTTAAAATTAGAACGTTCTTTTATTTCTTTTAACGTTTTCATTTCGTGTTATTACTGATGTCCTGTTCGTACTGAACGAAGTGTCTCTGTGATCTGTGACGTCACTCGACATGCTTTTCATATTCGGAAAAGTAATAAAGAGCGAAAACCGATATTGCGAGACGACGCTGTTTGCTTCGTTATTTGATGGATAATTCGCATTCGAAATTAATGATTATTAGGAATGAATTATTTTTAATGTTTATTAGTTAAGTAAATAAGGCAATTAATTGTAATAGCTCCGAGGGAGTTGTTATTAGTAATTAACAAAGTGCGGTAAAATATGTTTTTTAATTATTGACTGCCTAGGTTAAATTGATATACATACAAGTTGCTCTTCGCGTTTAGTTTATAATGCTACAGCAACAAAAGTTTCAGTTATTATTTATTTCTTTGTTTTTTACTAATTGATCATGATTATTGATGATACGCTACGATAACAGTAAAAAACGATCAGCAAATAAATACATCACCGAAAAATATGAAAAACTCCAATGTTTTCGTAAGTAAAAGCGTCATTATCGCAAAAACACGTGCCAAGTGGGTGAGTGTCAATGAAACAAAACACAATGTACCGTATTTTTAGACGATTTTCATTTAAATATTACTTTGTTAAAGAAATTAATGTCATAAAAACCGTATTTATTTTTGTGACCGTTACAAAATCGGTTACAACACCGCTCCATTTTACGGAATGTAGGAGATTTTTTTTTATAACGTTACACGTGTTCACACTATCGCCGAGACATTGTTGTCGCGATTAAAGATGAGTGAAATGGAGCGTTCTGTTGGAAATTCTTGGTATTACTAGATGAATGACAGTGAGTCAGTCGACGCAGGGAATTCAAATTGCTGATCGGAATCAGTTTTTTTTTTAAAGGTTTCATGGTTAACTTTTTTAATATGATTCCAAAATAAGAGACAATGTTTTACCCAGCGTTTTAAACCTACCTACTGGCGACCTATTATGACGTCTTAAATCCATCATGATTTCTGTGTCAGAGAGAGACGGAGTTACACAAGACGAATAGCACTATCTCTTTCCCTCACACGAATCATGATAGCATTGGCACTTCGTAATACGGCCACTGGTAGGTTTAAAACGCTGACCCGACCCCAATACAGTTGAGAAATCAAGAGCAAGCAAGCAGCAAGGCAGATTGTTAGTTTTTTTTTTAATACATATTCCTAAGTCAATAGGTAGGTATTCAATAATTTCGTAACATACCAGTATTACGCATCAACCATTAAATAACATATTTTGAATATAATTAATAAAGCGATAAAAATATGATTGTACCAGTAATAAAACCGGATTTGAAAATGATTAATAAAATATATGTTATCGATCTTTATGGTTTTTTTAAACTAGAATGGAATATTAAAGTTGTTATAGGTAATCGCCTATTTTATGTGAAAAATATTTAAGGTAGAATCATAATGAGATGTTTTCCGTACATTTTTGAATTATATCAATATGTTTAAGAAAGATGACTGGGGAAAGAAATGAAGGTATTTGTAACAATGAAATTTTATTGGCATTTTTCAACGCAATCTACATGACAAGACAATGATCCTGATATCTTGTTTGTTGTAGAAAGGGTTATGTTTTTAGGGGTCCGTATCCGAAGCATAACCAACGGTACTCCTTACTAAGTCTCCACTGTCCTTTCGTCCGTCCGACTGTCTGTCAGTGGCATGTATCTCATGAACTGTAATAGACAAATGAAATATTAACAGATTTCTGTTGCCGCTATAACAACAGATAATTAAATGAAAGATTAAATGAAAGAAAAAATACAAGAGGCGTGTTTCTTTTGTTTTTGCTCGATTTTAGCTGTAAATTCATATTTAAATGCCAAACATGAAATTTTGCCATCAAATCCAACCTTAACAGATAAAATCCTGAAGGTACACGTTCTGAACAACCAAACCATCAAGAAACATTGAATACAAATAATAATTAATTTTCCCTATTTTAATAGGGATTCCTCCATTTTCAGTCCAATCGTCCCTAGGGCCTGAGATCACAGACGAAGCCGGTATCAAATCCTAGCGTCCGAGCTGTCAAAGTGACGTCTGCGGATGACAGACGTCGGGCGACGGACTCGGGTTTGTAAGGGACTTATTGATTAGGCCGTGTTTTCATAAATTGGAGATGGACTGGTGAAGTTGTATACATTTTTGGGCAAAGTAAATAATTATATGACCATTATTGGAATCTAGACTGGATTTAGAAGTAGTGAGAGTTTGTTAAAGGCTCAAAAGACGTTTTCAAGTTTAATGTCAAAATTCTTCTCAAGTTAATTATGGAAATCATAAAATGTAGTGAGCTCTGCTCGAACATTAAAAGCTTTATTATTATGACATAACATCTAAGTTACGATAATCACCCATCACTAACGTAGAATATGTGAAAATAAACCCCGCCCACGGGCATAAAAACAAAAAGAAAAATTGTTAAAAGCGCAAATAAATTTAATATTACCAATCTCGAAATGTTTCGTAACGAAAATCATTAAACTGACAAACATCGTAAAGTGGCGACGAAATAGAACGCGTTCGTCGGTTTATATTTTTAAATTAAGAATACGACATATTTTTAAAGTTCGAACGGCGACATTTAAAACTAATCGCTGTTTTCGATTCCCGCGTATTTTGAAAGAGTTCGAACTTCGAACACGGGCGGGGGTGTTCTAAATTTGAAATGTTTTCGATTTTCGAACGGCTGCCGGGACGCGTCAATGGCGGCGCCGTGAAAAATTGCGCGGGAGTTATGAAATGCGTTTGTTTCTTATCTTTATTGTTTGCGGTGAGGTGTCTGTTGATTTTCCTCGTTTTTCGTTCGGGATGCATGTTTCTGTTACAATGAAATAGGACATGTCATGTAAGAATCCCAAGCTTGCGTAAGATTGCTTGATTAAGTGGGAAATTAAATAAAGAAAAATTCTATCATGAAATCTGAAAAACTGCGGCTCATTTCCTCAAGATTATTAGAACAAACACAATTTTCCCGTTGTACCCAAATCTATCTTCAAACAATACATTTTTACTATAGCATTAATCATCAGCGCCCGCCAAATCGTAGTATCTGGGAAATCCCAATGACAGAAACTCCATATTGCAAAATAAAATAATTCCCCGATACGTGCCTTGAATACAAGATATTTGCTATTTAGGTAATTGTACGGGAAAACTCGTGACGCCATAAGTCTAATAATATGACTTTCTGCTTATCTCTTTGATTGCAACATACATGATTGTCTGTAAATTGTATCAGCTGTACTTGATCTAGACTCGAGCTTTTGCCAAGAAATACTTCACTTGAAAAATACGCTTTACTTCAATTATTTCACTCGCAAGTCATTCAGTTTTTGTACTTGTCTTTCTTATGGTTTAGATATCCTTTGATTGTTTTGTTTTTATTCTTCAACACAACAAACTAGGCTCGGTTCTATTAATTTGACCGCGTTTTTATATAGATGATATGATAAAACAGTCTTTAGCCGTGAACAAGTGAACCTTTTTCTTCCTAGTTCTTAGTCTTAAACTGAACTTTACCAAAAGGTTTTCTTGTAAAGATGTATTTCTAAGCATCAGGTCAGCTTTATGAAGTCATTTCTCACAGGCAGCGCGTGAGCAATTCTAACTGTGATGCGTATCGCCTCAAACAATGGCCAGCTTTGTGTAGCGTCAGCAGACGAGGAAAGTTTGGCAAAAACTGCGCGTTTGTGGTTTTATTGACTTGCTTGCTGATGGGTATCGATTTGGGTTGCGCAAAAATGCTACAAGTTTACAAGTGACTTTTGAAACTGGACGTGACGAGAATATTTAAGCTTGTACTGCTAGATTCGGTTCGACTGGAAGATGAACTGACCGGGAAAATAATTAAAGTTGCTGGATAGACTGTGAAACTGGCAACAATCTCAATACCCCGGTAGTTACTAAACGTTCTTGCTAGAAAACCAATAATTTAGTTTCAAAATCTGTAGTTCAAAACGAGACTGTTTCTGACTTCTGTCCCAAACAGTTCAATCTATCGCACAGCTAATCTCAATATTGCACAGGCAAATACAATTGAATCATCTATCTCGTAAAGCGTGCTTAGAAAAGCTGGCAACCATTCAAATCGTTACTTTAATTTTGAAAATCAAACTCACTGTTTCAAATTTTATGTACCGACGGTGCACGGCAGTTCTCCTCTATTTATTGACATTATTGTGCAATAAACTGTATTACAAGAAACGTTTACTATCTCCCAGTTGAATCTCCTTTCAAACAATAAACCTTTGTTGCAGTCATGCGATTTTTTTGCTATCCGTACACGGCAACATTTTGCAGTTCGATAGCAATCAGTCAAACATGAATGACATTTCAGTTGGACTCTTACAATTTTTTATTTTTCGCACGCTTAGCATATTTTTGCGTCTTGTTCTTATGATGGTGAGTTTGAAATCGCGTGGCAAGTTGTTTCGGAACTGCATTTTTAAGTTTGCGCGTTTTACCCAACGACGTATAAATTGTTCTCGCTTAGGTAACTAGGAGGTATTTGCTAAATGCTAGGATTTCTAATGGAAAGGTTTCAGGTACGAGTTTTATGTAAAACTCTTTCTTCGTCTTATGATCTTCCTTGTTCTCATTTTTATCGTCGATCGCTCCCAAATCGGGATCCATAGTCATCATTTCCGGCTCGTGATATATGTATGTCCCGACATTAATACGATTTCTAATGAAATCCTCTAAATTATAATGCATTAGCTTCATATTTATCACCGCTCGATATCTGGGCACTCTACATAAACTTTTACGATTGGTTATTTTAGACGTAAAGAGTACCCAATTAACCTTTTAAGTTTGTGCGACATCGCTTAGCTGTCGCTTACTATAATGGTATCGTAAATCACTAACACAAGCTATTTGTATCTGTAACTCGATTCTCGATGCGTTATCGATACATAATTAATCGGTAAAACCATCGGTTTAACGTTATCGATTAATTAAGTGTCAGTACAACACTAAGGTTAAGAATTCTAAATTCAAATGAGTACGTCAAATTGAATCTTTGATTCGTGTCGTGTTTGTTTTGAATTTGGAATGCAGACGCATTCTGTATTCAAATTTTTGTATTCCACGTTTGAATGTGGTAATGATGTTATTAAAGTTTGTCATTGTCATTGACTGTTCATTATACTTTGTTTTTCTATTAATTGTTCTGACGTTATTAATTTTAAATTATGAACAACAATAATCTATTAGGGTAAGTCTAAAGGTCGTATGTCGAGGTTGCAGTGCTTAAGTCATTTTTGTTTAAAACTGTTTATTCATCAATAATATTAGAAAAAAAAAAAAACATTTTCATTTCGAAGGCTAACAAATGAGCTGTGCAAATGGTTCAAGGTTGCCAGCCTACTCATTACTAGGCCAAGCTCATTACCAGCTGTTAGTGTTAGTACTGACACTGCCATAAACGGACGTATAGGTACGTATTCTAGTAATTATATCGACTGCTAACCTGCCTTATGAGCTGTTTTAAACTAATGTTTGTTGGTTTAACCAATTCTGGTTTGAGTTTTAATGGCTGGTTTGTAGTTATGTACTCTATATTGTCAGTTTGGTCTAGGGTTAGCCAAGTTGAAGAGCTATTTTTATGATATTTATATAGACTTGTTTGCATTGTAGTAAATAGGCGGACTTAATGCAACAAGTCAAATTGAGCAAGAGAATTTGAGTGGGAGATATTTCGGATTTTTTAAACCATTTGTTGAAGTTATGGGATTTTCGTACGGGTTAAAAATACCGCGATTAATCGCGTTAATGATTTGAAAAAAATATTTTCTGAAACTTGACTTAGCGTAATCAATTTTCGTTTTACAAGTTAGGTTAAAACCGTCATAACCCAAAAAATAACCGTTCAATAACCTCATGATTAGAATGCAACGACAATTACGTATTCGTCAATAACACTGCAGCGATTAAATCATAATTCTTGTTTTATATTCAATACAGGTGTCATGGCGTCATTGAATTCTACATCTGCTCTATTAACGACTTTAGAAAGAAAGCTGTTTAATTTGTAAGTGAAGAGAAATAACAGTCATATAAGTTGAACATTAACATAATTTATTTATCAGTAGGTAATAGGTCTGTATGTAAACATTTCACCGGAAATGGTTTTTGTTTTTATCATTCGCGGTGCAATGCAAAATAGATACTATATTGAAATAAAAAAGGTTAGAAGTAAGGCAGAGCCTTAGATACCTTTGTCGTTATAACTAAAAAAAATACACAAATATATTCATCCGTCATTTGTTTTTTTTTTTCAACAAAACAAAAATTTGTTGTTTAATTGACTCATGAGACAGTATTTAAATGTGTCCATGTTCTACACCAACTTCCAACTTCAAATATTTTCGTCACAAACGAATCTCCAATCATCAAACTTTAAATCAAATCATTCATTCATTCAGTCATTAGTGACGTGCACCAACCGGCCATTGATACATTAATTCAAATATCGATACTTTTATTTATAAAGGTGTGTTTACAAACATTTAGTGCGGAGCATTAGCGTCGCGGTTAAACACGCGAGCGGCCAGCGCAAGCGGGAAATTAGTCGAAACCAGTTGAAAGCGGTTAAGATTATGATAATGAGCACTCGACTCCCGGCGCCCGGTGGGATGCTACCCGTGGTCGCTTTTGTTTGCTAGTTTAGTCGATTTCAAGCGATATATCGATTTTGAGTTTTAAATAATGAATAGTATAGTGTAACTGTGGGCGGTCCATTGCATGAGTATGGTAAGATGACCGTTGATAGGAAGATAGCGAGAATTAGTAGAAGATGAGCACAACTGCCCGGCACGCCGTTCTGGTAAAAGCGTACCGACTAAGAAGAGAAAGTCATCCAAAGGGCAATGGAGGAGGCTATGTTCGGAGTTTCCTTGCGTGATCGAAACAGAAATAGAGATATCCGCAGGGGAACCACGGTTGTTGCGGAATTTGTTCGAAAGAGTTACCGCGGCCCTGGAACGCAAAGGGCACAAGAGGATCATGGGTCGGTTTTAGTCAGTAAGAGTCTGACACTCCCTACCGCTCCACCCAGGGCGGGAGGGGTCATTTGATGATTTCCCATCCAAAAAAAAAAAGGGGAACCACGGTTACCGACACAGCTAGAAGAATTGCCAAACTTAAGCGTCATAGGTTTGGGTGCTCGACTGCTCGCTGATCGACCACTGGAGCATTAAAGCGACCTGGTGAAGGCTGCAGGAATCCGCTGGATGCGAGGGAGATGCATAGAACAGGTCGCTGTGCCAACACTTGGGAGAGGAATGATGATGATGGTGATAGTGAAGCTACAGAAAAGTTTAGTGAGAAATTAGTTACTTTGAAAATTATGTTATAAAAGAATGCTGAATTGATTCTGACGCTTATTGGCCTAAATTTTAACATGGAATACAACAAATCAAATAGCTAAAAGGTATTGTTCAGATTCTCTATACTTAAATTTAACAGAAGTCCAAGTACACTAGGTGTTGGTTTGTATTTCAATCCAATGTAAAAAAGAAAGACAAATAAATAGCTTGCGACAGACATGCTATAAGTTTTCTATTTTGTACGACATTCAAAGTTCTTGTAATTTTCGTATGACGCATCATGGAGACGTTCCCACAGCTGAACTATACGACCACATGGAAATACCACTAATAGCTGATGATTTATACAGGACTTTGCCCTTTACCTAGTGGCGTTAAAGCACAGATTAGCGTAAGTGAGATTCGTAAGGCGGTGTTAACTGTGTCGAAGTCTTAACATTCATGTCTCGGGGCACTCGCCTATACCTAATAACCATCAATGATCGGACCGATTGTGAAAAATATCATTAAAAAACCATCAGCGCTTGATGATTTGAATGTTCCACAGATGATTCGTGCGGCCGGCCATCAACCACAATCGATTCTTTATTTTTTTTCTTAGTATTTTTATTAAATTATTGAGCTACGTCGTGAGCGCTCGTTTATAGTCCGCGGTCTTTAACGTTCGATTTTGCGCTACCGAAAAATTATCTCCAACGACGAGAAATAAACATTTAAGATACAACTATAAAAAACATATCAAGCCTTAGGTTGTGCGATTGATGTTCGAAGAAGTTGATGAGTCTATGGTAATGATCGAGCTAGAGGATCGATAGGTCACGCCCACTTATAGATGCAGGGGGAGGGGCGCAAATCGAATTAGTGAGTCCGATGCATCGATTAGCCTCGAACGTATCGGCAAAAAACACGATTAGCCCCGAAAATCATTGACAGCCGAAAAAAGGTAACAACCGTCGGTTAATGGCGGTTTTTGTTCGAAATTCGAAGATTTGAATTCGTAATTTCAACCGCAAGGCGTTCGAATCATTTGTCAGTGACAATTTTTTGGTTGCAATCGATTTTTAAATACAGGTTACAGTTTTTGTTCGGGCAGCATTTTCGCCACAAGATTCCACGTTTTTGGAGACTTGAAGCTTTCGGTTTTTGTCGATAATAAGATAATTGGAGTAAAAAAGTTTCTAAAAATAAATTTTGGTCATTTAGTGCTCATTTGCTTAAAAGAGAAGGAGGCAGCTTTTTCTTATTGCAGAGTGCCTCCGACCTTGCTGGCGTCACTATTCGACCCAGAACTGACGTAGGCATGGGAAAGCACGCGATTTTTTGCTCTAAACGGGACACGGGACAAATTCTTCGGGGCATCAAGGCTGTGGGAACCGATTGCATTCCGCTTGCGACTCGTAGGGAAATGCTCTTTTTACGATCCAAACCGATACGATCGGCCGATGAATCGAGTCGATTAATTACGGCGTCGAAATTCGAATGTTTGCGGTGACGTTCCTTGGCCAACACTCATTAACGTTCAGGACGAAACCGAAGTTTAATTTTTAAATTAAAAGTTATTTTGTAAACTGCGTACATGTTTCCCTACCACGAATAGTTTTTGCATCCAAACGTTAATATTTCTACTAATGAGTTAGGTACGAAGCATTTATGATCAGCGATTGAAACAAAAAATAAATCAAATAAAGACGGCAATGCAAATAATTATAATGATGAAGAATTTTGATGATTAAACTAATGATCGTTCGTGCCAAAACTCAACGAAGCGTAAATACTTACAGTACACTACATGGATCAACTAATTCCGTCCGTCAATGCAACTTTTTGCAACCTAAAGTATCATCAGACAATACGGTCTAGACTGTAGAAGGCTTTTTGCAAGACCTCGATGTCCTCAACATCCTTATTTTTTGCCACTCGTGCCGCTAAACGATATAAAAGCGATTGAATCGAAGCTCGCTTGACCTTATTCAATTATAGTGACAATAAAATGATGCCGAGCTATAGGCCGCCACGATTTTATTGATGTTAATTGTTAGTTTTATTAACAACCTCCTTTGAGTACCTGGCCGTCGCGCGTCGTCAAAACTTTAAAAAAAGAAAAAAGTTGCAGTTGCCGCGAAAAATGACAGTTGACAGCTGACATGAGTGAATCTGTGGCCGGCCCCTTCGGTCTTTCGTTCAATCAAGATGGGTGGCTAATCTTGCATTTATGACTATTGGTTTTGATAGCGATTATACGAGTTTTATGACTGCAAATGACGTCTTCGCGATTGAATAGTGATGTGATAGAAACTTTAATTGAAAATTTAATTGACTCGTGCACTTGATTACTTGTGGTATTATATTTGATTAGTGATGTAGAAAACGAGACTAGTTTTATTGTAAAGTCAATCTGAATACCGCATCTCAGTTATTATTAAAGCTGCAGAAGAAATTGCTGTTGTTAAACTAAAATACGCTCTATTGTGAATGTCTAAAGTTATTTTTTGGTTGTAACTTGTTTTTGCAAAAAGCTTGTGAACTTTACTTCCCAACTACTCTACAAGTAATAAAAACGATTAAAAGAAATGCATTTTTATGGTTATATTAATTACTGTTTTAATTAGAAATCTATTTACTTTGACTATTTTATGTTTTCTTTAATGTGACTTTACGGAAACATTGGCAGCTTTGTTTATGTAATCCGACTTCCATAAATACTTACTTATGTATTTAAAAAAAGTTTTTATGTGATTGGATTTACTATAGTTTAAAGTTATAATACCTGCTTTTATTAATTAATACAGTGCAGTGTAACTTTATCGTAAAAAGGTGAAGTTTTAATGAGTGATGATTAACTTTAAACACTCGTAAAATGTTCGTATAAGTTCAACTGACAATTTAGTCCTTCAGTTTCAAACGCAGCTTATCATTTCTCCAAGTCCACACAAATTCATATTAATGAAGTCCAATGTCCCGCAACATACACTGACATATTACAGAAACACGCGAACAAAGCTTTAAAATGCATATTTATATGCAAAGTAGTAGAGAAACATCATAAAATTAACTACGAAATTAAAACTAAACGGCCTTGCAAAACTTCTAATCGATAAGTGCAATTCGAGGCACGGACTATGCAAATTTTGTATGTAAATATGCTTTTTAATCAATGTTAAGGCTTAGTGTACTAACAATACTATCGGAAGGTAGCATTCAAATGTGTTCAGTATCAGCGGGGCGAATCGGTAGCCCGTTCCTTGAACGCGAATGAATATTTATTTCGCATAGCAGTTTATATGATACTATTGTTCGTAATTTGTCGTTTAATGTCGTATCGGAATCTAGAATAGGGATGCGGATTTGGACTTGCAATAATTGTTTTTATTGGATTTTATATGACAATGCTTTAGTTTTAAAGTTTATACAAAACTTAATTGAAAAAAAAAGAAAATGTTTCGAGTTTCGATCACGTTTGAACTTGGAATTTATTTTTTTCTTTTGAGTTCTGAATTCAAAATTGATTGAAATTACTGTCTATTGTTCCGAAGATAGACTGATACGTATTCCAGTACTGGCATTTACCTACTGCTCCGATCGCGTTAAAATACATTTTCGCAAAAAAAGTAGCCTAGAATCCAATTTATCTCTGTACCAAATAGGTTTTGCAATTTGAGCATAAAACGTAAAGAACTAATTACAAATCAGAATTTACCCACCCAACAAATCATTTAGCATTCTTCAAGAAGCCATTTTGACCCTACATCGCCGCCATTTTACATGTTAATTTAAACGTGTCTGCCATTCAAGATCGATGTTATTATTCAATATTACACACATTAGACGATAATGCGACGCGTAATAATTGAATGGCGTTTGACATAGCCAATGCCGTGTCACAGATCAGAACTCATTATCTATGATATTCACTTGAAGACTTATAGGTACTATAGTGATGTTTTGATTTCGAATTTAGATTCGATTATTTAAAATTTGAATGGAAGGACAAAGATTTGTAGTTAACTGTTCTTAGTTAACCACGGAATTGTTACAGCGTACGAAAGTTTTTAAATATTTTTAGAAGTTCGAAAATGGAATGTCTTAGTTTTGAGTTAACCCTCAAATTGTAAGTCTTTTTTGGAATATTTAATATTATTCAGCATTTTGTATTTTAATACGAATAGTTTTGCTTCGAAAATTGAAAATGGAATATTTAAATAAATGTCCTCATGCTTTATTTTGAGATAAACGTCAAAGTCTTTTTTTAAATCTTATTTATCTGATCTATTAACAACCATCGAAATAAACGATGCCTATGAGCATAAAATCTTTAAAGTTCAGAACGAAAGAGCACATTTACATAACCCATAATTACTGACCATTACTGACTATTAATCTTTCAATATATAGGTACGTTTTTATAGTGATTCCTACTCATCAACTGTTTCCTTCGTGCTGTAAGCCTGTAACATCCTGTGGCCTTACTATTGAAGATATGGATCTCAATATCGCAATAGATCAGATTGTACTTGGAAGTTGGAACTATTGTATTGTTTTGTTATAATTATTGTTGATTTCTTGCGGTTTTAGGGGTGGGTAAGATATTTTGCAGCTTTATTTTTTTATGATTTGCTTGAATTGTAACTAAAAAACTTAATGATGAGATGAGGAGAATTAAGGAATTCTCCTGTCAAAAGAATTAGAAAATACAGTAAAGTATTTACTACTGTAAACACTTTTATATTTTTATGTTATATCTACAATTAAGAAAAAAATATGTCTTTGAATTCCAAATAATGACACTTGTCTTAGTTAACTGATATTTATTTGAAAGTTTATAATATAGATTTGGGAAGTCTCATCTACATACTTTAAATTTGCGATATTTTTGTTAGTTAAAACTAGATGAGATTGGACTGGATTTTCCTAATTCAGCCTTAACACCAGGGAATCCTTTCAGAATACCCCACCACCTACAAGGTGCAGTAACCTCAACGTCCCCAGTTATTACTAATTCGCCAATCACTATTAGCATACGAGACAATACAATAATCTCGTCTCGAACAGTCTCGATGGCGACCCGCGGCCCTGCAGGTTAATTGTGCCTCTAATGTTCAACTATTAATTGATTTTGTTACAGGGCTATTCTGTTTTACCATCAATAGAAAATCTGTGTTCAAAAGACGGTTGATACAATTTTCCATTTGAAATATCCTTGCCTACAATAGACAAAGAAAATCGGTAAATCAGTGAAAACACAGCAGTAACAATTTTTTCGTTGTGATTTTCTTAGTGCATTAAAAAGAGGTGCTGAGATGACGTTGGTGCAAAGCGTGGCTCCATCGAGGAGGCACAGCAGAAAATTTTCTTAAAGGATTGTAATTGGAAGAAGGAAGCCCAGCAATGGGACAGTAATAGTTCGCCATTCCTGCAGATTACTGGGCAAAGGCACAAAAACTCGACGTATTTTGTACATCACACGTTTTATACTGAGGCTAACTCATTAAACTAATAAGTAGCTACATACGAGTACATGTTCATGGTAACAACGCTAAATTGTCATACACAATTAGAATGGCCCCGCTACGTAGTCTAATAACTATCGGTATTCAATTGTTTCTAATAGTTGTTCGAACAATGGGGGCTTGAAGACCCCTGTCGCATTTACAGGGTTAGGTGATTATGTTGGTAATTCGAAAAGGTGTTGTTTTGTTCAGTTGGTAGTGTGTGTGTGATTTGATTGGTAGTTCAGTAATTATTGCTTGTTTGTCTTTGAATCACGTTATTTTTTTTCTTTAATAGGTGTTATGATTCGTTTGCTGCTAATATAATTTTGCCGGCGGCTCAGTCCGCGTGTATATTGAAAATTATACCAAGGGATAGAAAGTATTCTATATTTTAATCCAAGATATGGTTTAGCTGAGTGCCCAGTTTTATCCAGATCAGTTTAGCCGTTAGTGCGTAAAATACAGATAGACGATGGTGTTCATTTCGCAATTAATATATTGGTCGAGTTCCTTAGTAATCTTACCTGTTGCCAGAACTGCGCGAGTAGATATATTCTCTCTTTCTTGAAGAGCCAGTCCATTGAGTGCATAGCTTGCACCTCCGCCTCCGGTGCGGCGGGCAGGCTGGAGGCGCCCGTGGGGTGCATCCGTCCTGGTCTCAGGCCCGGCTCATACTGACCCCGTCAACCTCGCTCCACGCGTGCCAACATCACAACACCAACCGATCACCACCAAACATTCTATTTTCAAAAATGACAGTTCTTCACTCAACACAATCGATTGTTCTTTCCTATGCCTTGCGTGTCAAATGTTTTTCTTTTTTTTCTTTTGCTTTCTTGTTCAGCCTGAAACAGAAAAAAGGCGATTGAAAGGGGGAAGGTTTAAGGTTTACATCGATTCTATTGTCTGTAGACAATCGGCCACTCGGTTTTCGTGTCGAAACTAATTTGCTTGCGAAGTTTGATCAAAGCGATAGCTTACGAAAAAGTAAATTGACAGGTCCGTAGATCGAAAAGAACAATCAGGTGGTAGACGATTGTGAAATACAAAGGAAAAGTATGAAAAATGGGAGCGGGTTTGTCAATGACGTAAGTCGTTAGTATTGGTCAAAGGACAAAGATTACTGGCAGGTTGGTATGGACGATAATTATAGCCTGTATTAACTGCTTGCTATTCTACCTAAGTAATAATTTGTCGAAAGGGAAAATAGGTTAAAGTGCGTGGGCGAGTGTCTAGCAACTTATCATCAACATTGTAAAACTCAGACTGAGCTTAACATGCTACTTCTACGATTGTCAAAATAAAAATAACAACAGAAAAAGTAAAGCAACAATTGTCAATTCATTATGTATATATTTGAAAATCGAACGCCTCATTCGACTATCGGATATCTGCAAGTCATCCAAGAAACGCATTTCATATTCAAATAAAGAATGTCGTTATTTTAGCGGGAAAACGGTTTTTACCTCCTTACACGAAGTCGTTTGTTTCTTTATTTAGTTCATGTTATATTATAGTAAATACTAAATAGTATAATAAAACATGTAAAAAGTTATCGCCACCCAAACAAAGAGCCGTAAACTGCTACCTGTGAATTTGTGAGGCCGGCCCAAGGCACAGACTGAAGCGAAAGTGGGAGTTTTTTTCTCGCTAGTGATAATTTCTTTATTAAATTTGTTTATTGTTGAACCAGATTGCGGATGTTCTAATTACTTAAGAAATAGTTTTTTATTAGTAGAAAGGTGTTTTTAGCTGATTTTGAGTGGGTACTTACAATTTTTTTTTTAATTTAACCTATAGCAGTGAAATTATTTAATTACACTTAAATGTTTTTTTTTTTAACTGAGAATGTTAAAAAAAAAAAACATTTAAGTGTAATTAAATAATTCTTTTGCACTCATATTTAAAACTTAATATGTTATTCTAGTTTTTTTTTTTGTGTTTACACAAGTAACTAAACATTTGTTTTGCGTTTTTTTTTTCTCGCCTTCATCTCCCAAATTACACTGCCCCCCACAAGTCGGCCGCTAGGGTTGGTACGTTGAATTACTGCCATGTCAATCAATAAACATGATAAGTGCGGGACTTTCGTGCTAGCCGATATGCAAACAGGATTACACGGCGCACGAACACTACACGCGTTGAATCGATTAGTCGATTGTACGAATCGATTGCTGATGGTAATTAGAAACTAAATGTGACAGTGTAGGCCGTGTAGTTGTAGATGTCTGTGCCTAAGGAAAGAAGAGACGGTGATGTCAGTGATGTCTTGTCTATGGATTTATAAGTTTGTTCAGAAATATCCTGGCAGAATAGTCGACATCGACCCAGTTGCCGAACCAAAAAAAAAAAACTGATGAAGTCAAATAAATAACTTATTGCAGTGGTGAATTGTAAAGTATTTATGAGGTGTAAGCTCAACTTTAAGTTAAGCTCGTCATCATAATAAGTTTTTTAAGAGTAAAATAAAGTATTAAGAGTATTGTCTAAATAGGCGGATAATTATCGAGTTGTCAACATTTTTTCCCAATTTTCAAAAAGTTAGACATTATTAAATCAACATGTTTGATTACTTTTTGATGAACAGTAAAAATATTGCAGCACCACTATACAGAATATACTTAAAATTAAACTGATTTCCTTATTTTAAAATGAGTCACTGACTCTGACAAAATATATAGCGGTAACCATCCACTTTGCAGCAGTTCGTATTAGTTAATATTCATTAGCGGGGGAGGTCAGATGTACTGATAGGCTGCAGTCGTTATTAGTAACGCTTTACCCCGTGTATAGTTAAACTTGTGTTCCACATTACACAAAACAAATTAATGCAAATTGGCTACGACGGCAAGAATGTAGAAATTTTTCTCTTAATTTTTTCTATAAATAATTTGACAGCGACTGTCATTGACATGATTTTGACAGTCAAATGTCACTCTAAACGACACTGACACTTTTTATGATTCTAAATGTTAATAGATGGAATATGTTATTTTTAATTGGCAGTAAAAAAATAAGAGTCCACACTGTATATTTTCCTAGAAACTATCATATAAACGGAAGCAAACGTCGAATTCGATTGCTACCTTAATATAAAAAAAAATTGGCCCTTTGAATTAATTAAGAAAGCTAAAAAAAATTGAAACCTCAATTTAAAATTCGAATGTCTACAGTCGTTGTTTGCGTTTTGACAGTTTAACTTTTTTTTGCTCGAACCTACAGGCAAAGGTATAAGGATTACTTTGTAATAATTTTTGATTTTTCGATACATATTGGTAACTTGGTTAAGTTTGTCATCGATAGTAATCTCTGGTCGCGTGTTGGTCGCTCGTTCGCGTCGTCCCCTACTACAATGGCTTCTAACAACTTTATTTTTCGACAAAATCTTAAAATATGTCTACGTTGGAATATAATATAAATTAACTGTGAATTAGAATTGTAAATTATTTTGTCGTGTGGCTAAGTGGTTTGTGTCGTGTACTTGTTCGTTCAAAATTGGCGGGTAATTGAAAACTGTTGAAGGAATCGTTGACTAGCACTACTAATATTTTAAGATTTCTGATCGACAAACATAAAGAAAAAAATATTCCCTAATCTTTGGTACATACATACCGACTTGCTTTTTGAATAGAAAACTAAGCGCTATTCAAAGGGTATTCCTACACATCGCATTTTTTAAATTTAACGATCGCCAGGAAACACGGAAAGTGAACTGTCTCAATGATAAACCACTAACATAAAATATTTTAATATCTATTAAATAAATCGCTCCTATAATACTTTCTTCCTTCATACCAAACCTTAGGCGCATCATTATAATGATTTAGTAATCTATTAAAAACTATTTTACGACTATCCAAAGACTTCTCAACAAAAACGAACGAAAACATGGCCGCAAACATTTTTATCACTGTTGTAAATAAAAAATACCCTCAAATTCTAAAATACATCGGAGAAATCTAATACAATGAATACAAATCATTCCTCTAAACACTTTAATGATCTCTATGTTTTACTTTTTAAGGTGTATTTTCGTGTGTTTTTCAGTTTTTGGAGTTAAATAAAGTTTTGGCGCGCGAACAGTCGATAGTGAACATTGCCATAGTAAAATCTATCGTGCATCGAAATCGCTGTGTTCGTGACGGAAAAGTTTGCTAGTACCATTCAATCGATGCCTTTTAGTTCGGTGTTTTTTCTCTAACTTTCTAACCTAATTATTTACTCACATGCAACGGTTTAGAAGAAAAAAACGGAGGGTTAAATTCCAGTAGCTTTTTTTATCCTGGTCTATAGAATTATTGTAGAAGCTTGTGATTATTAGTGGAAAAATATTTGACAATCAACCGTCAAAGAGATCAATCAGATAAAAAAGCTACCAGCAGTCGTTCAAACGCAATCGAAATGAGGATTTCATAAAACGGTTGTCATACCTACCATAAAAAGCTAGACCAAACAATCAAATCCAGCGAAATGACTTCGAATTTCAAAAAGAATCAATTCCCAGCTCTCTGAACGTTCAATTTCTAAATACCTTCCCCTTCCGTTTCCTTTTGTTCATATCGACACCGAACTTTGTACCAGATATTAGTCATGTTCGGCCATTTTGTGTTTTTATGTTCTTTTTTAAAAAATCTGTTGCGGTCTTCGCTTGTGCTCTTTGAACTACGGTCGACGTTCTGAAATTCGATTATTTCATTTCTGTTCTTTGATTGATGCGTTTTGTTTTCTCTTTTTCGAGCGGAGCGGTTTTCGAACGTGTGCTAAGTGCCCTTTTGTCGTATTGGTTTAAAACGAGTGTTCTTTTATTGAATGGAGTTACGTTTTTTAGGATTTGCGTTCGATTCGGTGCAGTGAGCTGTGCCATAGTTTTTAGTGAAGAGAACGTGTTGAAGCGGTGATACCAACATTATGAATTAGTACCTTTAACATATTTGGTATCTAGTTGCTGCAGTATCAAAGTGTCATGTTAGACACTGACATCTTCGTGTTTATAGCCACTCAAACCTTTCATAACCTCATAATATTATTCCATAAACTCATTAAAATTATGAATTTACGTCTTTTATAAACAGACATAAAACGTTGCCCTAACACTAAACAAGTACAAAAAAATATTTTAAACCAATTACTTGACCATACGACAAATAACGGTTATCACTCTAATAAACATTAATTCTACGAAATGATCAATTTCAATTTCACTTGCGATAAGGTACATCACTTTTTAACGTCCCCCTATCACGATAGTGACGCGCCATTCGATTATTAAATGGTTGATTATCGATACAGTTGTATCGAGTCGCGTGCCTGTTTATCACTGGCAGGTGCGATGGTAAATTTCTTTTTTTTTTTGGTCGCCATTATGTTATTGTAATAGTTTTCTTTATTAAATAGTATAAATATTGTGTGTCACTTCGGAAAGGTCCGGTGTGATCGTAATATGTCGAACGTTTGGATGTTACGGTTGGCTTTTATAGGTCAAAAGGAGTTGTTTGTGATGTCAAGGTGTGTTCTAACAATTTAAAGTGGTAATTTATTGTTTGTAACAACTTCGACAGTGTTATAAACATTTACTTTGTCCTTTTAACCCGGTGAAGAAAATATAGAAGTTGAAGCAGGTTTAACCATAGACATGACGACACGGTTGGCGCAGTGGTTGAGCGTTCAACTGCCGCGCTGCGTGTCGCGGGTTCGACCCCGCACGGAACAAATGTTTGTATGGCCTACAGATAATTGTTCCGGGTCTGGATGTCTTGTGTATGTGAGTTTACATGTTTGTGAACGCACCCACGATACAGGAGTAATATCCTAGTGTGAAGACTAAATGAAGTTAAAAAAGTGTCGTATGATATAGTACCTACAATTCTAAAAATCAAGATCATAGAGGATAACGTTTCAGAAAATACAGACGACATGCACTAATAGGTATAGTCTATCGGAATTAATAATTAGCCACAATTACTGAGGCTTGTTGAATGGGCGAGAAAAAATAGCATTGTCATGAATGAGTCAAGTACAAAAAATGTATCGTTCTGTGATCAAGTGGTTGGTTAAAAAATATAGGAAATATTTTTTACTATTAGCTACTTTTTTGGATTTCCAGTTCATTTTACATATTAAAGGGTTTTGGATTTTCAGTCAAATGAATTGGAGAATTACAATTTGAGAAGAAGATTTTTCATTTAGATATCTTGTAAATAGTTTATATATATATATAGAAGAAAAATATTAGTACTTTTTTTTCTTTGGATGGGTAATCATCAAATGGCTTCTCCCGCTCTGGGCGGAGCAGAAGGGAGTGTCAGACTCTTACTGACTAAAACCCACCCGTGATCGTTCTAAGTGCCCTTTGCGTTCCAGTGCCGCGGTGATTCTTTCGAACAAATTCCGCAACCAAAATTTTAGTACCTTTATTAGAAGTTAAGAACTCTGCGATTTTGTATACACAACTATAAATATAAAATGTATAGGTAATTTAATATGTCTATATAGCAAGAAGCTGTCATCAAGTTACATTAATTACAAAAAGTATCGCGTATTTGAACAGGTAATTAATTAAATATGAGTAATGTTCAGTGCATTATTGCATTTCCAATGGCTTTTTATGAACACATTTGTATGCAAAACGACCACTAGTAGGCGAGAGTGTTAAAATTTAATATGGCCGCGTTTATATCGCAAAACTATAGAATTTTTACGTTCTATAACTTAAAGTTCTGCATCCAAAAAGCATTAGTTTCAAGTTAAAACTTAGTAGACAATGCTAAAATCTGCATAGTGGCTACAATTTATTGGTTTGCAAAACTTCTGCTTTGCAAATCTATTTTGTGTAATAAATCCTTCAAGTCGACATTGAAGCATGTCAAACTGTGGTTGAAACATTGCAGTGTAGTGCTTAACATAATTCATTCGAGATATCTATTATATTATAGCTAGAAATTAAACAATGAACTTAAAGAAAACATACCAAATAACTTATTTTCTTGTTTTTTTTTTCAGATAACACCGCATAATCAAACCACAATACAATAAAAAAAAACAAACAAAAAAAAAAACTTTCTGCCAATTTTTTTTTGTCGTACTGTGCCACTTTTCTCGGCGACTGCACCAATAGGCTTCACACGCGACGCGCGAGCGACTATCGCATTACTTATGCCGTCGCTCAAACGTTCATGATGATCGATTGAGCGTTATCTAAGCGATGGAAACTATGACCTAAGGAATTAGGGCTGCAGACATTTATTATGTTTCAATTTTTCGTACGGTAATTGTATGTCCTTCCTTACAGCTGCATCATTGAGGACCGAATGAATGCCACTGATTCTGCTATAAATGCCACCACCGATTCGAAAAGAAGAAGTACTTTGATTTAATTATAGCTGAATTTGAAAACACAGAAATGTGTTCGATACTAAACTTTCCCCTCCCTAAGCTTTATGAATTGATAGATACAGGGTGATTTAAACGTGCGATTTTTAGTGTAAACACTTTTTAGTATTTTACATAAAAAACTAAACACTTTTTTAAATGCTACTTAACTTTAACATTGCCAGCAACTATCCATTTTGAGTGTAACAGTGTTGCCCCACAAAATAAAAATGACACTATCCTCAAATTAACAAAAAAGTAAAATAATTATAATACTAAATATAAACTGGGGCATAGTTATTGGTTAATTTAAAATACATTTGGGATTTTACGCGGTGCGAGTTGACATAATAGTGTGCTTAAAAACTCAATCGAAGGGGAAGATAGCTATAAAAAATTAGTTTATGACTAAAACAAAATATGTTCATGTGTTAATGAACTTTCAATGGCGAGAGGATGAGAAAAAATGGAGGAGGGCCTTCTTTAGTAATACTTAATATGATTTACCGTGTGATTGACGAAGGATTTTAAAATGGATGATCTTACTGGAACCCCGGTTTGTTCTTGTACAGTTGCTGTTTATCTGATCCTACTAATATTATAAACGCGAAAGTTTGTAATCATGGTTGGATGTTTGTTACTCTTTCACGCAAAAACTGCAATTTTGATACATTTGATAAAGCAAAAAAATTACGTGTCCAATATTTTTCGATAATGTAACTGACGGACTAAATAGAATCATATGATGAAAATAATGTGATGTGGGTTTTAGTCGTCTATTAAATATTGTTTTCAAAAACATGCAGCAGTGGTGGCCGAGTGGTGACGGCCCCGACTTACGAATTGTAGGTCGCGGGTTCAAACACAGACAGGCGTATCACCACTGTTCTGAAAACGGTGAAGGAAAACATCGTGAGGAAACCGGCATGTCCTAGAACCAAAAATTCGAAGACATGTGACATTCACCAACCGGCACCGGGCCCGCGTGGTGGATTACGGCCCATCCCCTCTCCTAGAGAGGAGGTCTGTGACCCAGCAGTGGGAACGTTAAAAGGCTGATTATGCTTTATGCTAAATATCTTAAGTTTAGTTACAGCAGACCAAATCACTTTCCACCCAATATATGATATCCCTATACACGATTAACTGAGATAATAGTATGTTCGATTATCTATACACGCATCCCACATAACATCACGCTATCTCCTATGGCTGAGGAGGCAAAAAATGACATCCGAACATGTAATATTGTACTACTGTTTTTTGTTACACTGTTTTGTAGGGTGACTATAAAGATGAGTATTGTAGGGAATTTATAGCTTCCATTGTTTTTCTACAAGTGAAACGTCTTCGGTTGCTAATGATCAAGAACTTGGGCAAGATTTTCCTGTGTTTTTTTTTCGAGATAATCAAGATAACAAAGAGGACCGGTGATCTGGTTTTGAGGCTGCTGGAATCCGCTGGACGTATTGACTTACTGATGATAATGAACTAGCCCTTAATATCACCTGATGGAAATTGATGAATGATCTAGGGAGCTGGGAAGATGTCCGTTAATTCTTCTTTGAAGATAAGTGATAATCTGTTTGTTTTTAGTAGGTTTTCTCTGCCTTTGACAAATTGTGACACTTCTGTGAAATAATAGTGGATTAAAAAAATCTGATAAATCCGTCTGATAGATTTCCAAAAAATATTGGACACGTGTTTTTCTTTTTTCACCTAAACAAAAAATGAAGACGATAACTGTTTCACTGGCGTTGAAAACTCGTGTGACGTCACTACTCGCTACAATTTTTACCTAGCCGAGACATCACACGCTCCCACTCCGAATCTTTGATGCTGTTTATCATCGTCAGTTATTATAGATTTGATAAAGGAAAAAATACGTGTCCAATATTTTTCTATAGTCTAACTGACGGACTAAACATATATATTTTTTACTCAGGCAACATCCCTATCGTTGGAGTTTCTATAATGATTATTATTGTTCTAGACTTTGACAGGCCCTTCTTCAGAATTGCAAGATGGCCTCCTGATAACTAAAACTTGATCAAGCCCAGTCAACTTTCATTCAACAATATTAATGCTAAATATCGTTCTTATGCAAATTGCAATTTATAACAAACTATTCACTTAAACACTAATTGGTTATTTGCATATTAACCGTTAGTATAAGGTCATAAGGGCAGGTAAGGCTCGCTGGAAAGTTTGTAGTCATAATACAATTTATACTAGAAAACAAGATACAAAACAAATTAATAAATCGACTTAGCCTATCGCAGGACACAAATGTTGAGAGCTTGATTGAAAATGATTTTAATGAATAAGAGTTTCTGTTTTATCATTTAATGTCTTCCGTTTTGGCCATTATGTCATCTGGTGGTAAGCGATGATGTGTTCACAATGAAGCACGCTTGTCTTAAAGTAACACTAGACACTCGTGGTCGTGACTTTAAGGTTCCCCATCCCCACCACAGCTGGGGGTAAACCCTCAGGTTCAGTGGCGTAACTGTACCATCGGGGTCCGTGGCAAATTCTTTTGATGGGGACTTCCTAGTTTTATTTTCAAGAGTGGTTTATACATGTCACCGGAAGATGGTATCCTCGATAAAATTATGAAATATCTTAAGAGATTGTAAACTCTCGATAAATTTAATTTTTTTAACGCATCAGAATTTGATAGTTTATCTATACTAATATTATAAAGCTGAAGAGTTTGTTTGTTTGTTTGTTTGAACGCGCTAATCTCAGGAACTACTGGTTCGAATTGAAAAATTCTTTTTGGGTTGAATAGACCATTTATCGAGGAAGGCTTTAGGCTATATATCATCACGCTTAAGCCAATAGGAGCGGAGCAGCGATAAAGAATGTTTTAAAATCGGGGATTCCACGGGGACGAGGTCGCGGGCAGCAGCTAGTATAGTCTATATGTCATGAAGTCATTCCGAAAAATTCCGCCGGATCTTGGAGACGCTCATCTTCGGTCGAAGCCTTCTCGGGTCGGGGGCCCGTGGCATTCTGCCAGTCCTGCCACCCATAGTTACGCCACTGCTCAGGTTGTAGAACTATATAAAAATCACAGATAACCTCAAGGAATTCCACTATTAACAACTGTCACATTCAATTAGAATTCTTTCAGAAAGTTTTCCTTCTGTAGGAAAGAAACTGTTTTATCGTATAAACAACTCTCAATAAACTCCCAAAAGTTCTAAAGGAACTATCCTACTCTCTCCTATGGTGTGTCCACCCCATAGATCCGAGGCACTATGTCATTACACCCTCGCGTGGGACGTATATTTCGGGAGAACTGTCGATTTCGTGGGTTACGGCTACATCAATAGCTTGAGAGAGGATATTGATGGTGCAAGTCTTTTAAACCATATCAAGTCCATGATTAATGTTAATGGGTGGATGATGTCTTTCTGGGAAATTAAATACACATTGAATGGCCGAGTCCAATGCTCCTTTACTGTGGATCTTTGGATTTGTAGAATTGTTTATACAAGATCTGTATTGCCAATACGTCCTTAACGGTAATCTGTAGTATCATCAAGATCTTTGTTTTGGGCTGATGATATAAAAGCTCTAAACAATCAAACCTAACAGAAAATGCTGAGTTGGTTATTCTTTTAGAATGGGCTTTTTGGCGTGTTGTCTCATCAAGCCATCATGTTTTTTTTTATTGTCAGATGGATTTGCTCTTGACTCTAGTCTAGGTCACAGGTGATAGAAACAAAGTCGACGATGAAGGAATGAGCTTACCCAGAAGAAACCTGTCCACTCTAACTTTGAAGAGATTAGGGTTGAATGCGTTCGGAAACACAGACGCAGGCAGAGAGTTCCACTCCTGTGCTGTACGCATTGCAAAAGACGCTTGGAAACATGTTTCCTTCAATTGCTTTCTTGAACTATGTGATTCTTGCTGTTGTTTCCTTCCCGAATAAATGTTTGCTGATCAAGAAGATGAACATTATCATAACAATGACCACCAAAGATTAACTAATCTCAATCAGCATTTCTCATCGCATAAAATCATTCGCTACTGCTACTTATCACAAACCCAACCAATCAAATTCCACTCATATAATCAACTCAGATAGTCTTCGTAACCCCAACGACATTAATATCGACAGTGCTGGCGAGTAGCGCGACAATGATAAACTGACTGACCATACATACAAACAAACACACAGACAGACACACAAGATGATAGTACATGATGTAATGAAGAGCAGGTGACTGAAGTGGATATATTTAGGCCTGATTTAGGGATGTGCAGTTTAATAGATGAGGTTGTTACTGAATCAATTTACGATTCGATTGTTGTAGTTCAAAGAGATTCAGTTTTGATTTCTTGTGTTTCATTGGTTATCAATGGTTGTATTTAGATTATGTTTTGCGCTCTCTCTTCCTCTTTACTTCACTTTTTAGCATCATCCTGTTTAGAATAGTTGAGTATTGTGTCAAAAATGAAGCATAGTCTTCAAAGTTATGTTCATTTATTAATAAAGAATCTTTTAGAGGTTTTCATTGGACAATCGTTAACCGTTAACTATGCTTAAACTTTTCAAAACCTTGCCAACAGCTGGAAAAACCATACAGTGATGTATTGAGCAGTTTTGAACCAGAACACATTTAGAAACAGACAGACAGATCTTTGCCATCATTATATTGTGTTATTCTCTTTACCTACCCATCAATATCTTTTATGTCTATTGTCATATTCATATTTAATGTCTCTCTGTCTGACATTTTGTCATCTGGCAATGGTTCAAAACTATTGGTTATTGGCAGGATACTGCGAATTGCACAACAGTTATCATGACTAACTTGTATAGTTAGATTAGAATGGAGAGTTATTTTAACCATAGCTACAATGTCGTTGTCAAAAGGCGTGGTTAAATAATTGGGTTATTTTTGACGGTGAGTTATTGGTGTTGTAGTAGTAGTTGTAGATATTGATTTAGATTCTATGACTTTATCTACCGTGGGAGTTTTGCATTTATTTTCAGAGACGATTGAATTATTAATGACATCTATGGGCTGTTTATTACATACACACTGATAATATATTCGCGTCTAAAGAAGCATCGTTGCTGTTTCTGCTGTGTCCCCCGTCTAATATGTCAAAAAGAGAGTAAGTTACAAGAATAATTACTCCCTCCAATTGATCAGAAATGCTGATAATTCCCGTCTAAAACCTCGAACACAGCAAATCGATTGCGCACAGAATGTAATAAACATTCTCGTGTAAAAATTGTCGCCCATACTTCATCACGGTCGTTTCGGAGTCCATCCAAAGCCGATCTTTTATTTGTACAAAGCTCAACTAACCAATTTTATTACCATCGAAGCTTCGAGCATATGGCGAAATCGGTGCCTCCGATGGCTGAAAAAAAAAAGAAAAATTTGTTCTCTGACCCTCTTCGGCGTATAGCGTCATCCCTCTCTTCCTCCACATGTGTTTCCAGTCTGGGATCAATGGATATTGTCCTTTTTTTTCGAATAGTTTTATTAACGGGTTGATACTAAGAAGTTATCGGTGTGATTATTATTTGTTTATCTTGAGTTTCTTTGATATTGTTAGAGAGATTTGGGTTGGTTACGACTTAATAATAAGAATTATTATTTATTAGCAGACCGTGATCCATATTGTTAGTAGGTAAATTCAATTTAAAAATAATGTTAGTACACACACAAACGATAACACAAAACAATAACAGATTAGGTAGTGTGCAGACCTATCTACCGGCCAAGCATTGGTCCGGACCGGTCTCTCAATGCCCCCAGCATGCTGTGGGTGCTGCCGCGTTCTGTGACAACTGCTTAGTTTGTTTAGTTTTTTTTTTTTATGTCAGTAGTTAGTGAGGCATAATGTTCTGCCACAATTTTTTAAATGTTTTTACTGTTATCTTAGTATCCATAATTTCAAGTGTTATGTATGATTCATGTGATTGTGCTTTTGTGTGTCCTCTGTTCTTGCACTAAATAAATGTGTTATCTATCTATCTACAACATGTTAATACAACGATTATTTTCATTAGCTACTACAAAACAGATGACCTTTCGTCAACTTAGGCTAGACTACAGCTGAACATAGGTCTCTTCCAAAATTTTGCCACAACACTGCCTATTGATTAAGTTAATCAGTGACGATTGCCACAAACATAATGTTAAGCCACTGGCATACGCTATCGACGTGGTCATTTCTAAACATTTTGAGCATCCAACACATCCAACACAACACAGGCCTCCTCTCTAGGAGAGGGAATGGGCCGTAATCCACCACGCGGGCCCAGTGTGTGTTGGTGAATGTCACATGTCTTCGAATTTTTGGTTCTAGGATATGTCGGTTTCCTCACGATGTTTTCCTTCACCGTTTTGAGAGCAGTGGTGATGAAATTCATTACACAAAGTAATTGCGCCTGGCTGGGTTTGAACCCGCGACCTACAATTCGTAAGTCGGGGCCGTTACTACTCGGCCACCACTGCTCTCCATCTGATCGACCATTATGAATTTAGCAGATTACGAACTTTTAGCAAAATGACAATGGGATCGTGTTGGAATGACAAATTTATAAAAATAGCAGACTTGGGGCCCTGTTAGTACCAATGACTTGTGTTATCCTTGCATCCTCAATCCATAGACAAAAACCGTTGGATTGTATCGTATCGTATGTTTCGAGACGACCGATAGTCATTCATGGGACGGTTACGGTAATAATACACCATTAATTGATCCATGTGCCTCGCGACTGCGTTTGTTAGTGATATGTTACACCGCGTGGTTCGAGGAAGAGGCGGAAGCGGGACCGGATGGATATTTAGCAATTTTACGAAGCCACTGTATCCTTTTTACTAGTAAACGTAAGTCTAAGATGTAGTTCAATATTGTTGCTGGAGAATAATATTCATTAGCTAGGTAGTATTTTAGGGTAGAAATATACAATTGCAGGTGTATAATTTTATTGCACCTTCCACATGCTTGCTCATGGCGTTTCATGGTAAATTCAAATATTTTCTTGTTCTGTAATCACATTTGCTTTTCAGAAAAATACGGAAGGTTAGACGGAAGCAGTGAATAATATAACTTGGTTTTTAATAAGTCATTATAGCATTATTATATATACGAATCGAGTTACTACTTATAAAATCGCTATCGCTTTTATCATATAGTGAATTGATTTATGATTTCCATGTTGGATAATTATATTTTTTTTTCTACCTTTGTCATGTATTAATGACTTTGCATACTATTGTATAAATTCAAGTTCTTAAAACGCAATAGACAGATGTGTTGCTGGGGAGTTTGTTGCGCCACTTCTTCTTCCCAGCTAAAACACTAGGAAGTGGTGACGGGTGGGCGTTTTGGGGGACTGTCTTTATGTAAAATTTGACGTTCAAAAAGGTCTGTCTATCAGCCTAGTTTGAATAAATGACTTTTGACTTGACTTTTAGCTTTTATCTTCTTATCTACCAATAATTTAAAATCGCTTCCTCTCATACCATACACCAAACTTACTTCCTTAAACAAAATACCCAATCGATAGCCCACCTTTTCACGTCACGATAAAGCTCAAATTCCCCCGTCACAGCCGTGAGAAAATATGTCAATACATCAACTTGATAAGAAGCTGATGAGAGGCGAAATCTGATACTTAAGTTTTTAAATCGTAAACATTTTAATTTCCTTAACACTAGTTTGTTATTTTTATGTAACTGTTATTGATACTTTGTTTTTACTAGAACAATTCCAATAATTTGTAACAACAATTTTGTTGATTGTTTACTTGGCTGTGTTTTATGTGATTTTATTGAAGATTAATTAAAACTTAGGTTAGCTAAGTTTTTTAAAACACCAGCCTGTATTTCCATTGCAAGTCAAATTCGTATTCTTGTACCGATTGAAAATCAATACAATTTTGGTAGTTATCAAGATGTATTCAAATCTAATACATTGTAGTTATTGTTTATATTAAAATAGCTAGAACGAGGACTTAGAAAGAAGAAAGAGGATAAGAGAAGTATGAAAGAGAAAGACGTGTTCACCCGCCCCAAATTTGTTACTCTCTATAACTGAACACAATTGCGAGAGTAGCAAGAGAACAATGAGTAGTGCCCTTTACTTTTTTCAGGTAATCACTACATAGTATAACACAAAGTCGCTTCCCGCTGTCTGTCCCTATGTATGCTTAGATCTTTAAAACTACGCAACGGATTTTGATGCGGTTTTTTTTTAATACATAGAGTGATATTAAATACAAGAGGAAGGTTTATATGTATGTATACTACATGCATAATATAGCAGAGATTTAACATCAACATTGCACCCGTGCGAAGCCGGGGCGGGTCGCTAGTTCCATATAAATGAAAAATACAATATTCTAAGTCAAATTTTTTTCTTTTTTATTTTAAAACGTTTTATGTACCGTTGTTTACTTTGAAAGAGTGACCGCGGCCCTGGAACGCGGCGGGCACTAGGAGGAACACGGGTGGGTTTTAGTCAGTAAGAGTCTGACACTCCTTTCCGCTCCATCCAGAGCAGAAGAACTCATTTTAATGATTTTCCATTCATAAGAAAAAAATACCTCACCTAAGATTTCACGGAAAAGTTTACAGAACGTACTTACAGCTTATTCTGTGAACACTATGCCTATATATTTTATAAACTAAATAACTCAACGACAATAGCCGATTAACCAGTCCAATAAAAATGTCGATCTCGTCTTTCTTCCCACAGACATCCTGTGTTAGATCTATAGATCTCTTGTATTTATTGATCTGCGCGAGAGTCGAGTGGCAGTGCGGCTCGGTTTACCGTCCTGCAGATAAACTTAAAGTAAACAATATCGGACGCTGGATCACATACAGGACGTTGAAAAAAATTTATCGCAAATGCAAAAAAAACGTATTTTATTAAGATTTTTTTTAATGAATAGTATTTATTTAAATTAATTAATTAATATTTTGTACATAAATAAAAATAGATATTTGAGTTTTTTTTCAATTCTCGGATCAATATAAAAACGATATAATAGTTAACGACTATATATAAATATTTACTTAAATAAATGCGTAGTAATTGCGTATCTATCTATTTATCTATACTAATATTATAAAGCTGAAGAGTTTGTTTGTTTGTTTGTTTGTTTGTTTGTTTGTTTGTTTGTTTGTTTGAACGCGCTAATCTCAGGAACTACTGGTCCGATTTGAAAAAATCTTTCAGTGTTAGATAGCCCATTTATCGAGGAAGGCTATAGGCTATATTTTATCCCCATATTCCCACGGGAACGGGAACTACGCGGGTGAAACCGCGAGGCGCTGCTAGTCTACTAATAAACGTATTTGATTGCGCATGCACGTTTAAAACCGACTGAAACATTCCAATATTTGTTTATTTAAACGATTTCGTATTTCTTGGGGATAATTTTGATAGTTTTATTACTTGAAATTCCTGTTTAACGTATGTGTGTGTGTGTATTTAAGTAATTGATGGTAGTTATTTTCGTGTCCATTTTGATGGCCGATCCGTTTTATTTTGGTACTAACATTAGAAAACTTTCATTCAGATTTAATGTAACGTTTTTATTTCTAATTTTGTTTAGAGTAGTTGATACAGAGGATCCGTTATATCTTGGCACGTGATGAACTAAGAAACTAATTATAAATGTAATAATTAAGATGTATTGTTGACATTTGTCTGTTTTTAGCAGCGTCCGTTTTTAGTTGTGCTTATAAATAATGAATAGCATTTCCAAAGGTGACTGATTCTAATAATTATAATCATATTAATTAATAGCGGAGCAGTAATCAATTTTCTTCCCATAATAAATGACTAGTTACACCCCCTGTCTCATTACTTGTAATTTATCCTCATTATTCATTTAATTTCTACTCTATTGCATTGAATATAAATATTTTAATGATATGACAAAAACTTCCCATTTTTATCCCTATTACTTATGTTATAAAATCAAAGCAATTTAATACTGTTTAGATCAACAGTTACCTACTGTTTAAAAATAGCCATCACATTTTTTCCGGATGGGAAATCATTTGATGACTTCCCATCCCGGAAAAAATAAGAGAGCGAGTGTCAGACTCTTACTGACTAAAACCCACCCATGTTCCTCCTAGCGCCCTATGGCCGCGGTAACTCTTTTGAAAAATTCCGCGTCCGTGACAGGCACTGACCCTATAGGGCCCCGTAACATGAACAACGTAAACAGCCGTCACCTGAATCAATATTTTCGTCTTAAAACACTAGTGTGACAAAGAACATACAACGCAAATCGTTCACACCCTGTATAATACTAATAATGACGTCAGAAATCGAACGATATGGGAGCACCTCGGTGGACCGCGTCCCACGCCGTGTAACGAGTACCCGTTATTTGCTATCTGTACCTATGATCAGCAAATAAGTAGTACTTAGAACGTATTTGATTGGCATTTGAAAATAAATTGATGTGTTGTGCCTTTTGTTTCAAACAATGAGATCCTGTGATCAGTGGGATTCGATTAATTATATATTGTTCAGTTACTGTACCTCGAAAGAATAGGGATGTTTCCTGAGGAATAAAAATATTATGATTCTATTTAGTCCGTCAGTTATTTTTTCGAAAAATATTGGACAAGTATTTTTTGCTTTATAAAATGTATAAAAATTGACGAAGATAAAAAGTTTCAAAGATCATGAGGAGTGAGGGCTTGTGACGTCGCGGCATGGTAAAACTTGGAGCACGAAATGACGTCATACGAGTTTTCAACGCACTGTATCGTCTTCCTTTCATGTTTACGTGAAAAAAGAAAAAATACGTGTCCAATATTTTTTGGAAATCTATCTGTCGGACTAATTAGATTTTTTTTGGTCATCATTAATGTTTTTGTTGTTAGTATCCAGTAGATAAGTATTAAAACGGACCGCCTACTTATTTGAATTTTAAGGTATATAAACAAATAAATAAAACTAACCGAAAATTACAAACGCCGTACGATTGTAAAACACCGCGTGAAATTGTAAACTATTTTTCTTAATAAGACACGGATATATGAGAAACTATTGAATTTCGATATGATTTATTGTACTTATACAAAACTATTTATTCATAATATACCGAAAAATAATCTAATAAAGATTTATTACAAATTACGGAGACTGTAATTTTTTGTGACATCCATAACCAAATAAAAAATATTTGTAAAGTTCTAAAACAACTGAACTTAGCCCGCAACGCACAAAACTATAAAAAGGACTACGGACGGCCAGTGATAGTAAAATAGGTAAGTCATCATTATCTTGTTCCTAATTTATTTGGGGTCAGCGCAAAATGTCTCCTACGTCATCACAATAAGTACCACATTTCTAGTCGTAACATCCTTCTAAAATCCGTCAATCGTTTGCTTGGTTCCCTACTCTTATAGCCATCCATCCACATTCATATTAAAAATCTTTCAAACTCATTACTGAACAACACAGTCCCATCATCTGTCTAGCCTTTTCCCAACTATATTGGGGTCAGCTTCCAGTCAAATCGGATTCAGCTGAATACCAGTATTTTACGTGGAGCGGCTGCCTAGCAGATCTCCACAACCCAGTAACTGGGTGACACGGTACTTCTTGGCAAGACTGGAGTCAGATTTACTGGCTGACAAACGACTGCCAAAGATCTACAAATGGCAGCCGGAACCAACGGCTTAGCGCGCTTTCCGAGGTGCGGAGGAAACTCGGTATCCTAAGATGGTCACCCATCGACAGACCAACCTCGGCAAGCGTTGCTTAACCTTGAAGATCTATCCGTGCAGCTGCTTTAACATAACAGCCCCAAACCATGACAGTTGATAATCAATTTCTAGACATCAATGGAAAACTTTATAAGTTTTGAGGTGCCATAAGAAAAGATTTTTCAAAACATACACAATTTGAGCCAAAAGGGGGGGGGGTTAGAAGATTCCACGCGAATAAAGTAGAGGTCAATTACTAGTCTTGAGTATAGTATGTTCGTTTATATGTCCCCCCACATCAATAAATTTCTTCACAACGTTCGAAACAGTGTTTAAACGATTAGAACACATGGCTGAGATATCATCGTTATTCAGATCAAAGTTTATGCTACTTTGTGGTACAATGTTTCTTGTATTAACAAACTGTGTTATTGAAATTTCCAAGATTCAATAACCATTTCAAAGGACAGACGATATTTGGAGTATTCACCTCAATAATATGTAGGAACCTACGAGTATAAGAGTTCTGTGACGATTTATGCACTATGTAGAATTTGAAGTGGTGAATTTGTCAAATTCTAATTTGGTATTGAACATTGACAAGTTTTCAACTTAAAAATTCTCAGCACAGAAACCAAGTTATTGTTAAAACTATAAGTAATGGCGTATTTGATTATTTGGCCTTTAATTGGACATTTGATAGTGTCAAGTTTTTTTTTGTTTTAATTAAATTTGTTTCTTTTATTTATTGTTACAGATTATTTAGGCAATTGAGAATATTCAGGTGAGTTTTTCCTACTTACCTGAGTGCTAGAAACTAACTAAATTGTATACGGGGTTAACATTTACAGAGTTAGATTGCTTCAGAAAAAATGGTCTACAATCATAGAAATTAATATTTATTATAATTGTTGATAAACGTCCACTGTTGAACATAGGCCTCACCAAGATTTGACTTAGAGGGTTAATGCTTTATCTTAAGATGTTATTAGTCAAGGTTTAGTAAGAATGATGATGCAGATCAACAACTTAAAATTAAATAAACAATTATGTCAAATTAGAAGGCTATTTTTTAATTAAAATAAAATATCTAAGTATAATATTACAGTAACGTATATTATAAAGGAAGGGAAGTGTGATTTTGCTGATATTTAAGTTTAGTCATCATGAGTTTTTATTTTTAAACCATTAGTTGGGTATTTCGTGAAATTATTGATTCTATATTTAAACCGGCCGGCTTATATTATTCTATTCTTTGTTTGTTTTCCGTGTCATCTAGTTTTCAATAAAAAACTAAAAATAGGTTTCTTGAAACAAAGTAACTGGAGGCCGTTTAAAATACTTTTTTAATTTCCAATCTAGGGTAAATTGACCTGTTACCTCCATTCTTAGGCAAGAACTAATATAAGTTGTTACCTCTCACGTCACAAAACCATTAAGGAAGAAACTAAGAAGAACTACCGCACAACGTATTTTTTAATCTTATTTCAACTTTTTGTTATTAAGTGATAGTACTATCAAGAAAATATTACAAAATAACGCGGTTCAGCCCATATTTTTTTCCGATAGCAACTCCTAAGTATTATTTTATATAAAATGGGAAACTGTTATTAATTAAATGTATTCAATAGTAATAGTGCCATATTTTATTACAGAACTAATACCATTAAATTAACACCCGATTAACCATCTCAGTATAAAATTTAGCAACAAAGTATTCATTTTCTCATTTAAAATTACCAGAACCAAATATTCAATCAAACAGTATTTTTTATTAAACGTTTATGAATCGTTAATTTAATAAGTCAAGCTTATAATAATTGAAATAACACTGCGTTCGCAATTCATTCTAACGCGTGCAATAAAAATAATTTTCTCACACGGAAAAAAACAAGATATTTCACGACAACAATGGAAAAATCTCACATTATCGCGTATTCGCGTTATTCGATTCACTGTTAATCGATACTGTTTAGAATCGATTAGGTTTTTGTTGGCATTCTAATTAGTACTAACTGTAATGGATATGTTGGAAAAAACACTTGTATGGAACTTTATTTTTATTCAATATTCATTATTCGTTTATTATACGAAGGTCTATTTGAATATTGCGTTTTTTGCATGCATAATATTTCCTGATGTAATCGAACTGGAATAGATAGTTATTTTTATGTTTTAATTCAAGTCGACAAGGTAGTTTTTTTTACACCATGCATAAAAAAGTAGACGACTCTTAAGTTGTCACAAAAGAAATGTACTTAAATATAATTATTATTATGACGTCGAAATTAATAAGATTTTATTAATTTAAAACCGGAAATAGTTCAGTTTAACAGGAGACAAAGTTAACTCCAGGGGTCAACGACCCGAGGACGCCATCTGTGACAGAATCATTTAACTTTCCCTATAGGTAGGTACTTAGCTTTGTACATTCTCTATTTTAACTAATTAAAACACAATAAGACATTTTTTGTTAATTTTTGAATATCGTCATTATCTGTGAGTTACTTTAATGTATTTACCTTATTTATAATTTTTCTAATGATCTAAAAAAATATACGTAAGTACCTATGTAAATTATTTTTAATTTTGAGTGAGCCGAAAACTGGAGAAAGCAAATAGTTCATCATTGCTGAAGTTAGAAACTAATCATTTAATTATTAGTACCTTGATATTTAAACTGTTGTCCATTTACGAATCTACATACGAAAATACCAAGTCAAGTAAAAATATCAAGTCAAAAATATTATCTCCATAAGTTTCATAAAACAGAGATAATTTGACGTGTACTAGTACATCACACGAATTTATTATTTCATCTATAAACTCACAATATTCACAACATCATTAATTTTAGTTTAACTCTACGAAAATAATTTTCAGTATTCGAAACATTTTGTTTTATTTTGTCTATGTGATAAAAATACTTATACAGAAATAGATGAACTGTATTTGAAATTATTTATTTATTTCAGTCCTATCGTCGGCCACAAAACCCAACCAACACTTAGTTCAAAAACCGGCGGTTTGAAACCCATTTCTCAACTTGACCACTCAATTAAAATCGACTTTAACCAACACTGGAGTACAAGTTAAGAACTCAAGCCCTTTTAAATTTAAGCCACAAAATCTACAGAAGAAGATTGTAAGGTGAGAGCACCAACTATCGTCCAATCAATCACAGAATCATCCGTAATTCGTGATTCCGTGATTCCGAATCGTCGCTCGCCGTCGCGACGCACCACAGATTTTTAAACTTTCGATTGCAATTGATCATTTGATTTACCGATCGACTCCACTCTTTGCTCTATTTCCAACTTTTTATTTTTTAATGAGAAATGCATTCTTCGACGATGTGTTGAGCAATTTTTATTATTCGTTTTTACTAATTTATTGTTGAGAGTTTTAGTTTTAATTTAACGTGCTGCTGCATCGTCATAAAGTTTTGCCAGGTCTGGCTGAGATTTATCTTTTTTTTTTATTCCGGCAGTTGTATTTGTCCGGCTACTTTTGTGTTTTTTGACGTGAATTGTAGTGTTGTCCAGTTGGCCTAAATCTTGTTGGAACTTAGAAATAATATCGGAACAGTGATACAACTTTGCAGATCTTATAAGATTTTTATCTTATTGACACTTAGGATTTTTCTGACCATCGTTAAAAGTCACCATAATAAATCACACTTCCCCCAAATAAAACAATCAAAACACTTAATAAACTAACACTTACGTGTGTTCTCAGACGAGACTTGTAAAATCACAATTGTTTTCAATGTATGTCCACATAACACTTCTAAGTCCAAATATTTCACAATAACTGTTTTCAAAAAATGTTGTCCAGTATCACACGCACTAGTAACAATATAGTTACTAAATTATAAAAGTGGAACACAGTCAGCTACGCCCAAAAATAATCTTAAGTCCGAGCGAAAACAAAACAAAAACATGACACAGTGTACACAAAACTCAAGTTCACAAACAGCCGGTGCGGATAAAAAAAATAATTAAATTAATAAAAAATCAGTGTGTGATTATCGACAGTTTACAATCACAATCGATTATCGGACGAACGGCTTCGATCCGATTAGTTATTATTACGTAAGGTGATCCTGATCGCGAGCGCGTGTGGCGGCGGGCGCGCGGTGTCGGCGCGGCACTCGACTGCAGTGCGATCCTTCGGACGAAGCCCCACCAACTCTGCGCGCATCTGAGGCTCACTCCTTGGCGCGGCCCCGCCCAGTGGGACGCCACTCGGTAGCTAAGATGACCGTCTCCCTCTTTATCACTCGCGCTCTGTTCCACGCTTCTCGTCCCTTTCCCCCGCGGCGACAGTGGGGCGCGCCAATAGGATCGGTTTGGCGGATCGAGTCGAGACGATGAATCGAGATGTGTACTTAGGTATCACTGCACAAGTCCTTTTGTTGTAGTCGATAATAGGATGCGCTTTTTTGCGGCGCGATCGACTGCCCGCTGCTTGGCGCTCGCCGGCTGCAGCGCTGCCCTACAATTGTTTACGTTCACTCTGCTGCTGCCACTTGTGACCACAACAAACACGCCTACCTGATTTTTTCTGTCTCTTAAAAATGTATTGATCAAAGCTCCACGCCTTGGGTGCTACTAAATTATCATACATGCTCTCTACAGCACGTTCATATTTTTTCTGCACTTTTCAGGTCAATCTTCGGCGATGAAAAAACTAATGTCGCTTGATTTTTATTGCACTGTCAATATTAGTGGTTGAAAAGAATACAAAAGGGGGATCCGGTATCGGGCATCACCTTGAAATAATCGAAAGTGCATGAACACGAGTGTAAGGGCAAGACGCGTAGGGTGATCGTCTCATCGCCGGCAGGGGTGGCTGAACTCCGTAGGGCGCCGATGTAGGTCAGTTTTTGTTTCGCGCCACCCGAAATTCGGTTACTAGGTTCATTCGTGTTTCGTTTGGGTATTAATCTTTAACGGGTCCGATAATTGGCGCTTTTACCTCACTTTTCGGTGACGTCACAAAATGTTAGGTTACGTTGTCTAGTAGGTACCTAAATAAAGAATTACTACGTTTTTAACTACATATGAATAAATTATATTGTTACTTCATATGATTGTCTATTTTGCAAAACTAACATTAAGTTCTACAGTTCAAAAAAAAAAACTTACTTTTTTGTAATCCTACAAATTGACACAAAAAATCTCATTACCCAAAAATATTCTTTACCAAAAAATACCTATAACATGCTTTATTTATTTTACAAAAGCCAAAACTGAAGTCGAGGGATTCAATAAAAGAAATCTAGTTACTTTTTAATGTTAATAAAAACATTTACACTTACTACACAATTCCATGCGAAGAGAATTGTTATGTATAAATAAGTTACGCTCCTCTCGCCGCTAGATGGCGCTAGGCGGCGCTTTTCCTCATTTTCCCAACATTTTCCGACCGATTTGGCCAAGAAGATGTTTTATAATCTTTAATTCAAGTTGTTTGGTTCTTGCTAATGGTGAATTTACTAAGTAAGATGTGTGTTGATGGGTTGAGAAACATATTTATTTTCATAAAGTGTATTTTTTATAGTTGGTGTAGAAAATTTAAAGAAGGCAGTGATTTTTGAGATATGAGTTTCTTTGTTATTAAATTGGTTTTACGATTGAATGTGCTTTACGGGCATCGATTCAACGATTCTTTTTCAATTACTGATACGTGAAAATACAAGGTAGTGTTCACATTACGTTTTCTACAATGGAGAAGAACTTTTTACTTAATAGAGAACAAGATACCAAAATTTGCAGTTGAAACATTTAGGCAGGTACTTACGATTTGTTGTGCTTACCTATTGCACGCTTTTGTGATTTGATTTTTATTAGGATGGGTAGCCATCAAATGACCGGCTCTGGGCGGAGCGGAAGGGAGTGTCAGACTCTTACTGACTAAAACCCACCCGTGATCCTTCTTGTGCCCTTTGCGTCCCAGGGCCGCGGTGAGGATAGAATTATTATGGGATTGTTCGAAAAAATAACCACGGCCGTCTTTGGATGAATTTAGGTACATCCACAAAAAAGGAGGAGAGTAAAGAGTATTAGTAGCAGAAAATCCCCGGGGATTCCCCCACGATTTTTCTTATTGAAATGCAGAGCAATGGGTACAATATCGTAAGGTTTATCAAAGAAATTATGGATGGAATGTATGGAAGAAGTTAGGTAGGTATATCTAGAAAGAGTTTGTCCATAAGCATAAGCATAGCATAATCAGATTTTAATGTTCCCATTGCTGGGACACAGGCCTCCTCTCTAGGAGAAGGAATGGGCCGTAATCCACCACGCGGGCCCAGTGCGGGTTGGTGAATGTCACATATCTTCGAATTTTTGGTTCTAGGACATGCCGGTTTCCTCACTATGTTTTCCTTCGCCGTTTTGAGAGCAGTGGTGACGAAATTAATTACACAAAGTAATGCGCCTGGCTGGGTTCGAATCCGCGACATACAATCCGTAAGTCGAGGCCGTTGCCACTCGGCCACAACAGCTCTTGTCCATTGAGATGATAACTGAAAGAGAACTATGAATAAAGAAGACGTTTTGTGTTTCACTTGCCATAATATTGATGATAAAATATTTATTTTGAGTTTTTGTATAGAAGAATTAAAAAGTTGACTTATCTACTGAATTACCCATCGAATATCGATTCTGAATGAACTTAGTTACATACTGTAACTAAACCTAATGATAAAATCCTTGAATTCTGAAAAGAGACATTAGCTAAAAACAAATTTTACCGACTTTCCCTAAGAATTCCATTGCTTGCAAAACGGATGACCAATGGGGCTGAAATATTCCGAGTGGCGAACGCGTACCAGATGATATAACTATGATAGGGTCCTATACGTTAGAACGATGACCAGGGCCCCAAGTCTGCTATTACAATAGTGTCAGAATGGTGTATCATTGATTTCATAATGGTTGATTTTGACAAGTGTGGTAATCTACTAATAAAAGCGTCACCATGTCTTTCCAATGGTCAACCACTGACGCTCCATTGAAATAAATGGCATAGAATGGTAATCTCGTACATAACGACAAATGAATGACAGACGTATGCGGTAATCTGCTAAAATTTTGACAGTTCCTTTGACCATTAGAACTTCATTGTGCAGTAGTAAGCTCGGTTATCAAAAAGTAGGTATAACGAGATCATTGACCGACCAATGATCGACCATTATGACTTTAGCAGATTACGAACTTTTACCAAAATGACAATTGGATCGTGTTGGAATGAATTTTTTTTTAAAATAACAGACTTGGGGTCCTGGGGAAGACCGTACGCTGAGTGCGAGAAGCACAGGTCTTGTCGATGTGGCAACTCTTGGGAAAGGTCCATGTTCAGCAGTGCATGTTATTCAGTGTGTCGCTTATGATGATCTACAGTCATAGGTTTATCATTAAAGAATTCGAGTTTAAACTTATAATTTGCGTGTAAGCATGCCAGTTCTGTTGCGGAATTTGTTCGAAAGAGTCACCGCGGCCCTGGAACGCAAAGGGCACAAGAAGGATCACGGGTGGGTTTTAGTCAGTAAAAGTCTGACACTCCCTACCGCTCCACCCAGGGCGGGAGGGGTCATTTGATGATTTCCCATCCAAAAAAAACGCATGCCAGTTCTGTGACATTGAACACTTTTTCTCTTTTACTACCTAATTTATCAAGAACAGCTTTCGAAAAACATTAAAATTACATAAACAAATTGTTTCCATCTCAATCTATTCAAAATTACATCGAAAACAAAAGAAGAAATTAAGATTCATGAAAATTGTGACAAAATAATTGCGCCGGAGTCGATCGTGCGAACGCAATTATTATAGCTGCGCTCACGCAAGCACAGTGGCGACATCTGTACCGCGTGGATAGAGCGGACAGCGGAGTTTGGGTGAAACTATATTTCCTTCGCTGAATGTGGTTCTAGGGAAGTGAGGTTTATGAGATTTTGAAATGTGGTGAAAATCAATCTCGGTTCTTAAATTTTTTTTAGGTGGTGCACGAACTGAAAAATGCCTCCTAGGTCATTTATTTTTATTTTTACCTTTATCATCTATATGATTTCAGCTATCAGATGTCCACTCATTGATTGAAATTTGAACATAGCCTACCTACATAGGCCTTCCGGAAATAATGCATCCATCGCTGTTTTTTCTGCACTGAAACAGAAACGTCTGTAAAGTGTGAATTTGGCCGCCATTGACATTGTATTATTTATGTGTTCATTCACTTTTAAGGACCTAAAGTTGCCTGCAAGGCTGGTGGAATGTTTTGGAAAGAGTCACTGCGGCCCAGGAAAGTAAAGGGCATAAGGAGGAACACGGGTGGGTTTTAGTCAGTAAGAGACACTCTCCCGCTCCGCCCAGAGCGGACGAAGTCATTTGATGATTTCCCATCCATAAAAAAGGCACCTAAAGTTATCATTACCATTCAATGTGGCAATTCTGTCAGTCCTTGGGCACGATTCCAGATGACAACGATGTGGAGCCGACGTTTAAGCGTGTTTTTCTATAATACTAGCAGCGCCCCGCGGTTTCACCCTCGTAGTTTCCGTTCCCGTGGAAATATGGGGATAAAATATATCCTATGTCACCTGGGGATAGTGTAGCTTCCCAACAGTGAAAGAATTTTGCAAATCGGTTCAGTAGTTTCGGAGCCTATTCAATTCAAACAAACAATCAAATCTTTCATCTTTATAATATTATTAGGTAGGTATAAATATATTTAGTTGATATACATAAATATTGAACATTTAGATTTCAGGTACTGATATTGATCACTACATAGTATAAAACAAAGTCGCTGTCCGCTGTCTGTCCCTATGTATGCTTAGATCTTTAAAACTACGCAACGGATTTTGATGCAGTTTTTTTTTTAATACATAGAGTGATTCAAGAGGAAGGTTTATAGGTATACTACATGCATAATATAGCAGAGATTTAATATCAACATTGCACCCGTGCGAAGCCGGGGCGGGTCGCTAGTATGAAATAATTCCTTATCTATTATCGTAATCATTTTTCATTTAGTATGATTTTTTAACTTCCATAATCGCTATCGCCTATCGCTATTCTCTCATGCTTTAAAGCCGGTATATATAATTGCAGGTCGGTTAGCAAATTGTATTATTTGAGCATCATTGTTATTGTCATTGGGCAAGTCTAGATTAATGTACTTTTCTTCATTTCGTTCAGAAACGTAATTCTAACTTACTTTTCGTAATAACTGGATCTTTGGTTTGCTAACTTTGATATCTTCTTCAGTGAAGTCAGAAATGGTAGAATGTAGCCTAATATTTTCTAAACATGTTTAGTTTTGATATAATTAGTTTAGTCGAGTAAGATCCTAATCTTAAAAAAATGAAGAGTTTGTTTGTTTGTTTATGTTCGCGACGATGCGTCTTAGCTACATAGTATAGGTAGTTATAGGTAGCTATAGTAGTACATAGAATGTTGCAAATAAATAAAACCGCGACTACATAGTATAGGTAGTTATAGGTAGTTAGTTAGCACATAGAATGCTGTAACAGATAAAGCTGCATAGTATAGATAGTTATAGGTAGCTATAGTTGATACATAGTTTGTTATTGAAATAAAACACATTCGTTACAGTCGTTTGCTCTCAAGAGGCAGTATATAAGCCCTTGGAGCCTTTATTTCTTCCAAGTAAATAGAATATAGTTAGGTAGGGTATCCTATCCCTTACACATAACAGTAAACACATGGTAACCCTGGTAATCGAAGGTATATAAAGGTAATCAAGGTATATAAAGGTATATCGGTGGTATATAAGGTAATCGAGGTATATACACACACAGACAGACATACATAGGTAAATAGAAAGGGCTTGGTAAATTGAGACCTGAAATATTAGGTCAAAGGTAGTCGCATAGCTAAAAGCGACACTGACCAATCACAGAGCAGGAGGGTGCTGGTACGTGATTGGTCAACGGTTTTTGATAAATAGCCCTGGTGAAGGTATGCACAAAAATAAAACACTTTGCATCTACCCTCTTCCTTTCCCGAAAATACAAGTCTAGATTCTAGACTTGTAAATGTCTGAAATAGAACCGCCTTGAAAAGTCCTTTCAGGGGATATATAGATGTCTATAGTGTATGCAGGCATAAAGCCGTAATTTAGGTTTAAATAAAACTGTTTATTTTTATCCCCTTGAAATATATACGCTTATAGAGTTGCAACCCCTTGAGTGACAGGGTTGAAACATATGTAGTTTTGTAGAGGGTTGTCGTATCTACAGAGATACATATAGCTGTATAGCCCTCCTAGCATAGTTTTACGGTAAATTCACCCCAAGTAGGTAATAGCTTCGCGCCTACTATAGTTTTGTATAGTTTTTGGCATCCCACCCCTACATGGAGGGGGAAGAAGGGGTGAATTCGTCTCCGCTGTATGGAGCCTACCGAGGGCTATCCATAAAGGTACGACAACCCCTACTCACATAGACCTAAGCCTAGATATAGCCTAAAATCTAGAATTATCATAGTGAAAAATCTTGTTAATAAACTTCATCACACACGGTGATTTTTTGGGTGTCGATACGGTATAGTTGCGCCGTACAATAGAAACATAGAAACTTAAAGAAATTTGTAGTCATTTGCAAGATATTTCGGATTTATAACTAAATGTAGAATCATATAGTCGCGAATTTCACCCTTCAAATCGCTAAGTGCATAGTGAACAAGTTAAATAGTGTTTTATTGTGACTTTATTGGTAAGCCCTCTATACCTACCCCTATATACTGTGTCAATAACAGCAAGTATAGCAAGTATTCAGCTAAGGGTTGCATCCTCATGGCCCGTAGCTTATAGACGGAGCGTCAACGCGTCTGGATCATTTATACCTAGGTGGGTTGTCACCATACAGTCCACTTTCGAAGAATAGGATAACCTACCCTGGCCACCCTACAGTCCAGTCGATCACGTCCGCCCCGTACATTTTCTGGTCCATCGGAGCCGGATATTTTGAAGATAGCCTGATCTAGCTATTTGGAAGCTGGATTTACCGAACCACGCAGCTACCCTGAAGGCGCAACCCCTATTGTGAAGTCGCACCCCCTTGAAGAAAAAACTACCCTTCAACATTTCAAGACACGAAGGGTGTCCCTAGAAGCTAAATAGAAGTCGGACCTTGAAGAAATCATCCCTTCAAGAAAACTACCCCTAGGCAGATTGATGTTGAAAAATAGTGAAGGAACAACATAGAAGAAATTTAATCAAGCTGAACTTAGAAAATTTCGAACGACTTCACACTTTGAAAAATTTTGAGGAGTTCCGACACTTAGAATATTTTTGAAGAATTTTGAACTTAGAAAATTTTCAACAATCCGACACTTGGAAATTTTTTTGAAGATTTTTGAACTTGGAAAATTTTCAACAACCTGACACTTAGAAAAGTTTTGATCAAGCGGGACATAGAATATTTTTGAAGAATTTTGGACTTAGAGAATTTCGATCGACTTCACACATAGAAGATTTTGAACAGTCTGGGACTTAGAAAAGTTTCAGTCAATCCGAACTTAGAATATTTTTTGAAGATTGGGGACTTTGAAGAATTTTGAAAATTTTTTGAAAAATTTTTTTTTTTGGAAACTTGGATTGAAGTTTCACCTGAGGCTTACCAGTGGACTACCGAATAGTTTTGAAGATTCATTGAAGACTTCAACAATGCCGATCACGAGGTCGCATGGCAAATCATCCGAGGCGTGGACAGTTCCGATACAGGAACCAGCCGAGAGGGTTCCTGCTATCCATCATCAGGTGCCGCCGCGTTCGCCATCATCGTCTGGGACGGCGCGATCGATGCAGCAGCGCAGTGAAGACGTGTCTCCGCCTGCTGCCGCTGAACGAATAGAACAGATAGAAGCTTCAGCAATAGAACGAGTACCTGCACCATTGCCGACAACAGTACAGAAACAGATGCCATCGACCTCAAGGAAGGGAACCCGCTTTGAGACGACTTCAGATAGTACAATGAAGCCGTCAAATAGAAAAGATAGCCGAGTCTTGCCAATGACTACCCGGGGTGACGCCCGTATAGAACATAGACGTCCGCCGTCGACCATTGACAGGTCACCGCGGTCATATAGAAAAGCACAGAAGGCTCGCGAAGACTTATTGAAGATTAAGTTGGAGCTTGCCCAGTTAGCACTTCAGAGAGCCGAACAAGAGTCGGACGAAGAATATTTGGACGATAGAAACTCAAATGAAGAGTACGTGCGTTCCTGGCTGGAAGAGGCGCCTGAACCTGTTCCTGATCAGAGAGAGACCAACGCCGCCGAGGGGGACATCCGTGATAGTCGACAGCAACCGCCCCCCCCTGTGGACTTCGAACCAATAGTGGACTCTCGTCGAACGCACATAGATCCAGATAGTGCTAAACAAATAGAGCCACCACCTATGAAGAAAATAGAAGACGATAGGAGCGAGGATAATTTACGTCCATTCGTTACGGACCTTACGGCTGCTATAGCATCTTTAGTTGACAAGAAAACAGAACAGCAGTCACAGAATTCCTCCTCGGCGTCGAAGGTCATTATGACTTTACCGAACTTCAGTGGTGCGCATACAGAATGGTTGTCATTTCGAGCCATTTATGAAACAACTCGAAAATATTTCAACGATGTCGAGAATACAGCAAGACTTAGAAGAAGCCTGCATGGACGCGCTTTAGAAACAGTCAGTTCAGAACTCATCGGCCATGCAAGACCAGATGACATCATGAAGGAACTCGAGCTGCAATTCGGCCGACCAGATTCGATAGCACAGTCCGAAACAGATAGATTGCGAGGACTGACACGATGCAGTGAAAATCCAAAGGATATTTGCTCATTCGCAAGCCAACTGAGGTGCGCTATAGTAACGCTGCGAGCATTGAAGAAGGATCATTACCTGATCAACGCCGAGCTCATGCGAACCTTGACAGAGAAGCTACCGAACTCGATACGTGTACAGTGGTACCGTATATATACAGAAAAGTACCAGTCCTTGCCAGACTTGTCGCTGTTTAGCGAATTCATTACCGAACAAGCTCGATACTGCAGCGCTTTCGCTCCTGCTGAAAACATCAAGACAGAGGGCTCATCCAACCGACGCACACCGCAGCAGAGGACTCACACAACAACAGAGAAGTCAGCAAGCAAGTGCCGACTGTGTGAGAAGGATGGCCATATAGAACGCGATTGCTCGAAGTTCAAGAATAGCAATAGTAACAAGAGATGGGAAATTGCGAAGAATCTAAACCTGTGCTTCCGTTGCCTGAAGCCAAGAAGAGAGCGGCATAAATGCAACGCGAAGAAGTGTGACGTCAAGGGGTGTACAGCCACGCACAGTCGGCTACTTCATTACGACAAGAAGCCTGCTGCGGTGGCAGCCGAAAAGCCCAGACAGACCGAAGTCAAAAAGGAGCCCAAGGAGACAGTCGCCAGCTCAAGATCATCGTCGAATCACGCCTATTTAAAGATCATCCCGGTCCGGGTCATTGGACCGGCGGGAGAGGCATGTACGTTCGCCCTACTCGACGATGGATCGACCGTATCGTTGATCGATGAAGACATCGCCGACCAAGTCGGAGCCGAGGGCAAGATCGACCCACTGAAGATTGGTGCGATCGGTGACACCATGATCGACACTCCTTGTTCGAAAAGAGTCACAGTGACACTCGCGAGTCAGCATAGAAATAGGGTGCCGTTCAGAGCGCGCACCATACCGAAGCTTAATCTCGCGTCACAGACAGTCCGTGAAGAAGATGTCACACATTGCAAACATCTCATCGACTTGAAAGAGCAGCTAGTCTATGATGTTGGCGCGCCCAAGATTTTGATTGGCCAAGACAACTGGCACCTTCTCCTTGCCAGTGAAGTCAGAAGAGGCCCCAGGCACCAGCCAATAGCGTCACTTACAACGCTTGGATGGACGCTACATGGCGCGCACACTAGAATACTCGGTCAGCAGGTGCATTACGTCAGCGCATGCAGAGAAGATAGAGAAAATAGAGACGACAGACTGAACGAGCAACTTCGTGAATTTTTCGCACTCGAGTCCCTAATAGTAAATCCTCGGCGTCCAGATTCTGATCCAGAGAAGCAGGCTGAAGACATCTTGAAAAGACATACCAAACAGTTGACAGATGGGCATATAGAAACAGCTATGTTATGGAAAAATAACAACTTTGAAATGCCCGATAGTTATGGGACAGCACACAAGCGGCTGATCTCTATAGAAAAGAAGCTCGACAAAGATCCGAGTCTTCGAAATAAATATATAGAACAGATGGACTTGCTCCTTTCGAAAGGGTACGCAGAAAAAGCGCCCAAACAGACCACGTCAGGAAGAACCTGGTATCTGCCTCATTTCGACGTCTTCAATCCCATGAAGCCGGAGAAGTTTCGAATAGTACACGACGCCGCAGCTAAATCGAATGGAATGTCGCTGAACGACTTCCTGCTTACAGGACCGGACCTGTTACAGTCGCTGCCCGGCGTCATGATGAGGTTTCGTAGATATCCGATAGCCATTTCAGGTGACATTACCGAAATGTTCATGCAGGTCAAAGTACGACCTGAAGATAGAGACGCCCTCCGATATTTGTGGAGAGGCAATAGAAGAGAAGGAGCCCCCGACGAGTATCGAATGACGTCAATCATATTCGGCGCGGCAAGCTCACCGTGCACGGCCATATTCGCGAAGAATAGGAACGCGAACCGGCACATAGAACAGCATCCAGAAGCAGTAGAAGCAATAGTGAAGAACCATTATATGGATGATTATCTGGATAGCTACAGAACAGTAGAAGAAGCGACACACATAGCAACAGCACACACATAGCACAGAATGACAACGACGTCATACAGAATATAGAACCGTCGCTTATAGAGACAGAAGTCGTCGACATCGGCGACCATACAGAAAAAATTCTTGGCCTAATATGGAGACCAAGAGCAGATACGCTGGGTTTCAATCTGAGCCTAGCCCGATTACCGAGTGGCGTATTACAGAAGGAGGTGCCCACAAAGAGAGAGGCGCTGAAAATAGTGATGTCACTATACGACCCACTCGGCCTAGCCTCACCCGTAACGATTCGCGCCAAACAGATACTCCAAGAAGCATGGAGAAGAGGAGTCGACTGGGACCAGCCGTTCGACACAGACTTGGCCACAGCATGGAGAAGTTGGGTTCAACATCTACAGAATCTTGCCCAAGTCACAGTACCAAGATGTTACCCAGGATATAGCGACGCCATAGAAACGCAAGTCCACGTTTTCACGGACGCGAGCGAAACTTCGTACGCCGCAGCGGTGTACTGGCGTATCTCTACAGAAGATGGCAAGACTCACGTGAGCCTCGTCATGGCCAAGGCAAAGGTGGCGCCACTCAAGCTCCAATCGATACCCCGACTCGAGCTGCAGGCCGCGGTGATGGGGACCCGCGTCGCTGCAGCTGTCATCCGAGAACACGGAGTCAAGCTGGCCTCCGTGACGTACTGGTCAGACAGCAAAACCGTGCTGACCTGGATCAGAAGAGGAGCTCGAGTTGACAAACCGTTCGTCGCGCACCGCATAGCTGCCATAGAAGAGCATAGTAGAGTCGAAGACTGGCGATGGGTGCCCACTAAGAAAAATATAGCAGACGCAGTCACTCGTGACGTACCACAGCACTTTGATTCGAGACACGAGTGGTTTTGTGGCCCCAGCTTCCTGTATGAAGAGTCGACAACATGGCCAATAGAGAAGCCTCCACTAGAGGAACAGACGGGTGAGGAGCGAACCTTAGTCGCTATAGAAAATATAGATAGAAGACTCACCGAAGTCATACCCGATCCAGCAAGATTTTCAAAATGGGAACGACTGTTGAGAGCGACGGCGACAGTACTACGCTTCGTCGCCAAATGTCGGCCGCCCAAAGAAAACACGTTCTATAAAAGAACGAGGAAAAATATAGAAGCGGATCCGGATTGGAGGAAACGTACAAAGACGGCAGTGCCCCCTCCTACAGCATCGGTGACGTCCCCAGTGACGTCAAAATATAGTCAAATAATAGAAGCCGAATACCTCCAACAAGCGGAGAGGTTACTCGTGCAAGCTGTACAGCAACAGATGTTTTCCCGCGAGTTGACAAGTTTGCGAGGAAACGAAGAAATAGACAAGGACAGCGCCCTACGACCGTTGCAAATAGAATTAAAGGATGACGTCATACGCCTCAGAAGTCGTATAGATAGAATCGACATAGTTATAGAAGACGTCAAGTACCTACCCGAGCTCCAACACCGGCGGGAGCCCCATAGCCGTGGCCCTAATCTGCAGGTGGGTGATCCCGTACTCATTGCAGACGGCCAGCTGCCTCGCAACACGTGGCCGCGAGGCCGCATCATTACAGTTTTCCCGGGCGCTGATGGCGAAGTCCGGACGACTGAGTTGCGCACATTCGGCGGCACCTTAAAGCGTCCGGTAAAGAAGCTCGCCAACCGATAGCTGGGCGACGCTGCCCGCAAGGCGCAGCTCGCCCCACTGTGGGCATATCCGGCCCGCCGCCGCCTTGCTTTGTGCAGGCGACACAGCAGGCGACGCTGCTCTCACAGCTCGCCAACCATAGATGGGCGACGCTGCCCGCAAGGCGCAGCTCGCCCCACTGCGGGCGTATCCGGCCCGCCGCCGCCTTGCTTTGTGCAGGCGACACAGCAGGCGATGCTGCTCTCACAGCTCGCCAACCCATAGATGGGTGACGCTGCCCGCAAGGCGCAGCTCACCCCACCGCGGACATATTCGGTCCGCATTCGGCTCGCATCAAGCGAGCAGTGGCCGGCGATGCTCTCACAGCTCGCCAACCATAGATGGGTGACGCTGCCCGCAAGGCGCAGCTCACCCCACCGCGGACATATTCGGTCCGCATTCGGCTCGCATCAAGCGAGCAGTAGCCGGCGATGCTCTCACAGCTCGCCAACCATAGATGGGTGACGCTGCCCGCAAGGCGCAGCTCACCCCACCGCGGACATATTCGGTCCGCATTCGGCTCGCATCAAGCGAGCAGTAGCCGGCGATGCTCCCACAGCTCGCCAACATAGCGAGTGATGCTGCCCACTGGCGCAGCTCACCCCCGCGGACATGTTCGGTCCGCATTCGGCTCGCATCAAGCGAGCAGTAGCGGGCGATGCTGCTCACGCAGCTCGCCAACATAGCGGGCGATGCCGCCCACGGGCGCAGCTAGCCCCCATTGCGGGCATATTCGGCCCGCCACCGCCTTGCTTTGAGCAGGCGATACAGCAGGCAATGCTGCCTACACAGCTTGCCACCGCAGCAGGCGATGCTGCGCACACTCGCAGCTCGCACAGACAGCGGGCCATCCGGCCCACAGCTCGCACATTTGCGAGAGCCTACGCAACAGCCTTGCGACTGCAGGCGACCCACAGCAGGGAAGCGGCAGACCGGCGACTGCACAGCTGCGTCGAGCACCGGCATCGAGCACCGGCGCCGCGCAGCGGGCGACGTGGCTACAGGCGTCGCTCACCGGCTTTCTGCAGCGCCGCGACGTCATCGCACCGAGTCATCGCTGCACTGCACGGCGGGAGAGATGTTCGCGACGATGCGTCTTAGCTACATAGTATAGGTAGTTATAGGTAGCTATAGTAGTACATAGAATGTTGCAAATAAATAAAACCGCGACTACATAGTATAGGTAGTTATAGGTAGTTAGTTAGCACATAGAATGCTGTAACAGATAAAGCTGCATAGTATAGATAGTTATAGGTAGCTATAGTTGATACATAGTTTGTTATTGAAATAAAACACATTCGTTACAGTCGTTTGCTCTCAAGAGGCAGTATATAAGCCCTTGGAGCCTTTATTTCTTCCAAGTAAATAGAATATAGTTAGGTAGGGTATCCTATCCCTTACACATAACAGTAAACACATGGTAACCCTGGTAATCGAAGGTATATAAAGGTAATCAAGGTATATAAAGGTATATCGGTGGTATATAAGGTAATCGAGGTATATACACACACAGACAGACATACATAGGTAAATAGAAAGGGCTTGGTAAATTGAGACCTGAAATATTAGGTCAAAGGTAGTCGCATAGCTAAAAGCGACACTGACCAATCACAGAGCAGGAGGGTGCTGGTACGTGATTGGTCAACAGTTTTTGATAAATAGCCCTGGTGAAGGTATGCACAAAAATAAAACACTTTGCATCTACCCTCTTCCTTTCCCGAAAATACAAGTCTAGATTCTAGACTTGTAAATGTCTGAAATAGAACCGCCTTGAAAAGTCCTTTCAGGGGATATATAGATGTCTATAGTGTATGCAGGCATAAAGCCGTAATTTAGGTTTAAATAAAACTGTTTATTTTTATCCCCTTGAAATATATACGCTTATAGAGTTGCAACCCCTTGAGTGACAGGGTTGAAACATATGTAGTTTTGTAGAGGGTTGTCGTATCTACAGAGATACATATAGCTGTATAGCCCTCCTTGCATAGTTTTACGGTAAATTCACCCCAAGTAGGTAATAGCTTCGCGCCTACTATAGTTTTGTATAGTTTTTGGCATCCCACCCCTACATGGAGGGGGAAGAAGGGGTGAATTCGTCTCCGCTGTATGGAGCCTACCGAGGGCTATCCATAAAGGTACGACAACCCCTACTCACATAGACCTAAGCCTAGATATAGCCTAAAATCTAGAATTATCATAGTGAAAAATCTTGTTAATAAACTTCATCACACACGGTGATTTTTTGGGTGTCGATACGGTATAGTTGCGCCGTACAATAGAAACATAGAAACTTAAAGAAATTTGTAGTCATTTGCAAGATATTTCGGATTTATAACTAAATGTAGAATCATATAGTCGCGAATTTCACCCTTCAAATCGCTAAGTGCATAGTGAACAAGTTAAATAGTGTTTTATTGTGACTTTATTGGTAAGCCCTCTATACCTACCCCTATATACTGTGTCAATAACAGCAAGTATAGCAAGTATTCAGCTAAGGGTTGCATCCTCATGGCCCGTAGCTTATAGACGGAGCGTCAACGCGTCTGGATCATTTATACCTAGGTGGGTTGTCACCATACAGTCCACTTTCGAAGAATAGGATAACCTACCCTGGCCACCCTACAGTCCAGTCGATCACGTCCGCCCCGTACAGTTTATTTGGCTAATTTCGGGAGCTACTGGTTCGAATTGGAAAATTATTTTAGTGTTGGATATCCCGAAAAAATATTTTAGTGTTGGATATCCCGAAAAAATATTTTAGTGTTGGATATCCCGAAAAAATATTTTAGTGTTGGATATCCCGAAAAATTATTTTAGTGTTGGATATCCCGAAAAATATATTAGTGTTGGCATTATCGAGGAGGGCACAACATCAAGCTACGACCAATAGGTGCAGAGCAGCAATTAGAAATGTTGCAAAAACGGGGTTAATTTTTTTCACTCTCTTATGTGACGCAGACAAAGTTACGCGGGTCAGCTACTTGAACTATATATGTATGTACATACATATACATATGTAACATTACTTGCCCAGTGTGTTAGATTTTAAGAAAAGCATACTTTCAGTAGTGAAAAGTCCAGATTTCCCACTGTCACGTCCACATTTGGTGAAAGAGTGAGTATGTAGGTATGTAAATTATTTTAGTACAATTTTTTTTTAAGTTATCTGCACTAATATTATATATAAAGAGGAAAGATTTGTATGTTTGTAACGAATGATCTCAAAGATTCCTGGACCGATTTCAAAAATTCTTTCATCGTTAGAATGCTACATTATCCTTGAGTAACATAGGCTTTAATAAAATAGAAAAGAATACTCTTTATTATGTACACCACTGCAGTTACGAAAAATATAGATGAAGAAAACATTACATAGGGTGACACAATGGGCGGCCTTATCGCTAAAAACGATCAAATAAATAGATAGATCAAGATGCCCATCCGTGCAAAGTCGGGACGGGCCGCTAGTCGGCCGCATGTCCTCTATCAATTAATCTTTCTTTGATTATGTTGACCGATACTGACAGCATCTCTCACCTTTTTTTACGAGGGAAATCCTCATGGATGTCCTCCACCCTGGGGCGGGCGGAGGGGTCTGTCAGACTCTTTCTGACTAAAACCACCCCGGTGTTCCATCTCTCACCTACGCCGGGGATCGCGGGAACGTATGCGACATCTGTAATCCCCGGTTGGTGCCAGCCCGCCTCTGTGGGTCACCTAGGGCCTATCAAACCACCTGGATCAACTGAATTCCTGACACATCACAAACATATCTTGAACAAAACCTAGCATAATCAGCCTTTTAATGTTCCCACTGCTCCTCTCTAGGAGAGGGAATGGGCCGTAATCCACCACGCGGGCCCAGTGCGGGTTGGTGAATGTCACATGTCTTCGAATTTTTGGTTCTAGGACATGCCGGTTTCCTCACGATATTTTCCTTCACCGTTTTGAGAGCAGTGGTGATGAAATAATTTACACAAAGTAATGCGCCTGGCTGGGTTTGAACCCGCGACTAACAATTCCTACCACCCACCACTGCTCTCAAAACCTAACGCGATCGAAACCCTTGAATATCGTAAGTTAAGACGCAGGAACAATGGCTCAAAAGTAAATACTGGCCAAGGGGTGTCTCTCGATATTAAAAACATCTGTTCCAATCCCTCCGATACCTACCCTCGCAGTGAAGGGTTGAAGGGAATTGTTGTGGACGTTCTTTTGGTATTTTTTAAGTATTGAGGAATTTTATATTTTTGAGGCATATCTGTTTTGTTTTAAAATAAAAACCAATGTTTCTTGGTTGCGGAATTTGTTCTAAAGAGTCACTGGGCACTGTGAGAAACATGGGTGGGTTTAAGTCAGTAGGAGTCTGACACTTTGGAGAAGTAATTTGATGATTTCCCATCTTGAAAAAAAAGATATACTTGTTTTGGGCTTTAGAAAAGGAAACATTGCATTCACATTTAAGTGGCGCGCATTAAAGGAAGTTTTATCACTGATAGAATATCAATTTGTCTTGGAAAACTAAACTGGAAGTTTGTCTTACTCACCTTGTGAGATGTAATTTAGATACTCACGTCGTGTCGAACGTACACCCACGTCGTGTCGAACGGTCACCCATGTCGTGTTGAACGTGCACCCTCGTCGTGTCGAACATACATCCACATCGTGTCGAACATACATCCACGTCGTGTCGAACATACATCCACGTCGTGTCGAACGTACACCCTCGTCGTGTCGAACGTATCTACAATTTAGTCATTTTCAATAATAAGCGACTACTTACGAGTGTCATAAGCATTCCGAACGCGGTGCTTAAAATAGCTAATATGGAAATGTAAACACTTTTACTAATCTACTTTCATTTCATCAAAAACTTTGTGAAGTTACCCCAACCATATCCCCCTAATCGTACTCCGGAAATCGGAAAGTGAACGCTAAAAAGCAGAAAAAAACGGTAACGGAAAAAAATCCCTTCTTATGCAAATAACTCCTTAGAATTTACGTTTGATTTTAGCGGCCCGTCGCGTCCGAGTGTTGCTATATTAATTATTAATTTCCAAGTGATTTATTAGCATTTTTTTTTTGTTTCGGAACGATTTATGAAAAATTCGGTATTCCGAATGGCACCTACTTTTTCTGACGCGCCTTTCAAAGGGTTATGAATGTTTCTCGACTTTTTCGTTCAATAGAATTAATTAACGCGAAAGAAAATCGAGGTTTTTTGAAGTGTAAATTGTCCTTTTGTTTTTATATTTCTGTAATCAGAATTCCGGATTCGGTTCGTTTGGACGTTGATGGAAGGATTTCAGTTTCTTTTTTTTTTTCGCTGTTATTAAATTAATGTATTTATTGCCTAGGGTTTTTTTTCCAAAGTTAATAATATACGTACATACACGAACGAATTCACGTACGAAAGCCGAGGGAACTCCTCAACGACAAGTTATTTCATACTTTCGTGTTTTTTTATTTTTGACTTTAGTGGTACACCCCCCCCCCACCTATGCGTATCCATCAAATTAAAAATAACAGTACAAATTGGTGTTTTTTGTTTACACCAATTTGTACTGTAATTTTTAATTTAGTAAGCTCAATCATTTTTAGGAATTGGAAAAGCCCAATAATTTGAAAATAATGGGAATTGCTGTAAATCGTTGAAGAATTTCCTCAAATGTATGGTCTCCATCATCAGACCTGTAATGGCGCTGAGTCCTGCAATGGCAAAAAGTTTTTTTTTGTTTATCTAAAGTGAGTTAAGTCAATAGGTGAAACCTTTGTTAGTGTTTATTGATTTATTTATTATTAAAACTTTATGCACAACTAAAAAAAAAACTGTACAAAGGCGGACTTAATGCCATAGGCATTTTCTACCAGTAGTAGAGATTTTATGTTTGCAATGGAAGTACTAGCCCAATTTAATTATATTTCTTCAAAATAATTTGCATCACGGAAAATAGCACAACAACATAAATGAAGCCGCATTGAAGCTAGTGCCTTATAATTGGGTATGAAAAAGACAAAAGTTCATTTTAATTATTTCTCATTCAAACGCTAGTAGTTTCAAACAATCTTTTTCCTCAATTCGAACAAAGGCCACCACACAATACAAGGATCATTCAATCCAAACCAGCTCGGTCTGTAACCAGTTCTGATACATCGTCACCCTTGTTCCTTTGACAATGTGTCCACGTGTCGGGTGACAATAGTCACCCACTACTGACTGCGCAGAGGTGCAAGGTGTGGAACAGGGCATGAGTGACTAGCGACTTAATTCTGTATGTCCTTAGATTAAGTCTTGCTTTTGTTAAGTTCATCAAAATTAGCCTATAATCTCCCCACTGCTAGCACAGACTATTCACCAGTAAAATAGATTGGTTTATGACCGGTTCTGGTACATCTTCACCCTTGTACCTTTGACAATGTGTCCACGTGTCGTGTGACAATAGTCACCCACTACTGACTGCGCAGAGGTGCACGGTGTGGGATAGGACATGAGCGATAAGCGGGTAAATGTCTGTACATTTTTCAAAACAATGAACGCCTCGAATGCTGCCGAGTTGTATCGAACTATATGTAACGGGAAGCTCCACCGGTACATGTTGGACATCCCAGTTCTTTTGTTACAAATCGTTTTGGGAATACATTCATTGTGGTAACATCCAAGTGGTGGAGTTCCCTGCCAGAGTCTGTTTAATGATTGCTACACCTGGGGGACTTCAAGTCAAAAATGAATATTTTACTTCTAGATAATGCTCCATCGTTAATCGCTTTCCATCAAGTGAGACAGTGGTTAAACGCGAACCAGTTAATAACAAAACAATAACTACATCATTCATAAAAGAGCTCCATAGACAGCGGTGAATAGTTTACTATCAGGTAGGTGGCAAGCCATGTGAAAAAGAGACAGTACTATGCGTCTGGTATTGCTCTGTCACCCTCTGATCCCGGAATGATGGTAGGTTTTAAGATGTCATAGTAAGGCCCCTTGCTTTTCAATATAAAGAGAAACCGTGTGCCACGCATCGGGAGTACAGATTTCAGTTTTATCTGCCTCCGTTACCTCCCAAATAAACAAAGAGGTGTAAATAACAAATCGGGTTTCTCCTTCAATTGATATTCCCTGTTTAAAGTCCGTACTTGGAATGGCGCCATGGATTAGATTAGTCGATTAGTTCGGGGAAGTGAAGGCGTTATGGATATCAATGACGATCGCCAAAGCCTGAGAGATTTATGCTTTGGTTCTTGAGCTAGTGCACTGTGTTTGCTGCATGTAAGCAGCCGAGAGATAGGGAGTCCCATATTATGTTACTCATTGGGAATATGTAGACTATATATCAAAAGTAGTTAGGTCGCTTATGATATCAAAAGTAGTTATGACCGAATTTAAATTTTTAGTTGGGTATATAAAAGCGAAATAGCACTCACTGATTAATCACGAAATCTTCGAAACTAAAACACCTACAAACTTAAAATTTGGCAAGTAGGTTTCTTATAGGGTGTAGACATCCGTTAAGATTTTACGAATTCCACCCCTAAGGGGGTAAAAACGGGGGTTGAAATTGTTTGTACTAAATCTGCGCAGACGAAGTCGCGGGCGAATTGCTAGTAGGATATATACTCTTACATAAGTATTATATATACACAGTGAGGTTTTAATAACATTAATAGAACACGTTTAATAGAGATACCCCTCTCCGGATTCAACAAAATAATAATAATAATAAGCCTCTGATCAATGGCTTGATCCAGAAAGCAGTAATCCTAGATAAGGCGCGTATTGTTAGGAGGATTATTTTTTATATCTATATTTAAAAATGTAACTAATATGTGTGTACGTATATAAAATCAATAAATGGAATAACATTAATAATCTTTATTAGCTATACATTTCCTCATAATCCTGCTAGTTTTCCAAGCTAAATAGCGTATTTCAAAAAACCGCTTCAGCCCATCTCTCAGCCCACAGCCCAACATCAAAGTTGCTACCGTCTTCTGTTATAAGAATTCTGTTGTTACATTAATAATTTATGAGTCGAGAAGTCTTTATTGCTGACGTCCATCGCCGTATGCTAATACACGCTGTTACATCAAAATTATTGTGTTTCTGTATCGGATGCTCTGTGATGTTTCTACGAAATTAAGTGGATGTTTTTTGGTTACAATTACTCCGCCTTATATTCGGGATGTGTGCTGATTTTGAAAAGGTTGTCTTGATCTTAGGATTAGAAGATCTTTGTACCTAGATGATACTTATTTAATGTCGCTATTTTTTAGCGACATTTAATATTAGTTCCTAACTCGTCATGTTCTGCTGGTGCTGCCGCTGCGGCTGCTGAGAACCTCAAATGGCGGAAATATAATAAACTAGCCGGCAGTTATATGTTTGAGCCGTTTGGGGTTGATTGTACCGAATAAGCTCCGATACTACTGAACCGATTTTAACCATTTTTTCACGAATAACAAGCCACATTACCAGCAAGTAACACGGGTTGTATTTTATTCCCGTATTCTCACGGGAACAGGAAATACGCGGGTGAATCCGCGAGGCGCTGCTAGTTTCATATAAATAGCGCGCGGTATGGGCGTCTTATTGCGCTTCTAAATTTGAGTTGTTCATTTATACATCTTTATTTAAAGAATTTTATTCTCAAATACTTATATAATTAATTTTATTTCCATTTTAATTTTATTTTCAATTATAAAAGCGAAATACCACTCACTGATTAACCACGAAATCTCAGAAACTATAACACCTACAAACTTAAAATTTGGCAGGTAGGTTCCTTATACAGTTTAGATGTCCGCTAAGATCGCATTTGACGAAACTCCAACCCTAAGGGGGTAAAACGGAGGTGGAAATTGTACTAAATCTGCGCAGACGAAGTCGCAAGCGAAGTGTTAGTATTTCTTATACTTGAAATACATCTAACCATAACATCTAATGGCAACAATAAGCATACAATACGAAATCTAAGCAACACAATTCAATAATCCATGCCTCTGAATCTTTGATAGCACCCATATTTATCACAGAGCAGTGTCAAATCTAGAGATTACATGCAATGTTTTGTAAACCGTTGTCGGACGAAGAACCCAGAGCCCCCAAGACTTATTTTCTGAGTAAAAAAATGTGTGAGATAGAGTAGTTATTAAACGTTTTAATTTGGCCGCCAGCCTGAACTGAAGTATATACTGACACTACTCTATCCAACACATTCCGTTACTCAGAAAATATGTAAGGTCTGCAGCCCTACCATGACGTCTTAAATCCATCATGATTCCTGTATCAGAGAGAGACGGAGTTACACAAGACGAATAGCACTATCCCTTTCCCTCACACTGAATCATGATAGCATTGGCGTTTCGAAATACGGCCACTGGCGTCTCTAGGATCTTGGTCCACTGTAGTATGATCGAACCATTTGTGTACAATGGTCAGACCACACAGGTGTTCAAATGTTAGTGTTTACTTTATATGATGGGCGTTACATGTGAAGTGATGATTGCTGGAATTAAGTGGTTTATAAACAGGTGTTAGGAGGAAATTTTGTGTTTAGTAATGACATGATGTAACGCTGTATGTCGTCTATGTTATAATCTATAAGAGCGTATACGCCGAACGGCATTTCATACAAATTTTCAAGTCATTATTTTCCGAAATGACTGAACCGATTTTAATGAAAGTTGACACACATAAGCAGGATACATAGGTCTAAAAAGTTAGTTGAAAACATTTTCGATAAATAGAGTTACAGTTAAATTAGATCCATTTTAAATTTTCCATACAAACATAAATTTTTAGTTATATGTTTTTTAACCGACTTCTAAAAAAGGAGGAGGTTCTCAATTCGGATGTTTGTATGTTTTTTTTTTAATGTTTGTTCGTGTTCGTCCGTCGCTTGTCAACCGATTTGAAAAATTCTTTTTTTGTTGGAAAGGGTATACTTCCCAAATGGTCCCATGAAAATTTTATCGAAATCAACCAAGCGGTTTTCGAAAAATCAACAAAAATCTAAAAAAAATATCTACATTGCCTACATTGACGACCTCTTAGTTTACTCTGCAAAGGAGCAGTACGTTTTTTTTACACCAATGTGATTGGTTCGTTTAGGTGGGGGAGGGGAGGGGGTGTAGGTACCACTAAAAAGTGAAAAATAAAAAAAAACTTTTTACAAAAAATAAAACCGACTTCTAAACAAAAAAACCAAAAAGTATAAAATAACTTTAATTTCGGAAGTCGGTGTGTTCAACAACAAAAAAGCAACCAAAAACACCGAGTTCCGAAATTAAAGTTATTTTATACTTTTTGGTTTTTTTGTTTAGAAGTCGGTTTTATTTTTTGTAAAAAGTTTTTAAATAAGACATTTCGAAAATGTTTTAACTTACTTGTTAGACCTATGTATCCTGCTTATATGAGTGAAGTTTCATTAAAATCAGGTAAGTCATTTCGCAAAATAGTGACTTGAAAATTTGTATGAAATGCCATACGGCGTACATACTCTTAATCTCAGATGGAAAAGCCAATGAAACGATGGGGTTTCAAAACGTAAGAATAGTTGTTTTGCCATATAAAATAAAATATTTAGTGTTATCGTAGAGGGGTGAAAATTTCGGGTCGTATGTATTTTTGTATGAAAAAATTTGTCTAAAAAAAATTAGGGGTGTTTAGGGGGATAAAAATAGATGTTGGCCGATTCTCAGATCTACTGAATATGCCTATAAAATTTTATAAAAATCGGTCAATCCGTTTCGGAGGAATATGGTAACTAACATTGTGACACGAGAATTTTATATATAAGATAATTCGCTGTTGTAGTCTCTGTTCCTACACTACTCTGTTCCCTATTATCGAAATGCACATCGCGGTTTCGTAAGGGTTGAATATTTCTGTACCACACTTACAATCATAACACTACACGTGTCTTAACCCTTATCTCAAAGCTATAAATATCATTTTTGTTTATCACGAGTGTATTTTGAAGTATGTTCTTCAATATTTACTGTTAGACAAAGTACTTACCGAAATTGTACTCTTCCACAATAGCTGGATATCTTTGGATAAGTATTGAGTGTTCTTGCGACATCTGGTTTTATGTTTAGATAAGCTTCTTTGTGTTTTTTTTATGGATGTTGGGTTTGGTAAAAATTTGTATGATAAATGATTTACCTACCTATTTATACTAATACTAGCTTCTGCCCGCGACTTTGTCCGCGTGGAATAGTTACTTTTCCCCCGATTTTGAAACTCTCAGCCCGATCGGTTTAAAATTGATAAAGTTTCATACAAACTTTCATTCCCAATTTTATCCCTTGGGGGATTAATTCTATTAATCAAAATCCTTCCTTAGCGGATGCCTACGTCATAACATCTACCTGCATGCCAAATTTCAGCCCGATCCGTTCAGTGGTTTGGGCTGGGCGTTGATAGATCACTATGTCAGTCAGTCACTTTTGAGTTATATGTATGTATATATTTAGATTTGAGTTAAGAGTTTGAGTTTGAGTTTAGGTTTGAGATATAAAGCTGCAGAGATCGTTTGTTTGTACGCGCTCATCTTAGGAACTACTCTCCCAAATTGAATTATTTTTTTCAGATTTAGATAGCCCATTTATCGAGAAAGGCTAATTAATGCCAATAGGAGCGGAGCACCAATGAAGAATGTTTAATAACTATTCCATGCGGACGAAGTCGCGGGTAGAAGCTAGTTAGAAAATATTGTGCATATTTTTTTTACAAAGAAAGCGTTAGTATGGTGGTTGGTAGTAACAACATACAAAAAATAATAGAGCGTTAGTAATTTACAAAAAATAATAAGGCGTTAGTAATTTATTAGTAAACAAAAAAATAATAATTATGTCTATTTCCTATTTTTATGCAGGTGTACACTTGCCCAGTAAACAGTAAAAGGGCTGTTTATTAACTCAATAACACGAAACCCCTTGGCAAGGATGGTGCCAGAAATTGTGGCATCTGAAAAACCCGTAACGACTGCTAATGATTTTCGAACGACAACCAGGACCAACGCCTAAACAGTCTTTCCGAGGCACGTGGAAGTCTCCTTTTCTTAACATGGTCACCCATCCACAGACTGACCGTGGCAACCGTCGCTTAACCTCTAGAATAGACCCGTGCGGCTGTTTTTATGAATCCACGAACTCCTCGGCAGTACTGTAGTAGTATAAAATACAATTGATATTACCAATAAAACAGCCAATAATCATCAATGGTTTTAAAACACCATAGGAAAGTCCCCAGCTTAGCCCCCATGGTTTATGTGAAGTCGTTCACCGCTAACGCATTGTTTTACCACGATCACCATAATTAATTAATCAACATTATTATATTCTTCAAAAAATTGCCCTCGAATTGACGGATATATGTTAAATGTGTTTTGGTATAGAGTAAGCTAGTGCATAGACATGCCAAAACAGAAAAAGCCACGAATTATATGTTATAGAATTTGTGGCTTTTTATGTTTTAGATAGTTAAGTTCAAAACAGCTGACAATGGCAGAGATTGTAAGCAATGGAAATAAAAGAGAGGATGGTTGGACTTTGGTGCAGAAATCAAAATCTAAAAATCGGTTCACTGGTTTGACGGGAAAGGCTGTGTCAAATGTACCAATAAAGTTTCGTGCTGCAGATATGATAATACCTTTTATTTATTTCCTACGTAAATAAAGAAACCACAGAAGAAGATATATGTGACTATGTAAAAACTAAAGTTAACGAAGTGGTGACTTTAGAAAAAATTAATATGAAGGCTGAAAGACAATATAACGCATTCAAGTTGTTTGTTCCTAAACACAAAATTCATACATTTTTAGATGACACCTTGTGGCCAGAAGGTATTGCTTTCAGACGATTTATACATTTTAAGAATAGGACAGACGTTAGGATTTTGAATGGAAATGCATCTCGGAATAATGGGTACGAAAATTAAGAAGACATACCTAGCAACGTTTGACTGTAAAAATATCACTCGATCAGCTGGTTGTGTGAGAAGATTATGAGTGTTATTTAATTATGTTATTTGTATTTTTATGTGTTCTACTAACAACCTTACTAACGATTCATTTGTTAAAAATGTACGGACGTATGTCTGAAATAAAGATATATTATTATTAATACTTCTACTTTTCAGTCATTGATCGATATTTTTTGTTCCCAAATTTATAAATGATATTTGTTTTGAAAGTAGGTTAAACATAACATTTTGACACGTCCAATATATTTTACACTAGCAGCGCCTCGCGGTTTCACCCGCGTAGTTCCCGTTCCCGTGGGAATATGGGGATAAAATATAGCCTATAGCCTTCCTCGATAAATGGGCTATCTAACACTGAAAGATTTTTTCAAATCGGACCAGTAGTTTCTGAGATTAGTGCGTTCAAACAAACAAACAAACAAACTCTTCAGCTTTATAATATTAGTATAGATTTTATGCTAGATGAAGCCGGTGTTTCCTTGCCGAGTCCATACAATCCGTACTGGTCAAATCATATGAGAACCATGTAGGTTAATGTTTGAGGTAGCCTTTTGAGGAAAGTGCCACACAGATTTGAGTGGACCTGTCCAGATGTTGCAAGCATTTGTCAGTTACCGTAAAACCATAAAACCCCAGAACCATCATTGGTCAACGGTACACAAGATTCGTTTAACACTAGCCACCTCTACACATTTCTAATTCTACAAAAGTACTGGCGTCATTGTAACAATTAAAATTTGATGATGCGGGCTCTCTGTTCTCTTCAATACGACTGCACCCGCCCCGCGACTTCGCCTGCATTTTACGTATAGTGTACTGACCTGTTGCCACTTGTGCTTTTTTTTTCAAAAGGTCCGAGGTACTTATTTGGTGCTGGTGAAATTTTTGGGAAGGGTATCGAGAGGAATGAATGATTGTACAAAGGTTGTGTTGTTGAAATGAAACAAAAGTGATTGAATGATTCAGAGACAGTTTTTGATAGGAAAGAATAGAACAAGCAGTTAAGCTTTTCCGGCCCTAAGGAATGAAGGACTTCTAGGTTTGGTTACAGAAGATTAAAAGATCATTTACTAGGACAAAAAGCTAGGGGCAGCTTAAGTAAAAATGACCTTTGCTTTACATCAAAAAGTTTTGATGACTATTTTGTTCCACTGCTGGGACACAGGTCTCCTTCTTATGAGAGGGTATGAATAACGCGATAGGAAACTTAATTTAACCTGCTAAATCAGTTTTCTGAACGAGAAACTCTATTCTGCATTGAGGTTTGTGGGCTAATATTGCTTATAAGTGATGTTTCCTGAGTAAAAAATATGATTATATTTAGTTTACTAGTGAAAATATTGGATTCTTATTTTTTGTTGTCCTAAATCTATGAAAATTGATGATGATAAAAGTATCGAAAGTCAGGAGTGGGGGCCTGTGAGTTACGTCATGGAAAAAATTGTAGCACGTAGTGACATCACAGGAGTTTGTAAATCACTGTATAGTCTTCGTTTTTATTTACGTAATAAAAGAAAAATGCATTTGCAATATTTTTCGGAGATCTATCTGATGGACTAAGTAGATTTGTTTTTAGTGAACTAAACTATTTAGGTATTTATAACCGGAAGAAACATACTGATCCAAGGTTTTTAGGAGGTCCAGTGAAGTTTTTTAGGAAATTTGGAAGGCATTATCCTGTGATATATTGAGTTCTAGAGTGGAGAGCGCGTCTCGGCAAACGTAGTGTATGACGTCCTGAGGCACGGTGGAGTGACGATTTGCGCAGGACGGCTGGCAGAAACTGGATGCGAGAAGCCGAAAATAGATCTAAGTGGCGTGCAATTGGAGAGGCCTATGTCCAGCAGTGGACTGCAACAGGCTGTTGATGTCGTTGTTGTTGGTTATATGGTGTACATAATAACGAGTATACTATTCTATTATCTTGTGATAGTGATTTCAATGAGTCATTCAAACTTTTTTATCAATCCAACACCACAAGACGGTGGCTTACGATACAGTTCCTTTTTCATTGTGATAATAAAAAGGGTTGATCTAAATATAATAATACAAAGATTTGTTTATGAATGGATGACATCTGTCGAGGCGGAAGTGACGATGGCGGACAAAAAATATGAGCGAGGGTGTTTGAGTTATCATTCCGATGTTAATTAATGTGCTTTAGGAGGACTGGGTATTTTTAATTGTGATTTTAATGTGGCTTCTAAAAATTGTATTGATATCGGTAGGTGAGAGGGATATATTTATGTAGATAAATCAATACTTGAGAACCTCCTATTTTTTGGAAGTCAGTTAACGTATACTGACGAGTATCTACCCAATATCTAAGGCATTGTAATTGGCTCGATAATTCCTTAAAAGATTTGATGAACAAATTGACTTTTGATATTGCCAATTCTATAAGTTTTTAACTCACTTCCAAAAAAGAAGGAGGTTCTCAAGTCGACTGTATTTTTTTTTTGTGTGTGTTAATTCATAACTTTGTACTGGTTGTGGTGTTCCACTAAAAAGTGACTTTTTACAACAAAAAAACAATCGACTTCTGAACAAAAATATACAACAAGGTATAAAATAACTTTAATTTCGGAACTCGGTGTATCGACTTCCGAAATTAAAGTTATTTTATACTTTTTGTTTTTTTTTTGTTTAGAAGTCGGTTGTTTTTTTTTAACCGACTTCTAAAAAAGGAGGAGGTTCTCAATTCGGATGTTTGTACGTTTTTTTTTTTTTTATTGTTTGTTCGCGCATAACTCCGTCGCTTGTGAACCGATTTGAAAAAATATTTTTTTGTTGGAAAGGGTATACTTCCCAAATGGTCCCATGAAAATTTTATCGAAATCAACTAAGCGGTTTTCGAAAAATCTAAAAAAATATCTACATTGTCTACATTGACGACCTCTTAGTGTACTCTGCAAAGGAGCAGTGCTTTTTTTTACACCAATGTGATTGGTTCGTTTAGGTGGGGGGAGGGGAGGGGGTGTAGGTACCACTAAAAAGTGAAAAATAAAAAACTTTTTACAAAAAAATACAACCGACTTCTACACAAAAAATTGCAAAATAACTTTAATTTCGGAAGTCGGTGTTCAAAAAACGAAAAAGCAACCACAAACACCGAGTTTCGAAATTAAAGTTATTTTGCAATTTTTTGTGTAGAAGTCGGTTGTATTTTTTTGTAAAAAGTTTTTTATTTTTCACTTTTTTTTTTTTTAAAGTTATTTTTGTATAAAGTTTTTTATTGACTGCTTGGAATCAACTTGTACTAGTAGCCTAATTAGACGTCTTCTTGCTCTAGTGTATTGTCAATGAGTATTTGATGAATCAGCTTATCTACTTCTTAATTAATATATTTTAAGTGTGCCCTATGATCATTTTTATCTCTATTCAGTCTCCCTTAATCAAACTCAAAGTTATTTTAAGGGTGGGAGGGTTTTTTCCCGCTGACATGACGACAAAGTCAAATGGAGTGGAGAATTTTTCCTTGAAATAGAATATCAGCAGCAGATCAACTTGGTTTACATACCCTTTTTTTTCTGGGTAGGAAATCAATCATCAAATGACTTCTTCCGCTCTGGGCGTAGCGAAAGGGAGTGTCAGGCTATTACTGACTAAAACCCACCCGTGATCCTTCTAGTGCCCTTTGCGTTCCAGGGCCGCGGTGACTCTTTCGAACAAATTCCGCAACTTGGTTTACTTACAGACCTGGGCCCCAAGTCTGCTATTTTTATAAATTTTTCATTTCAACACGATCCTATAGTCATTTAGTTAAAAATTCGTAATCCGCTAAATTCATAATGGTCGATCATTGGTTGGCGTTGCTTGCCATTTCTTTCAGTGGTGTGTCAGTGGTTGACCATTGGAAAGTCATAATGACGCTTATATATTAGTAGATTACCAAACTTGTCAAAATCAACAATTATGAAATCAATGACAGACCATTCTGACACTATTGTAATAACGGACTCTGGGCTCTGGCTTGTGCTTTCGAAATGAAGTGAAAAAATAAAAACTAGAACATCCTCAAAACATGCATTTATGTACATATATACTTAACAAAAGAAAGTACAAACTTATAAAAAGTCTCCCTCTCGCATAATTCCGACGCATCCTACATTTATCGATTCTGTAGATCAGATGACATATTCAAATATTTCCGGCCGTCAAGGTGCAATGTTTTTGTGACAACTCACTTTCTATGGGGTAAAAATGAAAGTTTTATTGTATTGTAAAGACGAGGAATAGTTTATTTGCAGTTTTTGTGAGGATTTCCTTGATGATCGATTCAGTAAAACTTGGGTATAGTTTTGCTTCGATCGAAACTGTGTTTGTTGATTCTGAGGCAACAAAAAAGGGTGATAATGCCCTTGAAAGCTTCAAGTACGGTTCAGTTCAAGAGTCAAGATTCAAAGCATTTATGTATTTGAAACTAGTTGCCGCCCGCGGATCCACCCGCGCAAATGTCGAAAAATATCCCCAGGGAACATACTCCCGGGAGAAAAAGTATCCTATATGTTATTCCAGACTATAATCTACCTCTGTGTCAAATTTCATCAAGTTCCATTCAGTAGATTTTGCGTGAAAGAATAACAAACATCCATCCATCCATATTTATAAACTTTCGCTTTTATAATATTAGTAGGATAAACTACTTACAGGCACTTTTGAATTGCAGTCAAAAACATTAAGCTATTTGCACGTTCGAAAGTGTAGATCACTATAGAGAGAAAAACGTGCAAGAAACTCCACGGACACTCTTTTAAATAATGTTCTGTATTACAAAAATCTTGGTTACATTACCCCTGTTGTTTTAATTTTAACAAACCTAACTGAAATGAATTGTTACTGGTAATGTCAACCACCTATTGAAATATGGCACATAAGTATTCAGAAAAATGCAAATATAAAAATGGCGTTCCATTTTCGAACATCATAACACCCCAACAGACAAGTCGATGTCAGAAATAATTTATTATCTATCAAAAAATAATTGTTCTAATTACTTATGCAAGGCTGAGTTTCTCCCCTTTGCTTCTAAACTTTTTTTTTATTATTCAAATCTAGTAATGACTGGGGCTTTTGTTAGAGGATGTTTGATCGAATACCTTTGCCATTATTAAAAAAAAAAAAATAGATCACAGATAATAGATTTGGTTTGAACCTTTGTGGATTCAAAATGGTGTTTGTTTTTCTCTTTTGAATTAGAATATTTTTTAGAATATTGTTTTTGATTTCGTTTGCGTTCCAGTTTCTTATAGCTCGTGGTTAAATAATACCAGCCACATGATTCCAAGAATGCATTACCAACCTACCGTCATACCGAGACTCCTCCATGCCTCGGAAAGCACGTTAAGCTGTTAGTTGAAGATCTTTGACAGTCGTTACAGATAGACATAAGCCAGACAACTGACACCAGTCTTGCACGGAGTATCGTGGCAAGACTGGTGTCAGTTCCATTATTGGGATGTGGAGGTCTGGGAAGATTAGTTGCTCCATGTAAAATTTATTGGCATTAAGTCATTAAAATTTGTCGACATGGTTGAGTGATTATATTTTTATAGCCTTCAGATAGTTGTTCCGGGTGTGGTTGTTTGTGTAAGTAAGTACATAATACTAGCAGCACTCCGCGGTTTCACCCATGTAGTTCCCGTTCCCGTAGGAACACGAGTATAAAATATAGCCTTTATCATCCGGGGATAGTTTAGCTTCCCAACAGTGAAATAATTTTTCTAATCGGTTCAGTAGTTTTGGAGCCTATCTTTCCTCTATATAATATTAGTATAGATATATTTGCACCCACGGTACAGGAGAAATTACTAGTGTGGGGCACTAAATTAAAAAAAAAAAAAACTGGTATTCAGATGCATCCTTGATCATCAAGGAGTTATTTGGTTTTTCGCCCGGAGTTCGGATTGAAGAGCTGATAGCAATACGCTGTTCGCCTATGTCGTTATGAGACTTAAACCTACCTGCTGCGCAGTGGTTGACTCATTGACTGCTGCCCTGCGTGTCGCTGGTTCAATTCCCGCACGGAACAAATATTTTTATGGTCTACAGATAATTGTTCTGGGTCTGACTGTAGAAAAATTCCTAGGGCGGGTTAAGTTTAGTAAAATTATGTAAAACACAAAAGTGAAAACAAATTGATTGCATTGAAAAATTCAAAAAGGTATTTTTTTACCTCTGACTCCGTAGTCTATTCATTTAATGTCACTATTGAACAAAAACCTCGACTCTTCAAATCCTCACAAGATAGGCGTAAAACGTTTAGTGACAGTTTATCTGTACCGCTGTCTGTTTCGATTTCTTGTTATAATGACAGAAAAACATGTGTGAGCGTAGTTTGTGCTCGGGGTTCTGTAGTCTACTGTACTCTACTACTGTGTCTACTGTGTGTGTAGTGTACTTCGAGCCATTGTTCCTGCGTCTTAACTTACGATATTCAAGGGTTTCGATCGTGTTAGGTTTTGAGCAGTGGTGGCCGAGTGGTAACGGCCCCGACTTACAAATTGTAGGTCGCGGGTTCAAACCCAGCCAGGCGCATTACCTTGTGTAATTAACTTCATCACCACTGCTCACAAAACGGTGAAGGAAAACATCGTGAGGAAACCGGCATGTTCTAGAACCAAAAATTCGAAGACATGTGACATTCACCAACCTGCACTGGGCCCGCGTGGTGGATTATGGCCCATTCCCTCTTCTAGAGAGGAGGCCTGTGTCCCAGCAGTGGGAACGTTAAAAAGCTGATTATGTTCTGTAGTCTCATCAGTGTTTTTGAAAAAACAAGGCATTATCATCTGCGTAGCCTTTTCCCAACTATACAGGGATTTGCTTCCAATCAAATATGGATTCAGCTGAATACCAGTATTTTACGTGGAGCAACTGCGTACCAGACTTCCCCAACTCATCAACTGGGCAACAAGGTACTTCTATGCAAGACTGGTGTCTGATTTTCTGGCTTCTGACAATCCGTACCGACAGCCAAAGATCTCCAAATGACAGTCGGGACCAACGGCTTAACGTGTTTTCCGAGCCACGCAGAAGTCTCGTTCTGTTAAGACAGTTACCCATCCACAGACCAACCTCGGCAAGCGTTAAGCATACTGGCTGCCCATACCACATACATATATGTATGTAACTGATGGATTAACCCTTTAAATAGCTTACACGAGTAATATAATATGATTCATGAAATCTATACAATATAATTAAAAAAAAAAACTATCGTTGTGCCGGACAACGCACAGCCGAAACGATTTGTACTAATCGTAGAAAGCTGAAATTTGGCATGCACATTCCTGGAGGAAGGGAGCACTAAGAAACATTTTTTCAGAATTCCTACGTGAACGGAGAAAAATTACCAAGTCGCGGGCAAAAGTAAGTAGTTTATAAAATTGCACCACGGGACCCTAAAATCCTAAAAACCAAACCAACAATGCAGGCCAAAAATTCTCTTGATATGCAAAACAGGGTTAATATTTTTGACATATCCATAAAAGATGGATCGTGTTATAATAGAGGTCTATAGAAATCATAGACAAAGAGCTATCTCTGGTGTTGGTATCATCGAACTGTTTGATAATGCTCTTGTTATTATTATTGTGGATATATTGAAATAGCTGGCGGCTATTTTGCTCTGAAATACGTATAAGTAACAATGAATGTGGGTAATATAGATCTTATATATTATTATTAAAATTTATTTATTTTATTTTTCTGCTTATCGATATATTGACATATGTACATATATTATAACTTACAAAATATTGAATTCATTACAATTTTGCATGCCTAATTTGGTAAAACACAATTAACTCAGCATTCACGTGACATCTAGAAATGTATAATTTATTGTATTGTGTTTCTGCAATAAAGATTTGACTTTGACTTTGAAAATCGTGATGTTCTTTTAGTAACTTTATAAAAAAATATTAACCTGTAATATTGCACAAGTATTTTTTCTTTTTTCACGTAAATAAACAACAAAAACGATAAAGCGCGTCGAATACTCGTGTGACGTCACTATTAGCTACAATTTTTACCAGACGTGACGTCACAAGTCCCCACTCCTGATCGGTGATGCTTTTTATTTTCGTCATTTTTGTTAAATTTGATAAAGTAAAAAATACGTGTTAAATATTCCTTGGATATCCAACTGACGGATTAGTTAGATCTTTTAGTTAAATACCATATTACGAGGAAAGTATGTCAAGTTTCCTTATAACGCATGCAAATTTCTAATATCCAAAAGATCAAAGGTCAAATTTTAGCATGTGTTAGTCTTGAAACCACTTTTCATAAAGACACTCAAAACGTTGCAGCTATCAACGCAACCGAAGAGCCCAAACACCTCAAAATGGATCTCAAAAGGCAAACCCACAAACAAGGAACCACTAACTCCTCACAAGATGACAAGATATCCAAAGCCAACGCATACAGATTCAGAATTAACTCGCCAAATCGAAAAATTACGCACAAAGGGGAATACGTTATAAAAAACACACAATACAAATCACAGTATCGCCTGTTAATGATCTTGATGTCTCGCGATGATTGCAGAAAGGAACAGAAGATATAAAAAGACCAAGTACGAAAGGGACACAAGATGTGATATCTCACCGGAAACGGCGTAATATATGGTGCATTGTTAGTAACGAGATCGGTTTGTGTGTCTGTTCGTCCGTGGGCGGACTTGCGCACGCGTTCTTTAAATAGTGTACGTGAATTAAATTATTTTTTGATATGAAATTCTACGGTGCTCGGTGCGTTTAAATTTAGATTTGATATTTTGTACCTGGATTTTTTAAATATTTGATGTCGAGGAGAGTGTTTTGAGGATGAAACGAACGATTCTGTATGTAGCAAGCAAAATTTAAAATGACGCTTTCTTTCTATAAAGTTAAAGAACATCGATTTCATAATGGAGAACAGCTTGGCATATGAATCGTTCTCCTACTCATCTCATTCAACAACTTCTGCTCGCAGCATCGGAAAATTTTCCCAAAGGAACATATGTACTCCCAAAATCAATAGTATCTTGTCTTATTAGACTATGGTCTACTCGTGTGCCAAGTTAAATCCAAATCCGCTCAGCATTCCAGACATAATTAAGTAACAAAGGGGCAGACAGACAGATATACCTATAGATCAGACGGCACGTCGGCTAGCATCACGATTTTCGCCCCATTCGTCAAAAATCACATTTACGATATCCACAAAAAGCTTCAAAGCACTCTCTACGAGTAAAATCACACAAGACCACCTTGGTCTACCTTCCCCTAAACATTTGAAAGGGGTGTTTCACGCATCTCAAAATGGCACCAAATCATTAGTGGGTGACAAATGGTTCGCAGACGCGTGGCGAATACACAGATTTATCTGGTTGCAGAGATTTGGTTAACGCAACCGACCGAGAGGATGTAGTAGTTAAGTATTTGATAGTTGTCGGAGTTGTTAATGGTGGAAATCAAAGACTTGGAGAAATTTGGGGATTAGTAGCTAAGCCTCTATTTTTGTTATTGTGAAATGGATTTAGGTTTAAAGATATTTATTCCCAAAAAAGGCACAAAGTCACTTACATGAGAACAATTACGTTATGCTAAATACATATTATATTGCATCGAGTTCGTCAATAACAAATATTGGGTGTTTCACTCATCCAATGCATTCTCTCTCTTGAAATAATTTCTAGTTGAAGGTATTTGTTATTTTTTATTTATTACATATTGCGCTAATTGCTTCTTAAATGCATTGAAGGAGTGTACATTTTTTATGCATGAATAATTTTGTTATACAACTGTGCTCCTTCAAATGTTAATTTTTTCTTGCCGAACTTAGTTCTCATCTTTGGTAAGATAAGCAAGCTATAGGATTTGCTCTTGACTCTAGTCTAGGTCGCAGGTGACAGAGATAAAGTCTACGATGGAATGAGCTTACCCAGAAGAAGCCTGTTCACTCCTTGAAACAATCAGGGTTGAATGCGTTCGGAAACACAGACGCAGGCAGAGAGTTCCACTCCTGTGCTGTGCGCATTACAAAAGAAGATCGAAAGAATCTTTTCGAAGGAATCGTAGCAAAATCTGTAACAACTGGACTGTTAAACTCACTGTTTTTTTTATTAAAATCTAAAAAAAGGTTATTATGTTGTGTATATAAATAAATTTTCTCATTTGGTGATTGTTATCCATCATTACATTTATGGCCAGTATATTTTTCTGAAACTATTTGTTTCATATAGGACAAATTAAAAAAAAAAAATTTCGACAAAACAACGACAGGTATCACAATTCAATAGAAAAACGCGGTAAAAACGATCACAGACAATAACCGATCTGTAACCAGCACTCATCGCAGGCGTCAAGCATTAGGCCTTAGTCATAACATCCTCATTAATTAATCGCCATCGTGTAATATCGTAATATCGCCAATTACGTCTATGAAGCAAGCAGACATTATAGGCGACGCAAAAAGTGCGGCCGTCACAGAGACTGGTCAAAGTGAGACTGACATAGTGTCGGCGTATCGGGGGGTATCGATGGTATAATTTTTGAATTAGGAACATTGCTTTTTTTTAAGATGCTTGAGCTAGATATGTAGTTGTCTTTGTGTTCAGTATGGCTGAATTCAAATAGATAACTGCTGAACAGATGGTGATGTCAATTTTATTCCAAACTTGTAATGTGGTTCGGTGTGCGAATAATGTCAAACTTTCTATAATTACAGCCTATCACCGATGATTTTGTCTCGATAGATTATACCGTTTTATAGTTCGTAATTATAAGCACAGTAGCAATGGTTATGTAGTATCATTTAATAACAGAGTGACTTCTTTAATACGATGCAACTACATTATATGCCATTCCCACTCCATTTAACCTTTGTATAATCTGCCATTATTGAGTTCAAAAATAATGATTGATTCATAATTCGAATACACGACCAATAGTTCGTCAGACCGATACGGAATCACCCGAGGACGCTCGATCCTTCCGATCCCATTCGTATTTGAAATTCAAATTTGGAAATCCATTAGTGCGACTCGTCATTTTAATGTGACAGAGTATTGAGTTACTCTAATTGATCGGTGCTCTACGGTCGTTTTTTTTTTTGGTTCGGTTCAGTTCGTTCGAATTTCAAATTTGAATATGAAAGTTCGTTGTGAAGTTCTTTTTTTAAATGTAATACGTTCGATATTATTGTTTGGGCTTCCGGATTTTGGTTAGGGTCTGTCATTGTGGCGTTGGTGGGCCGGAAGGAGTTGGTTTTATCAGTGGTACTTAATTATATCAGTCGTATAAATTATAAGTTGGCATTCAATGGTAAAAATACTTTATTATTCGATATAGGTTATGATAAGAAAAAGGTGAAGAATTATAATAATGTAACAATATTTTGACTCAAACTTTGAGGAGTTGCAGTTTAGTCTGTACAATAATATTCTTAATTTCCTTGAGGAAAAATGTTAGCTTTTGTTACCTCTTCTGCAGATGTTACATTCACATCTTTAGTACCATAGACAATTACTTTCATGGACACGAAACTCAGCAATTGCACCGTATAATTCATATTGATGATCAAATCGATTCAGAAATGTATCGATTTGCTTGTCAAACCTAATGTGCGGACGATCATTAATCTATATTTTTCGGAACCCGTTCTTATAAAAATGTGACAACGGCAGTTGCTGATAAAATTGATGCAAAAATAATTGATGTTTTACGATTTGTACAAAGATGTATGTATATTTTTTGTATTGTGAATATTTTCGTGTTATGTTTGGAAAGTGTCGTTAGTAATTAACAATACATTTATTCTAGTTGTTCTTCTTCACTCTTGCATTGTGATCGTCTATTTTTTTTACTATTGATAGGCACGCGTTTGACCACTATCTTACCTGATGGTAAGCGATGATGTGGTAACATATTCACTCTTGGCTTAAAGACTCATAGGTTGTAGTTATCAGGAAACACAGACTCTGTCAGGGAATTCCACATCACTTTCATTATTTCAGATTTATAAAAACGTCAACTTCTGGACACAGTCCTTACTAGTGTCTCCATAATAATCGGTACTGTGCTTTTCCTCCTTCCTTCATCCAAAAGATGGTCTAATTCATAAATTATGTCGATAAAGACTTCTATAATATATTAAGTTCCACTGATAATCTAAGTGACTTCAATAATATAGAAAGTTCCACTGATAATCTGAGTGCATTGAACGACTCAGAAACCCATCCGCATTATACATCTAGAGTGGCGTGTTCGATTCATACTTGTTATGGTACACCGAATAAATATAATACTACTAATAAATCAGACCATAATTAAGATCCACATGCAGCAAAAACAGACGATATTGACAAGGCAACAAGATACAAGGAAACAGTAGACTTATCAATAATGCATTCAATCAAAATCGATATACATGAGAAAAAAGGTGAACATTTCGGAGGCAAAACAGTGGTAAGTTTTTGTCAATTAAAACAGCAAATAGGGTATAAAATGCTGTCGGCAATGGACAGAGGAGCTTTTACGTTGTGCCGTCGTGCGTGGTGGGCGATGAAGCGAGACCACACCTGCGAACATCTCGCGATACTAGGTGCACTGGAGAAGGCTTCTGTTGTGATATAGTTAAAGGCAATGAACACAAATAAAACATGGAAGCATTACTTCAAGGGATCTAAGCGCGAATCGTGACCCAAAAATCCAAACAAATTCACACATCGAAACCTCGTCGCTGATTCGCCGAACCACACCAACAACATCATTGCTAATACGATGCACAGTTAAAAATTGATCTTATTTCCCAAGTATTTGGGTTTAAATTACCATGTAACGAGTAGGCCGTGTAACTAAACACGTGAGCGGCGCAATCGGTAAGTCCCGCCTACCGCGGCGCAATGTGCTTTGAGTCATTTTTTTGAGTTAGGAATGTTTCCATGTTTTATTTGCGTTCACTGGTTAAAGGTGAAAAGTTCTTGCTACTTCTAGTTTTTACACGACTACTCAAAAAAAACAGTGTTTTGTTTTCTGGGTTCATGTATGTATGTGTGTGAGTGTCTTTAATCATAGTGTTTGTAAGTATGGATGGATGGATATTTGTTACTCTTTCACGCAAAAACTACTGAACGGATTTGGATGAATTTGGCACACAGATGGTTTATAACCAGGATTAACATATAGGATAATTTTTACCCCGATTTTGATTACATATACAGTCATCGTTTAAGGCGTGCTTAGTACATAGCAAAAAAAGGTATGAAATAAAAAAAACAATTATTTGTTTTTTATTTCAAAATGCAGACAGATCCTTTGAACAGTTATTTACAGATCTCCTGACTTCGACTTAATTATTTGTTTTTTTTTTCACATGTTCTTATCTATGTAGTCCATTTATCTATCTATCTATTGCAACTGTTTGTTTACAACAACAACGATAACCTCATTATGCTTGCGGGACAAACTTGGCCAGTGGTCGCCCAGGACGGAGAGATTTGAATATAGGAAAATATGACAAAGGAAAAAGGGGGGCCTGTCCCAGCTGTGGGACACAAGTTCGGGCTAACTAAAAACAGTTAGGGTATATGTATGCAGCGTAAATTTGAAATCAAAAGTATATTTCATGATTCTCAGTTTAGCTGCTGTACTTAGAATGATAAAACTATTATCATATTTTTTTTTGTATTGACTAAAATATTGTATTGTAGCCCATATTTAATAACGACAGTAAGTTCCATTTATAAGTGCTATCGCTATGCTCTAAACTATGCTAGAGAGCAGTGGTGGCTGAGTGGTAACGGCCCCGACTTACGAATTGTAAGTCGCGGGTCTAACCCAGCCAGGCGCATTACTTTGTGTAATTAATTTCATCACCACTGCTCTCAAAACGGTGAAGGAAAACATCGTAAGGAAACCGGCATGTCCTAGAACCAAAAATTCGAAGTCATGTGACATTCACCAACCCGATTAAAAAGGCTGATTATGCTTATGCTATGCCCGACAATATACATACATATATGTATTTCTAATAAACAATTCAAATTTGCAAACATTTAAAAAAATTGAACCTCGAACTAAGTAGTCAGTTACTATTACAAAAGCCGTCCTCACACTAACCCACCCCACAAAACGAAGAAAGTAAAATGTCGGTTAATAATTACAGTGTAATAACTCGATTACTCCCCGCTCATTTAGATCAACAGTATCGATATTATTACTTATCGATTGTCAGTCCGTCCGTCTGTTCTAACCGCAACTTTTTTGCGTTCAAGCGAAACCAACGTGGAAGTGTTCTAGAACGTTTTTATATCAATTTTTGTAAAGAATTGTGAGAAATCGAACAAATATTGAACCAAGAATTCGATACATTTAATCTTACTGAAACTATTCTCAGTTTTTCCGATGACTTTTAAGATGAAACAAGGCTTATCGAGGATCTTGACTTTCTCGACAAAAAATTTACAAACGGTTTGAAGTCTTAAGAAATAGGAGCAGATCAAACGATGCGTGAAGATGACGAATGATAGCAAAATGGTTTGGATTTAAAAATCGTGATGGAGCACAAATGTGATATTGAAGATATTCATAGTCCAGAACTAGTACCTATGGAAATTGGAGATTTACTTTAATGGTTCGCATCGGTTGGATAGGTACCGTTATAATATCACTTCGACTAAGTTTGTATATTCTGTACTAGCTAGACTGTGATAAACAACCTTGATTAAGTGTCTACGTATAATATTTTGGATTTTTGACAATCCTTATCTATACTAATATTATAAAGAGGTAACGTTTGTGAGTTTGTGACGTTGTAAGGGGTAATCTCTGGATCTACTGAACTGATTTTCAAAATTATTTCACCAATAGAAAGCTACGTTATTGTGGAGTGTCATAGGCTATATATATATATTATCCCCGTATTGACACGGGAACGGAAACAACGCGGGTGAAACCGCGGGGCGTTGCCAGTCGACAGTAAAATGACACTATTTTTACAGCTCCAGGAGTCAAAAGTGAGCGGGACTACTAGGGCCAGTGCCATCCAGGGTAAAGGAATTTGTTGTAAAGAGTCACCGCGACCCTGAAACACAAGGGGCATTAGGAACACAGATGGGTTTTAGTCAGTAAGAGTCTGACCCTACCTTTCGCACCGCCCAGAGCGTAAGAAGTCATTTGATGATTATCCAGCAAAAAAAAGGAGCAGGAAGTTGTAGAAAATAAGTAAAATAACAATATCGCAGTAGCAGTTCGCAATCATTGAAAATTATATGTACTTACGTGCGTCTAATTGTATGTAGGTACTAAGTACTAACGTCGAAATTTTTATCTGAAATTAAAATGTTAGTAAACTACAGTAGAACGCCGATTATCCGAATTTATTGGGACGGGGTTCGATTCGGATAATCGAAAATTCGGATAATCGGACATAGACACTGTTAATAAAGAAAAACGAACTATCACACATAGAATAAACACAGTTCTACAATAACTTGGTTAAAATTTATAAAATTACTTACTAAATAAATTACTGCTTTAAAATAACTTGGTTTTCATTTTTTATATTACGCTTAGGACAGATTTGGATAATTGGCGATTCGGTTAATCGGCATTCGGATAATCAACGTTTTACTGTACTTGAAAATATTAATAATCAATTAGGATTAATGCTATCTAGGCGTGAGAAATTTGAGCCATTTTAAAAACCCTTACAACCAATAACTTTAGAAAAGGACCATCGAAAACACAATCACGGATTCGTTCTGCTACTCCATATGAAGTAACTTGATACTATGTTTGTGTCCCGACTTCGCATCTGTCATCGCATATTGAGTCAACCCCCGAACGCTCCTCAATCCTTGCATACGCATCCGATTGACAATGCGGAAATTTGCATACGCCATTTAAGGGTTAGAAAAAATTATCATATGATTACTTTGGCATTCCATTCCATTTCATTTAGAGCTTTATTTTTATGACTATAAAGTTGAATATATTTGCAAGGGTAATGCGTAAGATTCGAATGCTCTTTTGAAAGACTTTCCTTTGATATGCTAATACATTTCGTACTCTCTGTTTGTAGTATAAGGCTCAATTTCCTTTGTACTTCTAGTCCATGGGAACAGTCAACCCTCAAATGGCTTATGATAATTTTTCCTTGAATTATTTTTGCTATCATTTTTCAATAGCTCATTAGAGTGTAGCTATCGGGCCGTAAGTGGCATTGGGCCAAGCCGATATTGTTCGGGATCCATGGATCTCCTCTGCATATTGTGTCGCGACCGATTTTATGGGTATCATTTGAATTTTTGAACCCACTTTGCATGATTGTGATTTAGTGTTTATTTTTGTGTGTGATATGATGTGGATTTATGGTTTACGTTCAAATGCACTTAATCTATGAATGGGACGTTTCGGTTCGCATAATGTGGTAAGAGGTTCGAATCGTATGGAAATTGGCGATGATAATGCTAAATATGATAATGCTAAATATACGTGACATGTCTACTTTGAAACCATTTTGTTTATGGCAATGACGCCAGTCTATTGGGTTCACTCTCAGTCGATAGCGAGAGGCGAGATGCGGAGGAGTATTTTTAGTTTTAGTTTATTTTTCGGTTAAGTGTATACATAGTTAGATTTAAAGTAAAATAACTAAGTCACCTACTTTGAATAAATAAACGTTGTTATATTTGTATAATTTTTTTTATAGTACCATTTCTAAATTGTGTTCGTTTTAATGTACGTAAATGATGATACGTTTAAATGTTAAGTAGACTAGCTTTTCCTTACATATGTCCTATTCCAGGATATAGTCTAGCCGTGTGCCAAGTTGAATCCAAATCTGTTCAGCCGATAAGATGTGACGAGGTAACAAACAAACTTACTTTCGGTTTTTTTAATTTATTTCTTAATCTAATGACTATTATTATTAATGTTAGGGGCAGGTTTGGATAGGTTTAGTGCGGGGCATTGAGGTAATCAATAAAAAAGTAATTAAATTAAACTTAACCTACCAAAAACACTAAACATCTTAAGGGTCTTCAGAAAACTCTTCAAGCGTATCCAAGTTTACGATCATGATATACAGATATATCAATCGGTATCTACTGGTAAGCCAACTTTTTGCTATTATCGAGACTTTAACGCCTATAAATTAACGTGATGATTGAAAGATGTCAGAAAAAAAGACGGAGAAAAGAACTAGAGTTACTGATATAGCTCTCAGAACTGACAAACTGGACTGGCAAGAACCCATGGCCATTGGAGCAGAAAACTTGGCCATGGATAAATAAGAAAGGGACCCGTAGATGGATTTAAAAGTATCAAGAAAGTCTAGGAAATCAAGACTCTATTCGGAAACGTCACAATGAAATCAGAATCGCAATGTAGTAAATGTGATAATATGTATGTAATTCGTGGTGCTTGACAACGGGGCTTGATCCATTTGCATAATGTCTCTTTGCGCATATTTGGCTTAGCTCTATTTTATTCAGAATCTATCAGAATCACAATCTAGGACACAATAGTAAACGTGATAATAATTATGTAATCCGTGGTGCTTGTCAACTGGGCTTAATCCATTTGTATAATGTCTCTTCGCGCATGTTTGGCCTAGTTCTGTTTTATTCAGAATAACAATTTAGGACTCTTTAGTTTACGTGATAATATATTTCACGTGGTGCTTCGCAACTAGGCTTAATCCATTTGTATAACGTCTCTTGGTGGCTATTTAGCCTAGTTCTGTTCTGTCTCCTGCTTGATTAGGAGGGAAGTGGAAATTATATTCTTTCCTACTCCTCTAATGTACTTATCTGATTAATTTCGTTGCAGGATTCAAGGCAGTTGAATTGTTTCTTCAGGACAAGTTCAGCTGCATTGTTTCGGCGTTTTCTGGTGGTAGCGACTGTTGATTCTGGCTTTCAAGAGTTGCAGTGGTTGGGAGTGTATGGCGGGCTTGTTTACCAAAATAATGAGTAACAATCAATTTTCCCTGTACCATAACAGCCAATGATACAACACTCGTATTTATGTTTGGGTTATTCAACGCGTGTTCTATATTTAGCCAAAACAACAAAAACAATTCCACACACATTTCTATTTACCTTTTTAATTCAATACACAACATTTCACAAAAAAAACTAACAATGGTAGTCCGATCTATGGCCACTGAACGTTTTCATTACGATCAACACTCACGCATATAACCTCAAAAACACAAAAGCTAAATAAATCGACCGAGATACCATTTATCAAACTGCCGCCTGCATTTTTAATTAGTAAAAAACATATTCGGACAGTGCGCAGTGGTGCGTTCCAATCTGCTTCCGATCTTGGCCTTTCTGACCTTCCCTTCGCACTTATTGACTATGTATCGCCCTGTCCTTTTCATCCATGCTTTAGTAATTAGTTTCTCATGTATAGGAGCTTTTGTTTAGAATGACATGTGGCGTCTGTTACCAACAGTTAATTATGGGCTTTTTTTAACGATTCGATGGTATCGATACGGTATCGATGTATTGCGATCGTAATGACTACATCCCTTGTACCGACTTTATTAATTAATGCTCGTTGGTCTGTTACTTGGAATATTGTAGAAAGTGAAATAGTGTTAGCATTAATTGCACTGTTTGACATAGATTTGTTAGTTTCAACGGTTTTTCTATTTGTTTTTGTAATGTCATTGTGTAATGTATGAGTATTTTATACTGTTGCGTCTATTTTAAAAATGTTAGTTGTAGAATTGAGTGTTGCTTGTTTTTTATTGTATTTTAGATCATTTGGAATTACTATCATCACTATGTGCGAGGGCCCGCAAAAATGTTTAGTCTATGAAAATAATGTTATTTTATTTATGGCTCCTATTAGAAATAGGCTTGTTTAAATATCTAGACTTATATCACCTATTCAAAAACCAATAATTTTCGTCGATGGACTTAAAACAAAACTTTATTTGTGTAAGTTATTTAAGAATGTAGGTATGGTTACAATTATTTATACTAACGACTATTCCCAAGTCGGTTATAATCCATTAGACCGAGTATTGGCTTAAGCTTGTATGTACATTCAAACATATTACAAAAACAGCAACAGTTTAAATACATTTTACAATAGCTTTAACTTTCTTTTCTTTATCCTTAAACGAAGTAACGGCCTACAGCAAACAGTTATAAATAACTCCATTGTAAGTATGGACACAATGACAGATTATGTTAAATTCAAGTTTGACACGCGAAGTTCACCAGGGTGCATTCTCGGTACCAATAGCATTCCTATTAGAAAGCGGTCATCTATACTAAACAGTGACGTTTTTATGGCCACCATAACCGTTACCAGTATTTCTATATTCATTCTTTTTACATAATTGTGTTTAGCAAAAACAAAAAACAAAAAAAAACAATGATCGATGGATTGGAAGTAAAAGTTAATTTTTTTGCGTACGATGTATAGCTGAGTGAAATTCTTTTTCCTGGTTTATAAGCCGAGTTCGATAGAATGTTCTGGGCTTGTTGAATAGTTGAAGTGTAACATCTAAGACTTTTTTTTGAAATGATTCATTCTGATCTAAAAAGGGAAGAAAAAATAGGACATGTTTATAAGCTAGTTGGCATCTCGTGCAAGCAGTAAAAGTCAAATGAACGATTTATTATTCTGCTTCTTGTAATTGAATAGTAGAGCTACAAAGTTCTTGTTTTACAACGTAACAGTTCTTTGAAACTTGCCATAATTTGATATATGTATGACGTTTGACACGAACAAAGATGGTCCTTGAAACATAATTTACTGTCACAAAAACTGCTGTGGTCAAGGGAACTATAAAAGTCTCGAATGGAAAGTACGTTGTAAGTAATCAAAACATATACCAACCATAACGTATTTGTAAAAGAGTTAAAAATGTCTAACTGTATATTATTCCTGTAAGTTCAAAGTGTAGATATAACAATGCTGTAGCGAAAAAAACACAGCTTTAATGTTTCTTTCTACCTTGCCAACGGTAATCTTAGACCCAATATTAAAATCATTAATTTATAATAGGAGCGCCTAATCCAAAAATTGTAAATTATGGTTCACCAGGTTCCACTCGGATGCGCTATCGGAACCATCGACCACTTCCCCGTCCATCAAATTCAAATTACGATCGACAACCACCTTTTACTAATAAAAAAATCATTCGACCATCGGTCAGTAATTAACGATGCCGAATTCGACCATGCTATTGACCTTACGCGAAGCCAGTATCATTGTTACCGAATTGGTTTCAACATTCGATAATGGCCTCTACGACTTTCTTAATACGAATCATACATCGATCTTCAATCGTGTCTTCATCCTTGAAGTTACTCCAATCTACAATAAACTCTATTTCTTCTTCATCGTGGTTGTGTTCAGCTTGTTTCTCCGCTTGACTGATGCCCGTTACGGTTGGCTGTACACCTGCAAGATGGTCACCAATATGAATGTAATTAGGGGCACCGCACATGTAAAAGTGTGTGGTTGCGTTAAGGAAGTCCCTTTGTAACGATGCGGAACCTTGGCTTAAGAATTGAATGGGTAAAATAACTGGTCTTTTGTTGTTTTGTTCAATCAAATGATTGAGAATCAAATCGTGTGTCTATGAAAATGTTCTTTTGATGTTTCTGTGGTGTTTATCACAACCTCATGCTTCCAAAACTATAATGGATAGTGTTACTTTAGTTCTTTTCATTGTTTAATTTAATCGAAAAGTTGGATTTAGGCATATCTTTGAACTGTATCGTTATTTTTACTTTGAAAAGTCGTTTGAGAAAAATTAAGTGTTAATTATATGATAATTACTGTAAAATTGCCCAAAATGTCTGTGACATGCGCTGTGGAAGTGTCACTTTATCAGTGAAGAACATTTAATGTACTTTTGGCAACCGTTATGGTTGATTTATGGTCAAATTCTTCTGAGAAGAATCAAGTGCTTTTCATAACATAGCTTGGCGCCTGTTGCAAACTACTTATTTAGTTCCAAAGGATTAATCTTTTTGCTTATAACTCCAACCTGTAGCACTTCAACCCACTGTGTGCTAATTGCTTTAACAATACCAAAAATGCTTCAACAAATTGAAATTCCATTGTTGAAATGTCAATGTATACACGTGACATTTAGGTAACGCCTATATGTCAATCCCGTACACTTCGTATTTCTTGACCCTCGTTATCGTTCATAGAATGTCATTTTTCTGGAGCCCTAGTATCGTCTTCATCTGTTTCATTAAGTCGATAGCCCGCCTTCTGATCAGCATTGAATCAATTAACGAAACTTAAGGGAAGATGTAATTTATTTCAATCAGATTGCGAAGAGTTGTAGTCTTTCTGGGGAGGTTGCCGATATTCTGGCTGTCTTGTACCTCGAGTATTGATAGATAATGGAGTGCCAGAGGGTGTGTTGTGCATTGATTAAGCAAGAGGGTTGGAAATGTGACTCATATGAGTTTTATACGATCATTTGGATTATGTGTTATATTGTTTTAACGACAATGTTGTTACGATAGGTGTTAGACAAGTGCTAGTAATGTATTTGAAAACACTATGATTTTTTACTTTATTTATTTAAAACTCCATACACATAAGTGTAATGGAAGTCTTAATAGCTTAGCCATTCTTTTTTAAGCAACCAAGAATGGTGAAGATTTGACATGGCAGGTAGGAATGCCGTGTCCTTGTTGAGGCGATTGGGCCTTTTTTTTTGGATGGGAAATCATCAAATGACTTCTCCCGCTCTGGGCGGAGCGGAATGGGGTATCAGATTCTTACTGACTAAAACCCACCCGTGATCCTTCTTGCGCCCTTGGCGTTCCTGGGCCGTGGTGACTCATTCGAACAAATTCTGCAACCCTGGGAGGCACTGAGCCTAACGGGCCCCGTCTTCTATGCTCACATCTCTTTGACGCGTGACAACTCAAGCCTGGTTGTCATCGGACAAGATCAAGATATCAGAGATTACTTAACACGAATGTGTATCCATTGCCGCCATATAGAACTATCAAGATTTCCCGCAATAATCTTCAGGTAGCTGTTAGAACTGCCCCTCACCCAGCGCATCAGCGATGCCGCTCGCTTACGTATTATGGCATGGAAACCATCCACATTTGCGTCAGCAAACATCGCTGATACACTGCAATAGCGAGGCAGCAATAGCAATAGATAGCAGTTTTGGTTCTTTGGTCAAGCAGTCAGCTAGCGTAGACTTCAATAGAGAAGAAACACATCATCATCATCGTAATTCCAGTCGAAAGACGTTCACTGCTAGATATAGAACTCCTCCAAATGTCGCCATATTGACCTGTCCTGTACATCTCACCTTCAGCTGATTCCCTCGCCCGTCACCAGATCTTCCAAATCAAAAGTCATTTATTCAAACTAGGCTGAGAGACAGCACTTTTTGAACGTCCAATTTTACATAAAGACAGTCCCCCAAAACGCCCACCCGTCACCACTTCCTAGTGTTTTAGCTGGGAAGAAGAAGTGGCGCAACAAACTCCCCAGCAACACATCTGTATAATGCGTTTTAAGAACTTGAATTTATACAATAGTATGCAAAGTCACCTTTTGACCCTATCAACTGTAAGTTCTGTACGCAAAGTACCCTACCCAATGCCCCTTAAGTTCAGCGCCATCAGCTAATTTCAACCAATTTCACAACACAGTAGCTTCAAACAAAAGGTGACAGCAAAATTCACCAGAAAAAAGGCATAATTATCGTTGAAAAGGGACCCTTTTACACTCATTTAACTAACGTAGTGTATCGGCCGGTGGGAGTGTAATCGGCTCCTATCGGTCGGCCGATCGGGGTTCGATTCCCGCGGGTTGTAATTAGATTGTTAGTCGCATGCGATATTAACGTGTTATGCTGTTAGGTGAGAGGTCTTGGTACTTGGTGGACAGTTTTAAGTTTTTAATATCTTTAAAAGGCTCTCGAACCTTTAAAAACATAACATAAGTACAACAGAATTTCATTTGAATATGTCTGCATGTATGTAAATGATCCTATGAAAGGAAATCCATAAGACCAACTATTCGGGAACTGACAGGACTCACATTTAGTTTGAGGACTTAGAAGCTTTCCTTTATAGCAGATTCTGTTTAGCAACTTTAAGCTATTCCATAAAGAAAGAAAATACTTTTATTCCGCCCAAAATGACTCACAAAAATTAAAAAAGAAAGAAAGAATAAAGAAAGAATAATATTTATTCAGCACATACATGAAACACGCACGGTACATGGTAAAACAAAAGATAGTTAGTTAGTAATTACAATATTAAAAGTACACAACTTAACAACATATCATTTTTCAAAATAAACTAATTTCTTAAAATATGTAATTTCTACTAGCTCATTGATTGACACGCTTGAGCTGCATTATACCCCATTCACAATAAGATTAGACATTTAAATACATCTTTTTTACAGTCCGTTCAACCGATTTTGACTTCTATTACGTTGGTGGCATGACACATGGTAGCTGCATTAAACAGTTGGTATTATAATCAGGTTTTTTGCTTTTAATGCCATCCTTATGCGTACGGAATAGAAGTAAAAATCGGTTGAACGGACTGTAAACAGTTTTGTTCCAATGTCTAATCTTATTGTGAATGGAGTATAGTTATTATGAATTTGGCAGTCCATTGATTCCAGTAAGCTGTTACTTTGAATTTTCATTCACTGTATCTTACAACATTATTCCAAGCCAAATACCAAAAAGCTTACTACCCCAGGCCAATGCAATTAAAAAGAAAAAAAAAAGAATTACCGTCAAGTATCAAGACAGCTATCTCCCCTCAGTCGATACATTTCAGTGTCGATAAGAAAGTCAGTTGAGAATTTAATATACATAATTTCTTTTAACGTATGGTCACTATTTGTGGCCACCACGTTTTAGTGCCAACATCGATTGCAGTTGTTTTTTTTTACCACAAAATGTATAGATAGTGTAATGGATAATGATTCAAATTGTGAGGTTAAGAGTTCAAATTGTGGTAAACTTGGTTGTTCATTTTATTAGATTTAGCTTTGTTTGTACACGGTGTTTTGGTAGGGATGATATAGATTCTAATTTTTGACCCCTGACACAAAAACGACGGGGTTTTATAACTTTGACATGTCTGCATGTGTGTGTGTGTGTGGCATCGGATCGGATGAACCGTTTTTTTTTTAAATAAATGATGATTTTGTGGTTTTATGTTGTGATTTTTTTAATTTAAGTTTTTTGTATCCTAATTATCTAGTTCTCTTTTTAAATATTAGCAATTTTTAGATTAGAATATTAATATTATGTATATATTGGTTGACCTGTAATTGGCGACTGTGTAAGAATGAGGCTTTTATAACTTATCCTAAGAAACTCTTTTACCTAGAAGCTGCTGGTAAGCTTTATTTAATAAATGTTAACATTACTGCTTGTTTGATTCTAATTTGCTTGGAAAAATATTATTTTAAAACATTATTACCCAAATAAAGGTCTTCAGCCATCGATAGAACAAAATTAGAGGCAGGAAGATAATTTAGGTCTCAAATCCTGGGTTCATGACAAAATGACATTATATTTAAAGCGATAACGACTGTGAAAAGTTGAAATTAAAATTTATATCTCGGTTTTACGGTAGTGCATGTTTGTGAATTGGCGTTTTTGGCAAATGATGATAGAATTTCACTATTTAATATCTAACCGTCTCTTTGACCATACTTACTTTTTAAATCGTTCTAATTTCAAACAATTACATATTGTTTGAAATTCGAACGATTTTCAAGACCACATTCAAATTCATTATAAAAACTCGAGTGTATATCACAAGAGATGGCGCGTACGATTTACAACTTTTACTTTATTTTGAACAGTTATAATTTCTTTGAATAAATCTAGTTGTTAAACGTAGGTAGTCCTCAAACGAGTCCAAAGTTTTGCTACACAGGAAGGGGCAGAGATCGTGCTGCACTGTAAAATTTACAATTTTAAGCTATTTTCAATAGTTATAAATTCTTTTAGTAAATCTAGCTGTTGTCCTTAAACGAGTACAAAGTTTTGCTACATCGGAAGGGGCAGAGACACCGGGCTGCACTGTACGATTTACAGCTTTTACGCTATTTTCAATTAAAGTCCTAATGGCTCATGGGCCACCGATGCGCCGATTGTCTAATTGTTGAGCTATATAGAGAGGTGGGTCTGTGATATTTGAGGGTTTTGGTGTGACAAAAATATTTTGTTCAATGTAGAAAAGTTATAAAATAGCAATATTTTACAGGTATTGAACTTTTTGCTATGTTATACTAACTGGAAACTCTTTGTAACTGTTTATCCACCTTTATTTTAATTAGCGATTTAGCTTCGATCAAAAATGGGCGGTTAAACCAAAAGGCATTTCTAATACCACATGTCGATCCAGTTTTTACTGTTTACTCATTAAGATGGAAAAGTCAGTTCTACCTCCTCTACCGGTGTCATTTGTGACTCAGATAAAATATCACCGTCTCTTGTGAACACAAATGCGTAAAAATTAAATATTTAAAAAAGTACTTACAAACTTATAGCAAAGTAACCACTAGCTTACTTTAAATGACAGATTCTATAAAAAGTATAATTTAAGATTCGCTAATCAATTTCAACTCACATGTTCTTTTTTAGATTCTGCTGATAATCAGTAAGATGTTGCAAATAAATAGTTTTCACCCAATCTACAGTATTAACAGCTCTATAAACTTCCCTCCGTCCCCAAGCCCCACCCTTTTGTAAAAACTTTTCTCTTAATCGCCTCGCGTTACAATCATAATGTGCCAAGTTTTCCTCCGCACTGGACCAGATCGAACGCCAGAATATTGGTCTTACCCTAAAGATTATTGGACTTACCCCTTCAAGAATATTGAAGTTACCCCTTAACTAATATTGCAGCTAATTTTGATTGTAAATGTGTTTTGTTTTCAAGCTGTTCTCTAAGAAACATTATGTTTTCAATGGTGTTATATTATTGTGTTTTTCTGAGTAAAGATTTTGTTTCTGATTTAGAACTAAAAATATTATGGTCTCTCAGTTACTGATCTAGTGGCTGGTGCATCTGATATTTTACTAACTTAACTGTTGTGTTGTGTCTGTTATCAGATCATTGCGAATATCGTGTGGTTATAATAAATCGCGTGGGATTGTAAACTTTTTCGTCTCGCTATAGGTATTATGTTCTATAGAATCTTGATGCATCTCGATTTATTGCATTTGAAATTATTTTTTCACAATATATCGAGAACTAAAGGTTTCGCAATATTTATTAGTTACGATATTTGCTTAAATTCGGCGACATGTCCATGTTATTTTTTTTCTAATACGACAACGTTGATTTCTATTTTCTTGAAGCAATATTGTATTAATATCTCTATAAGAAGGTCGGTAACTAGTGGTTGTTTACAGCTAGGAAACTTTTTTTTCTGGATCGAAAATCATAAAACCTTGGTATATAAACTAACCTTATGTTGGTCTGGATGTGGTCACAGTGTGGTCCAGGAACTAGGCGTCGATCACTTATCTTCTCTTTCCGATTACAATATACATAAAAATATTTTATGAAAGGCACATTTGAATTTTCCTTCACTTCGTTTTTGCTTTGGATGATGCGTTCCCGCGTCGAGCGGCCTCCGTTATTTTATATTGCAGATTTGTAGGTACTATAGAAACAAAAATATCTGGACAATGTAGCAAACATAAAAAAAGGAAACATTATTTTACAATATTTATTAACATACTCCGAAACATTAATTATTATTTATCAAGCTAAGTATGTATGTATTTATATATTTTATTTACCCACGTCCGTGTGTCACTGCGGGGTGCCAACTGAAAACCAGCGCTGGGTGTTTGACGCCCAGCAGATGCTGAGATGGAAACCCTTTTGGTATGGGCACGCTCAGCACAATTTAAATTTTTATTCATTGTTATGATTTTTTACTTTATATTTTGTTGCTGTTGTGTTGTGTCTGTTTCGAATAAATGTTTTCTATTCTATACTATTCTAAATGACTTCTCCCGCTCTGGGTGGAGCGGAAGGGAATGTCACTCTTACTGACTAAAACCCACCCGTGATCCTTCTAGAGTTCTACTGTCCTTTGCGTTCCAGGGCCGCAGTAACTCTGTCGAACAAATTCCGCAACAGCTAGGACACCCTTAGAAACATTGTTTTTTCTTAATCTTTGTTTATTTCAGGTACTTTCGTAAATTTGTACGATGATGTCAAATGGTACTATTTCAGAGATTAAGTTTTTAAATTTAACATTAAATCTCGTGTGTTTTAATGAGTTTTTCTTGAAGCATAAGTTGTAGTACCTCCCGACAATTAGACAAAGAGCATTAGAGCTGAGATCGGCGAGACATTCGTCGCCTACTTACGTTTGACATATTTTACACAAATCCTACCGGCGCGCTATAATGAGTGTCATATTCGGTGTAAGGTCTGCAGAATAGGAGAGAAAAGGTTTTTTTTTATTTTATTTATTTCTGTAGAAAGCGAAGCCGCGGGAAAAGCTGGTCATGCCTCAATCTGCCTAGCGTTTTTTTTCAACACGCTTTCAATGTTATCTCATTTATCATGATTATGAGTATTTATATTTATGTATTTAATAAAAACATAAGCAAGTTATGTTTTTCTTATTCTTCTTCTACCTGCCCTTATTCCATGTTACTTGGGGTCGGTGCAACACGTTTGGTTTTCTTCCATTCTGTCCTGTCAGCCGTCACGCTATCACTAACTCCCTTTTCTTTCATATCCTCACACAATCCATCCATCTCTTCTTTGGCCTACCTCTCTCTTGCCATCCATCCCCATTTTTTTGTTTTATGTTTTTATTATTAAATATTGTTTTTTATTTTATGTTTTTACTAGCTGTCCTTACTTCATGTGCGTCAAAGAGAGAGAAAAAATAACCCCGTTTTTGCTACGTTCTCCATTGCTGCTCCACTCCTACAGGTCTTAGCGTGATGATATATAGTCTATTGCCTTCCTCGATAAATGGGCTACCTAATACTCAAAGAATTTTTCAATTGGACCCGTAGTTCCTGAGATTAGTGCGTTCAAGCAAACAAACTCTTCAGATTTATATATACGTATAGATTATGTTAAGTAGTTAAGATAATTTTATTGTAATAAGTTTTATTGTAAGCCTACAGTAATGAGAGAGGGCTTTTTATTGTCTAGTGAATTTAAGACTAGAATTATTCCCGTTTGAGCACCGATTTTAAAACTAAATTAAACCGATGCTAATAGCTCCAAATATAATAGGAATAACTTTTTTTCTGGATGGGAAATCATCAAATGACTTCTCCCGCTCTGGGCGGAGCGGAAGGGAGTGTCAGACTCTTACTGACTAAAACCCACGCGTGATCCTTCTTGTGCCCTTTGTGTTCCAGGGCCGCGGTTACTCTTTCGAACAAATTCCGAAACCCATAATATGAATAGTTTGGGTGCAAGCACTGATGCTCTTGAAACCACGACTGAAGCACAAGTTGCCTTCTTAACACACGCTCTGAATCCTGTCAATAGATAATATTTCTTTAATAAAAATACAAAAACAAACTTCGCGTGCCACCCGGCCACACTACCGACTCGACTTTATAATAATCTAATATCTAGTTTTTTTATAACAGTTCCTTTTAATATTATGTCTCATAAATCCAACGCAACGCGGTGTATTGTATAAAAATGTACTTAGATACATATCTGTCACGCTATGTCTAGCTGAATTACATGTTGCAATATCTTGTCATATAATAGACGAGAAGTTATACTTGGATGTATATGTTACGAGTATACTGTTGAATGTAGGTTGCTATTAATTCCAATTATTGTTTACCATACATTTTTGCAAGTAACACTTATTTTCAGTTATGTCTTATTTTTACACAATGCATGATCGTTTATTAAATTTATTTTTTATTTTATTTATTAAATTATTATTAAATTATTTATTTACATTAACAATAAAATTCCTCACAGGTATCTAACAAAAACTGTTTAATCAAGACTGAATTGAACAGTAATTTATATTGATTAAAAATGTAAAATTACAGATCTAATTGGTCATCCAAGACGCGTTTGAATTTCTTTACATCTACCAGAATCAGGTACTGTATAATAAATAATAATAAAGCCTATTCCATATTTCTACAGCAATTTATATTAGTAGTTTGTTAAAAATTATGCTGAAATTGTGTTAGAAATATTCGTATCTGTGATTGAAATATGGACCCCTGTAAGGGTAGAGGCCTCCTTTTTTTTCTGGATGGATAATCATCAAATGGCTCCTCCTTATTCAAAGGGAGTGTCATACTCTTACTGACTAAAACCCACCTGTGATCCTTCTAGTGCCCTTTACGTTCCAGGGCCGCGGTGACTCTTTCGAACAAATTCCGCAACCCTAGCAGGCACTGACCCTATGGGGCCCCGTCTTCTTTGCTGAGAGCTCTTTTAAGCACGCGTGGAACACGACGCGCCGTCTACCCAGGCCTGGTTGCTATCGGACGGCGAGCCACCCATAGCTCGCCATCCACAGGCCTGCGGGGTAGAGGCCCCCTCCATCTTCTTCTAGAATCACGTACTGTGGTCGTTATTTATTATTATTCTTCAAGACCTGAAAGTATTTTGAAAGTCTTCCTCTAATCCTGTCTACCATACAAAAATCTTTCCCACAAAAATTAAATCACATTTTACATTTCCAAAAAATAATTTCCGTCCACACCTCATTTGCTGACCCTACGCAAAAGTCTACGCGATACATCCGACACACCCGAAGAGTAGCGACGTGTAAAATCTGCATTTCTTTGAGATGCACTTGTCCTCCCCCCTTCCCTCCCCCTAGACGGCTCTTAGATAAAGAGGGCTCTACTTTCTCGCGCTTTGAGCGGAGTCCCTGGGTTTTGTTAGGAGTGCTACCTCCTACGTATAGCCGAGTTAGTTGTTAGGTGTTGTTTTGTACACCGTACGTTAGGACGGAGCCAGGTTAGGATTTCTATTGTCTTCGAAAGTATGGGGATATAAATCTGTGTTGAGTTTAGATTTGTGTGTGCTGGGGTGTACGTGTTGGGGGTTTGTTTTTTTGGTTCTGCGTTTGGGAAGTTGCCTTTTGATTGCAATTGGTTCTCGTGTGTTTGTTAATGATTGGCTAAGGAAGGAGTTATTGTGTTGTAGATAACTGCAATTGAATATCATTAATTCACCGCCACTAATTTAAAAATTGCCAAAAATTGTACGTAAAACTAAATATTTCGGGGAATGATTCTGATTTATGTGTGCGCTTTTTAACCAACTTTCAACTTTTAGGAAGTCGGTTAAAAAACGATAGAAAATCTTTCAGGATTGTTTTTTGCTTAGAAGTCGGTTTTTTTTGTAAAAAGGTCCCAGACAAAGACTGCTAAATTTTAGGTATGTAGAGTCTCTGAGTATGCATCTTCTGTCATGTTTTTTCTGAAATATGTTAGGCTCAGCTCAGTTTGCAGGCTTACTTAATGTAGGTGAATATTTTGTGATACGTGATCAAAACATTGTTGAAATAATTCTGGGATTTATTTGAAAATATATGTAGTTATTTTATTAGTCTAACAGCTGATCCGCGCAACTTCCTTTGTGTCACATTTTTCATGACTACTCCACTCCTATTGGTCTTAGCGTAATTATATATAACCTATAGCCTTCCTGGATAAATGGGCCATCTAACACTGAAAGATTTTTTCAAATCGGACGAGTGGTTACTGCGATTAGCGTGTTCACGTTCAGCTTTATATATTAGTATAGATAAACCTCAAGAATTATTATTGAAAAGTTGTTACTATTCTATTCTGTAATTATGTAGAACTATTTTTTATATTACTAAAACACTTTTACTGACTAAATATTTAGGTACATGTCATCACTAAATGGCGGAATATGTCTCGGCACTAAATTTACGATGTAAAATCGATTCCTAACACATATTATGCCAATATATGATTATGAATATGCCTATATCCACCGAGGAGCTCGCGGTTAAATTATAACAGCCGCACGGGTCGATCCTCTAGGTTAAGCAACGCTTGCCGCTTGGTCTGTGGATGGGTGACCATCTTAACATAACGAGACTTCTCCGTGCCTCGGAAAGCACGTTAAGCCGTTGGTCCCGGCTGTCATTTGGAGATCTTTGGCAGAAAATCTGATAAGTCTTGCCAAGAAGTACCGTGTTCCCCATTTAATGGGTTGTGGAGGTCTGGTAGGCAGCCGCTTCACGTAAAATACTGGTATTCAGCTGAATCCGGCTTGACTGGGAGCCGACCCCAATATAGTTGCGAAAAAGGCTAGGTAGATGATGAACTGCCTATATCCACCACCCTGTTTATTATAAACAACCACGTACAACTTGATTTACAAATAGGTAACATACAAAATTTCCCATACATGTAAGAAATGAGTGTGTTGCGCAAACGGCACACAAATGTAATGAGCGGTCTCGATGTGTCACTTTGCACGATTGTTACGAGCATAACAATAGAAATATTAATTGTGCAAGATGTTATGTAAAAATATGTAGACTTTTTGATAGAATATGGCTCGAAATTTGCGATGGATCTGTCTGGAGAGGAAGAGAAGGCCCCATACTGGCTCATTGGATACCACTGCACACGTAGCTGTCAGTCGTTTCGATTTTGTTTTTATTTTATACTAGCAGCGGCCCGCGGTTCCACCCGCATAGTACCCGTTCCCGTGGGAATATGGGGATAAAATATATCCTATGTCACCCGGGAATAGTGTAGCTTCCAAATAGTGAAAGACTTTTTCAAATCGGTTCAGTAGTTACGGAGCCTATTCAATACAAACAAATAAATCTTTTCTCTATATAATAGTAGTAGGACTAACATTAAGTTAAGAATTTTACTAACAACATATTGATGTTGTAATTTGGATCTGAAATAAATATTTATTATTATTATTATAATTTATTTATTTATTTATTCATTCTTCAATAAAATTACATTTGTGTCGAACAGTGGTTTTAACAGTAAATGTCACAACAGTTTAATCTACAATATAAAGACAGGAAAGAAAAATATAATAATCTAACTGAATATAATTCAAAAATAAATTCAATTCTAAGAAATATGTATAAGTCAATAATGACGAATTGCAGCCGAATGACGTCACTGTTGGACATAGGCCTACAACACTTCGACCGGGCAGTATTCGTGATGCTATTAGGAAACAGAGTTTGAAAATTTGTCAGATACAATACATTTATGTATAGTATTGGATGGGAAAAAAGGGGAAAAAGTCAGACCAATTGTAATAACATTTTCTACAATGGGCTTCAAACTGAAGGTTCTGAAAAATAAATCCTGCCTGCAGAATACGTCTTACTATATAAAAGAAGATTACCCCAAAGAAGTCTGGAACAAGCGCAAGGAACTACAAGCCCAATTACTGAAGGAAAAAGAAGCAGGCAAGACTGCTTTTATAAAATATGATAAGCTTATTGTATTAAACAACAATACGAACAACAATCGCCAGAAAAATAGCAAGAGAAACATGTCTGAATCCCCGGAAATAATACCACCGCACTCCAGCAGCTATACAACTCAACACAATAGTAAACAACCGCCGAAGAAAAATAAAGCTTCCAATATGAGAGATTATATACTTCAAAAACCGAAACTAAACTACAACCAAACCAATACGATTCATGAACAAGCAAATACATCACAGCCCAACTTAGCATAGCAACTACAGTTGGACCCTCTACCTCATCTCCCACCACGGCTGGTCACCGCGGGAGATATTGACCACAACCCTCCAAAGAATAATCGATTAAGAGTAAAACATGAAATAAGTATTTGTACCCTTAATGTAAGATCACTATCTAAACCTGAAAAACTGCTAGAACTGAAGACAGCTCTTCGTAACATAAAACATGATATTCTAGGCCTGTGCGAGGTGCGAAGGCTGGGTGAAAATATAATAGAAGACGAAAATTATATTATATACTATATATAATATAATTATAGGCGTAGGGTTCCTAATAAAAAAAGAGTATAAAGAAAACATTCTAAACTTTTCCGGTATATCTGAAAGAGTTTGCATATTAGAAATAATCCTAGGAAAACTACACTTCGCAATTATACAGGCTTACGCACCAACAGAAGGTTCCACGCAAGAAGAAATAGATAAATTCTACAGTGACTTAGAAAAAGCTCATGATATGATATATACTAAAAATATATTAGTCATGGGCGATTTCAATGCACAAATCGGCAAACCGAAGAGCTACGAAAACAAAGTAACAGGCATTCACGGCTTTGGGAACAGAAGCAAGAGAGGAGAACGATTCATTCAATACGTGTACGAGCATAACCTGAAGATAATCAATACAATGTTTAAATTAAAAGCTAACCGAAGATGGACCTGGATATCACCCGACAAAAATTGTAGAAAAGAAATTGATTATATAACAATAACTAAACCAAAACTGTTCTCAAATTACGAAGTGATAAATTCTTTCTCATTTGGCACAGATCACAGATTACTGAGAGCGACACTTTGCATAAGTACAAAAAAAAAGAGCCGAAGAAACTTCAGCAGTCCGAGGAACTTATTAAAGACTCAAGAAGAGCAAGACATGTACTTAAAAAAATTAAGCGAATTTATACCTACATTAATAGAAAGCCACGAAAGTTATACAGTCATGGAATACTATAAAAAGATCGAAAACTCTATATTAACAAGTCTAATTAACAAAAAACAATCAAGTAAAAGAACAATTCTATCGGAAGAAGTAATTCAGTTAATGGAAAAGAGAAGTTTATTACAAAATAAAAGGATTCTAACAAAAACGGATAAAAATGATCTAAAACACTTATATAAAGAAACAAATAGAAAGATTAAAAAATGTTATGAAAATCATAGATTACACATACTAGAGAAATGTATAGAAAAAACGAGATCAGCAAAAAAGGCATACAAAGAACTAGATCGGTCAAAGTTTTGGATCCCGTCTCTTCAGCGAGGGTCTACAATTAGTAAGTCACGAAATGACATTATAAAAATTGCCACAGACTTCTACACAAACTTGTATAGTTCTCCACCAAACTCAATAGTCAACAAGAATCAAGCTCAACCAGAAAACACGTCGAATGTAGAAAATTTTGATGTAACGGAAATCCTAAAACAAATAAATAATTTAAAATCAGATAAGAGCTCAGGACCAGACGGTTTAAATAATGAATGCATCAAACACGGTAGAAAACTTTTACTAACACCCCTTACAATATTATTTAATAAAATACTCAAAGAAGAATCTGTACCGCAGCAATGGAAAGAGTCGGAAATCATTTTGTTATATAAAAAGGGAGATCCAAAAGATATTGGAAATTACCGGCCGATAAGCCTTATGTCTTGCTTATATAAGCTCTTCGCATCTTGTTTACTACAAAGAATATCTTCACAAATAGACTCATGCCAACCTATGGAACAAGCGGGATTTCGAAGTGGATATAGTACTATAGATCACATTCACACCATAGACCACGTGATCGAGAAGTATGTGGAATATAACAAACCCCTATATATAGCATTTATTGATTATAAGAAAGCTTTCGACTCTATCAGTCACACTAGCATCTGGGAAGCACTAAACAAACAAAATATTAATGCAAAATACATAAACATTATTAAAAATATATATGCTGACGGTACAAGTAGAGTAAGGCTAGATAGAGCAGGAACTAGGATCAGCATAAACCGGGGAGTTAGGCAAGGTGACCCCATCTCGCCGAAACTATTTATTGCAGTCCTACAAAGCGTAATGGAAAACTTACCATGGTCAAAGCAAGGAATAAATGTAAATGGGGTTCAACTAAGCCATCTACGTTTTGCGGATGACATCGTCGTATTCTCTGAATGCCCATATAAGCTCAACACAATGATTAACGAACTTCAAACTACTAGTGCCTACGTGGGCCTGGAAATGAACTTAGAGAAAACCAAAGTCATGACTAACAGTAAATTAACACCAATACTGGTTATAGATGTGCCACTCGAGTACGTAGAGAGTTATATTTACCTTGGGAAACAAATTTCATTTCGGAAAGACCGAAATATAGAGGAAATAGACAGAAGAGTAGCCATAACATGGAAGAAGTACTGGGCGCAAAAGGAGATTCTCAAGTCACAACTACCAGTTAAGATGAAAAAGATAATTTTAGACACCACAATTTTGCCATGTCTTACTTATGGTTGCCAAACGTGGATCTATGACCGCAAGGCGAGACATAAAATACAGACCACACAGAGGGCAATGGAAAGGAGCTGTTTAAATATAAAACTTCGAGACAGAGTACGAAACACAGAAATCCGGAAGATAACCAATATAAAAGATGCTTTACATTTCTCTCTAAGTCTAAAATGGAGGTGAGCTGGTCACGTGGCGAGATATGGAGACAGTCGATGGACAATCAACATTACAAAATGGAAAGGACCATTTGGCGTCAGAAAGAGAGGTCGCCCGTGCGCCCGGTGGCATGATGAGATTGTGGCCTACGTAGGAAGTGACTGGATGAACACCGCCAAAAACAGGAAAAAATGGGATTCTTTGGAGGAGGCTTTTACCCTGAGGGGGTCCACAAATTAATATGCATGAAAACTACAATTTTAACTATGTATATTTTTATTATCGCGTTAATGCTATTTTTAAAATGTTTATCATGTCAATTATTACCATATATTTAGTATTCGAATTAACATTATGAAGTGACTATTAATTTTTTTTTTATCTTATTTTTTATTATAAACTAGCTGACCCAGCAAACGTTGTTTTGCCATACTTATATAAAAAAATGAAAAAATATTTTCCCGCTTTTCTGTTGAAATTTTTCCTGAATTTTCTTTGTTATAAACCTCACGGAGCCCGAGACCTTTCCAACGAATGCAAAACCGTGGAAATCGGTTCGTGCGTTCTGGAGTTATAGCGTCAGGAAGGAAAACCCGACTTATTTTTATATAGTAGAAATTTATCGCTGATAATATGATTTAATCAAACCACGTCCAAAATGAATTGACGGCATGAATGACATAACAACGTGCTTGTCCTGTCAACAAAACTTCAAAAAAGTTTCTGTGAAAAAAGTTTCTATTGAATTCATTTATTACAAAAAATGTGACAAATGAGGAACCGCTCGACCGATTTTGTGCAAACTTCACATAAACCATCTACTAAATATGCCGACCAAATCCTAAGCATTTGGTTTGGATAGGTGAGCCCGTTCTTGAGTTATGGAATTACAACGAAAAGTGGCATTGATTTTTATATATATAGATGTAATAATCTAAATTTTGAAAAATAATTGGCAACCCTATCATATATTGCAATGAATTATTTTTTGTGGAATAAATAAAGCTATTTTATTATATTATTATTATTATATTGGATAGTCTATTTCTTCCAGGATACTGCGTTATCTGCCAAAAGTTACCATAAAGGCAATAGAATCCAGTTGCGGAATTAAACATGTTCGAAAGAGTCGCCGCGGCCCTGGAACGCAAAGGGAACTAGGAGGATCACGGGTGGGTTTTATTCAGTAAGAGTCTGACGGTCCCTTCCGCTATGCGATGATTTCCCATCCAGAAAAAAAAGGCAATAAGATCCACACGTTTCGTTAAAATCAAAATCAAAAGTCATTTATTCAAACTAGGCTGAGAGACAGCACTTTTTGAACGTCAAATTTTACATAAAGACAATCCCCCAAAACCCGTCACCACTTCCTACTAGTGTTTTAGCTGGGAAGAAGAAGTGGCGCAACAAACTCCCCAGCAACACATCTGTCTATTGCGTTTTAAGAACTTGAATTTATACAATAGTATGCAAAGACAATACATGACAAAGGTAGAAAAAAAAATGATCGAACATGGAAATCATAAATCAATTCAGTATAAAACATTGTAAAGAGTGAATTGAGTCAATAAAGTAAAAACAGATTAACCTACCTACATAGTCATCAAAACTAAAAAAAAAAACGATGTTATATGAACTCATATAACCTATACAATCTATACTTATATTTTTTGAGAGTTTCCGATCAAAAACTGCATCAGAACCACAAGAAAAATGCAAGAAGCTCTACCATACGTACATAAAATGGAGTGTCTGTCTGTACAAGAGCCATCGAGCTCTATGCCGGCGCGGCCAGGCCCTTGAACGGCGCAGTACGGCCCGGAACAGCAAGATACGGCCCTTGAACGGCACAGACGTAGATATTGCTGTTTTTGTCACCGCTTGCCGTGATAATCTTGGATGCGTTGTGCCGTGATTTAATATGTGTTAAAAAGGGGTAGTTTGATGGTTCATTTGGATGTTTTTTTTATAGGGGATAAAAGAACATTTGTGTAAAAATAACGGGTGTTTTTTTAATATACATATTTTTTTAAACATCACACCATTTCTGTGCTGCTAAACAGATCGATGGGCTATTATTGGAATCAAGGCAATGTAATATTGTATTAACACGCGATTTCTGAATTGAGAACTTGTCAAACCCTATTCTAATAACTTTATTTACGAAACCCGGTATATTTCTGTAAAATCTATACTAATAATACCTATAGCTGAAGAGTCTGTTTGTTTGCTTGAACGCTCTAATCTCAGGAACTACTGGTCCGTTTAGAAAAATTATGTCATAATTAGTTATCATCATTCTTAGACCAATAGGAGCGGAGTAGTCATGAAAAATATGATACAAATGAAATTGCGTAGGTCTGCTAGTATACCACAAAAAGGTTCGGAAACTGTACTATACTTTTCGTTCCTATGATTATCGACCAAGTTTAAAGATAGTATTGAACTTTAATCTTTCCCTAAGCCACTATCAACGTCAACAGGTAGAAGGATTCATTCGTTCGCTGAACGTCAAAGTAACACCGTCCCACTTACATATATTGAACGGAAAAATCGCAAATTCCACCCATTCCCCCCTCCCCCCTCCCCCTTTAGACTTTACCCATCACTCATACCCAACAAACTAGGAAATCAATAAGATTTTTACAATTTAATAAATGCTTCTCCGCCATTACTATATTACAGGGATAAGTGGGTCGCGTTCCCCATTCCTCCCCTTTTGGGGGGAAGGGGGAGGTCACGTCATACATCTCGATTCCAGAACTTTGTTCAGTTCATGATAATTGAGGGATTCATATGCTCTTTACATTTTAGTTCGAGGAAGATTCCTTTGTAGTTTTTGGTGTGAGCAGCTCTGTAGGTTTTAGAAGGCCTGACGAGTTTCATAGATAATTAGTTTTTTATGTTCTACCTGTAAGGTTTCTAATGTAGCCTTCTTACAAGAATAAGTGGAATTAGATAAAGTAAAATTCTTATATTATTTACGTATGTAAATTTATTTATTTATTTCATACGCCGTCGAAATGTCACGGAAAAAAAAACAAATGTTCCTGATAGCTACAACCTGTGAATAGGTTACTTCTAGACAAGCGTGCTTCATCTTCGACCACATCATCGCTTACCATCATGTGAGATAGCGGTCAAACGTGTGTAGCATGCCTATCAATAGTACTTGAATAAAAGAACAGTGAACAGTCACATGAATAATTTTTATTTAAATTGAAATTAAAAAAATATATAGCTTTTTTTTTAATTTAAATTAATTTAAATTTTGATTTTTCAATAATATACATATGTAAATTGCTGATAGAAGGCCGTTTTGTCTAGTTAGTGCCTTAGTAGTCTTTTTTTATCTCAAGCCACCGCAGACATAGCCTTTTTTGTCTGGACCGTCAGAATCATCAGATGACTTTTCCCTCTCTGTGCGGAGCGGAAGGGAGTGTCAGACTCTTACTGACTGCAACCCACCCGTGATCCTCCTAATGCCCTTTGCGTTCCAGGGCCGCGGTGACCCTTTCGAACAAATACCGCAAGTGCTTAGTAGCCTTGTCTTACAGATTGAATGCTTTGAATCAGCCGTATCATTTTGTTTTGTATTGGAATATCTATTTAATCAGGTCGTCAATATTACCACTGAATTTATACAAAATTATTGGACACTTGAATCCTGTTGTCTCATGATAATCGTTCCATAATCAACGAATGTTTTTTCTAATCTGCTGCTGATCCAAAAAGTACCTCTGCAGCAAGATTGTTTTACCTGAAACGAGTCAGCATCAAATACATGTCATCATTTGCGACAAGGACCTTTTTTTCTTGATAAGAAATCATCAAATGACTTCTCCCGCTCTAGGTGGAGCGGAAGGGAGTGTCAAGGGTGCGTCTTCTTCAGGTTGCGGCCACTGGAGCGTGAAGTTTCCCTCTCCCGCACGCAGTCCGCTAGCGAAGGAAGAGCCTTCGCTAGAATCACTACTTCGCAGAAAGAGGTGACCGCTTCCCATGCCTCCTCGCTCTGGAACATGGATTGAACCAGGGCCGCGAGAGGTCACTGACGCCGAATATCTCGACACGGCGTTGCTCCGTCCAAGCAGGAAAGATCTCCACTGTGTCCTCCGGGCGATCCACACAGTGTTGACACCCGGAGGTGTCCTCCCACTGGATCCGAAAGAGGTACTAGAGATGGGTTGTAACAGGTAAAACTCGATACCTGTTACCACTGTTACTGTTACATAAAAATAACAGATCCAAATATCTGTTATTAAATAACAGGCTGTTATTTTTTTAATAAATAATACTATTTCTGTCAAAACATAATTTTTAAAATTACGATTCACCACTGTCGTTCTAATAAAATTAACTTTCAATATTCACCACTTTCGTTCTAATAAAATTAACTTTCAATTGAGTGTCATCTTTAATACAACTTTAATTAAAGTTGCAATAAATGAAACATTTTGCAACCAATCCCGTCAAATATCAAACCAAAGACAATAAGGGAGTCCTAACACTATCAATGGAATGGTTTCGCAAATCTAAAATAAAATATTAAAAAATAAATAATACTATTTCTCTCAAACTTACCAACTATGACAAATTACCCTCAATATACTTGATTTACATACTGGTTGCTAAAAATCCTTGGTAAGTTTTATTAAACCAAATTATTTACATACTATTAAAGATAGATACGATTGTACTATCAATATGTCACTTGTTTCATGCTATTTCAATTCAATTCTCTACTGCAATCGCGTTGCATTTCGTTAGCAAGCTAAAAACAATTTACTATAATATGGACCCATTTTTTAAAAACTGAATCTCAAAATGCCGTGCAGCCAGGAAGAAAATGAATTAATTTTTTTTTTACAATGGTCACTGGCCAGTAACAGGTAGGTAATAGGGCTAAATTTAGGAGTCACTTTTTCGTAACTAATTGTTATTGTGAGACCACCAACTATATTTCAGGGTTTTAATAAATACTAAGTGCTTCTCTTTTTAGCGTAGTTGAACCGCTGTAGTAAGAGTGAGACACACCTATTATTTAAAAATAGATAATAGCTGTGTTTCTTTTTAGCAAATGTCATTCTGTAATGAGAAAAAGAGAGAACGAGTATCACAGTAACAGCCGTACGTAGTAAGTAACATTTGAATGTGATAACAATAACAGTATGTATGTGTGGGGACTGGGGACTGGTATAACAGTAACAGCCGTGGTAACAGTGTTTGAGTGTCTGTTATTAAAATAACAGATAAAATAAGCTGTTAGGAGCAATTGTTATCTGTTATTTGTAAATATCTGTTACTTCTATCTGTTACGATAAATATGCCTCACTCCTAAGAGGTACCTCCCGAAACAGCCGTGGCCGGTGAGCACCTGCGTCAGGCGGAAGGTGAGGACGCTGTGGCGTCTCTCCAACCACTCCTCAAAGAGGGGATCACTGCAATGGTGGCGTGACTATGCGACAAGTACCTTAGGTTGAAGTAAAACTGCTTTAGCTGATTTGTAACTTCTAAAGAAACTAATGTGTTAGTAATTATTCCTGGTACTATATAATTGTATCCTAGTTATGCAGAAAACACACCTCCTGACAACGTGACGACACACAACAAGCTCATTGCGAAGTCAACAACTAACTCTTCAGTGTTCACGGTTCCCTAGTATTACCGCTCCATAATCAGCTGTTACTAGTTTTTATCCAATATGTTAATTATGCTTTTTATTCTAATTAATTCTTAGCACATTATGATCTTCAATAAAAATAAGGACGTCCTCTTTTTTATGTACACTTCTTACTTTTTTACCAAGTGTATTTTTTATACAGTTGGATCAAGCTTTAGCGTGTTGTGAATAGGGTTGGTTTTTGCGTGTTTTCTGTGCAAATAGGAGAGTAATTTGTATGGTAATATACTGTCATCAGTTAGGGATGTAAGTATGAATAATTTTCTGCACAATTCATTCTAGTTGTTATTGTAGAGCAGAAAAACTTCGCGATAGTAATCATCGATGAATTGTTATGTCTTCATCAGGAATTAGCGCCACTATGCATTATTGAGTAGGTTTTTTTGTGTTGTCTTTATGGGTTTCTTGGTTCAATGGGTTTCTGAAGAACAGTTATTGTGGTGAATAATTGTTTGATTGAAATTAGGTTTTTGCGTGATTTTGTTGTTGATGAGGGGAAAATTAGTACCAATGGATGATCAATGGGTACTTTGTCAAGTCGCTTCCGATGAAAGTTAACATGATTGCTGCATTTGCATACAGTTTTCATTTTATTTCAGACTAGCGGCACTCCGCGGTTTCACCTGCGTCGTTCTCGTTCTCGTCGGAACACGGGGATAAAATATAGTTTGTTACGTGGGGAAAGTGTAGCTTCCCAACAGTAAAAGAATTTTTCAAATCGGACCAGTAGTTCCAGAGATTAGCGCATTCAAACAAACAAACAAACTCTTCAGCTTTATATATTAATATAGATAAATGTAAGTGAATTAAGCTCACTTTAGTAAATAAGCTGTCCCATTATAATTATAAGCTTGTTTTGTGTTCAATAAAGGATAACAAATAAATACTAGTTATCGCAATTGGATTTCAAAATTACCATCACAATTGGCTACATAGGATTGTTTTTCAAGGTCTTTGTCACAATGGTAATTACCTTTGCTTATGTTATGCCTTAGACGTGTAGGTAATTACGTTAGACGTGTATATTAGTTAGAACTTAACATTTGAAATGTTGCATGTGACTCTAGCTAATTTCAACCAACAAAGAAATTGTAATTCTGCTTAGGCCGTGTGCCTATACCAGAGCTATAATTGTCGATAAAGCTCTTGCTCTCTCTTGCGGTGGAGTGACGATTTGCGCAGGACGGCTGGCAGAAACTGGATGCGAAAAGCCGAAAATAGATCTAAGTGGCGTGCAATTGGAGAGGCCTATGTCCAGCAGTCAGGCGCGTGCAGTGGTTCGACTTAGGGTAGGCCAGAGAAAATGACCAAATAAATTTTAAAAAATAACCACATTATTCAGGGTTGATTTTTAATGAAATGAGTTTTTTTTTAATTTTTTTTAGTTGCCTATTTTAAAAAAAAACCAAAAAAAAAAGACACCAAATTTCAACCCTGAATAATGTAGTGTATTTTTTTTTGGACATTATTTTCTGGCCTACCCTAACTCGAACCACTGCACGCCACTGCCAGCAGTGGACTGCAACAGGCTGTTGATGAAAGCTCTTGCTCATAAAATGCGAGACGTTTGTTAAATCTAACAATGGACAAACGCAAAAAAAAATACATGATAAAAAGCAATTACGGTTCTGACTTCGAAAAATGAAATTACCAAAATCCAGGTGTAGAACTGTAGCTGGCACTGGCACCGCTTCCCTGGAACGTAAAGGGCACAAGAAGGATCACGGTTGGGTTAGGTTAGACAGAAGAGTCTGACACTCCCTTTCGCTTCGCCTAGAGCGGGAGAAGTCATTTGATGATTTCCCATCCAAAAAAAAATTCGAATACGATTTTCTTCTCGGATGTAACTTTTCATAAAATAATTATGCTACAATGTCAGTTACAAAGTCCTGTCCTGATCACCATTTATTTAGGATCAACGTATCATGAGTAATTCTTCCGTACTTCACTATTTTCCGTCAAAAGTAAACTCCTTGGTAATCACACCTCTATAGCTCTATAGCCTCTTTTATAAATAAACAATATTATTATTATTATTATTATTATTACACCGTTTTTCTCACAACTCTACTAATCTTCGAAATCAAAAATCTAAATCGAAAGTCATCTATTCAAACTAGTCTGAAAGCCAGCACTTTTTGATCATCAAATTTTACATAAAATCAGTCCCCCAAAACGTTCACCCGTCACCACTTCCTAGTGTTTTAGCTGGGAAGAAGAAGTGGCGCAACAAACTCCCCAGCAACACATCTGTCTGTTGTGTTTTAAGAACTGGAATTTATACAATAGTATGCACAGTCATTAACACAGAGATAGAAAAACAAATGAAACAACAGAAAAATTATATAGGTTTTCTGTTGTTTCATTTGTTTTTATATCTCCAGTATGTGATAGATCGGTTATTGGTTTCGGCCGTAAAACGACACAGGAAGAAAAAAAAAACAACATGGAAATCGGGAATCAATTCACTATAAAACATTGTAAACAGTTGATTAAGTAAAATCGTATTGACCTGCATAGTAATAAACTATCAAAACATATTCAAACCATTCTAAAACGTCTACAAATATCAATAAACCATAGTTTCATATACAACTATCCAATAACAAAACACTAGTTCAAAACAAAACACGTCGTTTTCACCAGAAACAGGTCAAGAAGAGGAACAAAGTTGTAATTTTCTAGTCGCACGACGTTCAAAGATCGTACATACATACATATATACCTACTCCTGACATGCTGGATGGCAAGGAAATAAAAATAGAAGACACACACGTACCTTTGGGATGCAGGCGGACGACGATATACATACATTGTAAATATGTATGTGATGGCTATGTAGTATTTGGTATCGTTTCACAGTGGTAAAGAAAACCTTGAACATATTTGGAAACTTGTGATTTTTGAAATGCAAATGGGGATTTTAATGTGGCATCATCATTATCATCATCATAATCATAAAGCATAATCAGTATTAATCAGCCTTTTAACGTCCCCACTGCTGGGACTCAGGCCTTCTCTCTAGAAGAGGGAATGGGCCGTAATCCACCACGCGGGCCCAGTGCGGGTTGGTGAATGTCACATGTCTTCGAATTTTTGGTTCTAGGACATGCCGGTTTCCTCACGATGTTTTCCTTCACCGTTTTGAGAGCAGTGGTGAAGAAATGAATTACACAAAGTAATGCGCCTGGCTGGGTTTGAACCCGTGACCTAAGTCACTTCTGCCGAATGAAGTCCGCTGCTGGACATAGGCCTCTCCCAAGAGCCATATCAATTGGAGCTGTGCGTCTTTCATCAAGCGGCTTTCCGCGGACTCCAGGTCAACTGTCTTCCTGTGTGAGGCCTGCCGAAGCGGCATCTTCCGGGACGCGATCGCCTCTGGACAATGTAACAAGTCCAAAGAACATCCATGGATGAAGGTCATACAGCTATATGTACCCTGAAATCATGATTCGTTGGACTTAAGATTTCCATTAGGTTGCGGAATTTGTTCGAAAGAGTCAACGCATTTATAAAATTACTTCTCCCGCGCTGGGCGGAGCGAAAGGGAGTGTCAGACTCTTACTGACTAAAACCCACCCGTGATCCTTCTTGTGCCCTTTGCGTTCAAAAAAATAGTCTCCATTAACGATTGCTGCAAATTTTCCAAGTTTGGTGATCATTATATAAATGGTTCTTTAAACAACTTTGTTTCCAAAACACCTATTAGTATCACTGAAGATTTCTTTTTCAAAATCACCACTTTGACATGGTAATTAAATACTTTAAAATCAACACTATGTAATTTGGAAAATCTTCAGAAATCGAAGCATAGTCATATGGCTGCTGCCCGCAGCTTCGCCCGCGTGAATGTCGGAAATTATCCCAAGGGAACATAATCCCGAGATAAAAAGTATCTTATGTGTTATTCCAGACTATGACCTACATCTGTGCCAAATTTCATCAAGATCCATTCAGTAGTTTTTGCGTGAAAGAGTAACAAACATCCATACTTACAAACTTTCGCGTTTATAATATTAGTAAGATTGGTAATCGAGTAACCTAGAGCAATGACTATCTATTGCTTTTATATATAATACATCTTAGTTCACTAAATACGGTGGGGAAAACGGTAGTGCATTTCTGCACCGCGCCAAGATAACGAGAGTACATACAAAATATTCCATACTCAATTAACTATTCTCTATATTTTTGAAGTCCATTTTAATACGGCAGAGGAAAATTTGGCATCCATGTGTGTATAAGCTCCTCTGTCTGTGAATGTTCGTATGTTTGTGTGTGTGTCGATTCCTATTAACTATGTAAATTTTGTTCGGGCGAACCAGTGAATAGCTTTTTTGGTTAGTTTGCCTCCGTTTTTGGTTGGCATCGTGTCGTTGTGGTCACTTTTGATGTTGTTTTAAGAAGTTGGGTGAGATAAATAAAGAGTATTTTTATTGTTGTATATTACATTTTAATTTTAGCATTTCAAATCTGACTTTTACCCAAGAAAAGGTGATACTAACGTTTGTAGTATTCTGGACAAGTGCTTGTTCCTATTACTTTTAAGATAACATATTACAAATACTAAATTATCTGTTAGCAAGGTCTCCTCATTTTTTTCAGCTTAATAATCAAACCCAAAACCACATAGTTCATGCGGTCTTCAGGCCTTCAAGTTAAGGTGGCAGTAAACACAAAAGAATAAGCCTCCCTCTGGAGAGAGTGGTGGAAGTTCATTCCTGAAACATCCAATATACAGAAAATGTTACATTTAAAAAGTATGCTCGCATTACAAAACTATCGTAAAACGTTCTCATTTCATTGCAACATTAAAAACAAAATTGAAAAGTTTCAAACATGGCGCAATATCAGCGGAGAAACGAAGCGCCCGACAGCACAATTTCTCTAGAACCCGCCACCAGCACAGATTTATTAAACACAAAGTATTTCTCGAAATCAAATCCCCTATGAACAACAAATAGTGCAGACCGTCGAACGAAAATCCTCCAGTTTCAGCAAATCCTGAATATTCCTCACAGAAAGCAACCCGAACAGTTTCATCTGAAACGAATTAATTACACCCATTCAGTATTCTACGAACATCGAAAGCGACCGCAAATAATTCACACACACACACAGCACACAAGCTATATACAAAAACATCTAAATCGTGCACATAAAATTTCATGTATAAAAATGTCAATAAAACACGCACACTTATGCACTGTAATACGAAACAGCGTTGACACAGAACGCACACAGCTGGAAAACCTTTCGCTCGACGAATATGTATTGCTACTACATAGGAGTAATCTTTCACTGACGCACACAGCCGTCTTTGGCGTACATTGGTAAGGTTTTTTCCGTGTCGCTGTGTGTGTTTTTGCTTGAGCGTGGGGGTGGGGGGGTAGCATACATTTTCAGGAAGGCTTCGGCGTCACAGGGCGTCTTTCAGCGTTCCGATGCCGCACACATCGGAGGCTATCGGCGAGACGAAGAAGCAAAGAGTGCCTGTAGGTTAGTTTGAACTTCAGAGAGTACAGTTTTCAGGATGCTGTTTTTCAGTACTCGTTTTGTGTTGGATAGTGATGTTCTGCTAAATTTTGTTTCGAAGAAGAAGTTTGTATTTTGTTGAAGTATAGGATGAGAAATAGGATTGGCAGTGTAAATATTTTACTAAGGAGGTGTTAAACACACAAATCTTAGTTAGTATTCGCGAGTGAATCGTAGTCTGCTTCCTAGTTTAGTTTAAAAATCGTAGTTATTATCCTTAGTGCATTTAAAATTGTTGACTTTTTCTTGAAAAATTCATTGTCTCAATATACTTACTAGAATTCACTTTGACTAAAGTAAACAGAACATCATAAATCAGCGGTATTTGACCAAGATACAGTTTAAACTTTCATCCACACACTCCCCTTACAAAACTTGACATTTCGCAAGTAAAACAAAGTCCAATTTCAAAAGTCTCTGTAGAAAATTCTCAGGCTACTCTATGGTATCGGGCGCAGATCACCGGGGGTTGGGGGGGAGCTCGGGGAGGGGGTAGTGGTTCGTGTATGTTCGGAAAAATGCCTTATGATCCCGCCCGCCCGATGTAAGCTTTAAGTTTTTTATCCTCGCCTACTATGTCGGCCTTAGGGACGAATAGATTATCGTCCGCATATTGTATATGTTATTTTTGGAGGCTGAGTTTAAATATAGATATTGTCTGGTTCTAGGTTTTTATTTAGTTCTTCTGTGTAGTTAGTAAGTGGGTTTTATGGGTCACCTTTACTTAATGGTATCACGATCATCAAAAAGAGCAGAAATATCTTCCTCTTCATTTGATTGAGATTATCATTCAAGTTTTATGATGATTGTTATTCATCATGTAGTCATTAATTAATGGTGTAGTCTCGTATTGAAGGCATATCTTGAAAGGCACTTCGAGTTCGACTTAACCAAGAAATTGCTTGGTTACTTAGTTGTCGTTTAATGAGCAAAACATCTAAGAAACGTGGATGCTGCAACTTTAATTTGAAAGATGGAAGGAAAAATCTATTTATCTTTGCACATCATTCATGGTGCTTAAGAGATCATGGGTTTTGGATGTACCAAATAACTTTAGATACCTTGCTAATCGCTACTGTTTTAACCCGTAAAAAGAACAATGGACTTGATCTTATCGCCCCAGCTAAATATCCTGAACCCACCTAAAACTGAACATATGTACCTAATTCTATTCACAACACTGCCCCACCCAAGACAATACAAACACATAAAATTCTCAATACCACCCAGTTTCCCACAGTTCAATATAATATAATACATAAAAAAAACCGGTTTCACACGTACAGCGGTCTCCCTACCCCCTTTTGGGGAGGTTTGGGGGTGGCGCGCCCCTGGGGTGACAAGAGCCCAGCGCTAGTACGGGCAGGTGCAATGTATTGGTGCAATCTGGTCTGCTCCTGCATTATTAGTTTTAACGTTTCTGTGCCGGGTTACTTATTAATTTTAGGGTTAAATTCTGGTTTTTGGGCTGTGGTGGGGAATTAAGGGTGGAGGGATTTTGTTGTATTAAGTTTTGTCTTGAGTTTGTAAGGGATTATACGATGGTTTTGGATTTTTGACGCGATTTTTAGTCCAAGGTTGCGAAAAATGATCTGAAGGCAAATTCTACTAATTTTTAAGCAATGTTTTACCTCCGAATCTCATTAGTAATCCGTCTAAAAAGCCCTAATTTTTGACAGATTGACGACTGAAACGCGTATGACTGTGAACGTTGCTTAAAAATGAATAGAATTAGCCCTCTGATGTCTGGTTGTATTACCTATTGTTGTATATCTATTTGCGTTGAGACAACCAAAATATAATTTTATGTGTGCTACTCGAGTCAATAGTATCTACCTATGTAAGGCAGTGTTCTGTAGTTTTTGGTGATCTCCTTGCCATAGGGTAAAACCGGGATAGATGCCACACTTTTTGAAATCATTTTATATCTCCCAGTGCAAAAATCAAAATATTTTAATTGTAACACTGGTTAGTATTTTGGGTTTTTATCTACAAATTTTTGTAAAGTAAAAAACATTATCTTTGATATTTCACTCTCAAACTCAACTCAACTCAACTCAACTTCGTTGTGTCACATTTTTAAAAAATGTGACACAACGAAGTTGTGCGGACAGCTAGGCTAAGACTTAAATTTAAAAACATTCATCCGTTACATACAAACTGTCATTACGCTAGCTAATTCGAAGGAGATGGGTAGAAATAAATCATAATGCTGATTAGTCCACAATGAAGTTATTCAGCCTCAACAATAAAGGACAGCCTACCCTCTTTTACGAGCTGAGATAAGGGACATCGTTAGAGCCATTTATTGGAACACTTTGGGCACTATTCCAAATCTAGAAAAAGTATTGAATTCTTGGTGTCCTTTTTCAGACTTTTGCGGATGAAGATCGTGAGTATTGTTGATGTACAAAAATACAACCGAATTCTAAACAAAAAAAAAGTATAAAATAACTTAAATTTAGGTAGTCTGTGTTCAAAAAACGACGAAATAACCTGATTTAGAAACCAAAACTACGTAATTTTTCGATTGTCAAAACGTGAAAAATGTATAAGATTTATTAGTGCTGTAGAAATAACAAGTGACCAATCTATACTAATATGTATACTCTATACTATATTATTATAAAGAAGAAAGATTTGTATTTTTGTATGTAACGAATAAACTCAAAAAATACTGGACCGATTTCAAAAATTCTTTCACCATGAAATCTACATTCACCCTGAGTAACATAGGCTATATTTTATCCCCGTATTCCCACGGAAACGGGGACTACGCGGGTGAAAACGCGGTGCGCTGCTAGTCCTTTATATATCGACAATCGCACTCGATGATACAATGTCAGTTTGTCTAGAACCTCGAAGACCAGATTCCAATATCAAAATTATCCTTTCTTTAGGTCAGAAAGGAACACTCCAGAATGAGGAATTGTGTGGTTGACTACACAGTTCCTTATTCTGGAGTACATTCTAAACTCACCCTAATGCTAGTGCTTCATGTTAGTCTGGCGGTTTGAGTTCTTTAGGTGGCCTACCCAAATGTCCTTACTTTGGTATTGTTCGTCAAATCGTTGAGCTCCTTAAAGTTCTAAGTTAACTTTGTGTTTGTTAGTCTAACTACACGATAACTGACAAATGCTTGCACTGTTTGGACAGGTCCACTGAAATCCGTGTGGTACTTTCCTCAAAAGACCACTTCAGACATCAACCTACATGGTTCTCATATGATTTGACCAGTACAATTGTATGGACTTTAAAAGAGACTTTGACCTCTGAGTTTGTTTCGGTGTTTCTTCTCAGGGTAGTCAGCTAGGAAACACCGGCCTCATCTAGTTTTTATAACGGCCAAAAAAGATTGACGTGTAAAAGTGTTTTTTACAACCTACTTACAAAAAATAAATCATTTATCATTTATGCAAAAGAAAACAAAAGCACACAATATCACAAACGAAATCATATTTTCTATAACATATTCTTCGGTAAGGAAGCTGTAAGATCCACTCCGTTGCTCCCGAACTACAGATGTTACTCCGTAGATTCCATTCGAATACAAATATTGCTCTCAAAAATTCTAACGAAAATCATGAGTTATCGCGTATTTTGCGACTGGTTGGAATTGTTCAGTTGCTATTGCTACGAGACTCTATGTAAATAAGAACATACGGTGTCAGTTGAAGTTTTAGAAAGAAAGTTATCTATACTAATATTATAAAGAGGAAAGATTTGTATTTTTGTATGTAACGAATAACCTCAAAAGCTACTGGACCGATTTAAAAAATTCTTTCACCATTAGAAAGCTACATTCACCTTGAGTAACATAGGCTATATTTTATCCCCTTATTCCCACGGGAACGGGAACTACGCGGGTGAAACCGTGGGGCGCTGCTAGTTTATAAATAAACTAGCTTCTGCTCGCGACTTTGTCCGCGTGGAATAGTTACTTTAGCCCCGATTTTGAAACTCGCCCGATCGGTTTAAAATTGACAAAGTTTCATACAAATTTTCATCCCCTATTTTATCCCCTTGGGGTAGAATTAATCAAAATCCTTTCTTAGCGGATGCCTACGTCATAACATCTACCTGCATGCCAAATATCAGCCCGATCCGTTCAGTGGTTTGGGCTGTGCGTTGATAGATCACTATGTCAGTCAGTCAGTCCCTTTTGAGTTATATATATTTAGATAGTAAGCAGGTCAAATTCTAAATGTAAAATGTGAACTGGATATAGTTTAGGGGCGAGATGGGCGGACGATATTGTAGAACTTAGATGTGGCTGGCACTGCCTAAGATGGGGTTTGCAAGCGGAAACTACCCCAGCCAAAAGTGATGAGGAGGACCATATAGTTTGAGTCTAACAGATCCCTCCGTCTGCCCCAAGACGGAGGATTTTCATGCGTCAAAAAAAAAGCTGGCACTGGAACTTTGGTTTGGTTGGAAGAGCAGTGATGGCCGAATGGTAACGGCCCCGACTTACGAAATGTATTAACTGGGGGGTGCTCTGCCGAGCTCGTCAAGGCGGGCACCATCCGTCCTGACAACACGGGCATGCAAACCCGTGTGGTGAGCTGCCCCGTGACGGCGGCGGCGGCCAGAACTGTGTCGGAGGGCCGGAGGCTCTTGGTGGGGTGGGTGTCTGCGCGGGTAAAACTGCTGGAACAGACCTCTGAGGTGCTACCGCTGCCATGTGGGCAACCACACGGGAGCTATGTGCACCTCGGAGGTGGACCGCAGCGGACTCTGTTTCCGCTGTGGTCAGCCCGGTCATAGGGCCGGCTCGTGCGAGGCCACGCCGCACTGCGTCGCATGTGCGGCTGTTGGCAAGCCGGCCGAGCACTGACATTCACCAACCCGCACTGGGCCCGCGTGCTGGATTACGGCCCATTCTCTCTCCTAGAGAGGAGGCCTGTGTCGTAGCAGTGGGAACATTAAAAGGCTGATTATGCTTTATGCTTATATTATACTAGAACTATGGGATAGAAAAAAGAGGCTCAGCAGAGGACGAATTTGGTCTTTGGCGGATGCAGATGATGATAGGATATGGACGTTTTCTAAGTAAAGTCGTCTTTTGAAAGTATTTGATAGCTCATGTTAGTACTGAATATATCATACAGAAACAAACAAAATATGCGCCAACTTGCATCCATCCATTTTTTGCTGAACCAAACTTCATGGTCGCCCAAAAAATAGTTAGCAAATACTTTTCCTTTTTAATTTCGCCAGGTCGCACACGCAACAACTAGTTGCAAACTACACAATACAGTTGCCGAACATTTAAGTTTCGTGTGTCCGTTATAAATTCCGAGCGGGCGTTCTATATTCAAATTGGCCGCCGCTATTGGCTGCCGCTGGGTGGTATTTTACATCAGAGAAACTATGAAATACTGGATAAGGTTCTGTTTCACGTTTTATCTTTAGAATAGTTACTTTCTTTTCTGGGAATAGAAACATATGTAGGAATAGGGATGTTTCCTGATTAAAAAGATATGATTCTATTTAGTCCTTCAATTTGATTAAAAGGCATCAAAGATCAGGAGTGGGGTCTTGTGACGTCACGTTGTGGTAAAAATTGTAGCACTGACGTCATATGAGTTTTCAACGCAATGTATCTCTATTATTTGTTTACGTAAAAGAAGAAAAACTGCGTGTCCAATGTTTCTTGGAAATCTATCTGACGGATTAATTCAATTTTTTTGTCAATTACCCTTTTATTCAAGATCGATTGAAGAAATGTAATAGTATTAAATTGCAATCTCGATGGGACCCATTATATCTTTGGAAGTTTCTTGCAATGAATATTTTTTTTGTCTGCTAATTTATATGTTCTTAATAGGAACTCCATAACTTAACAAAACAATGACGATATCAACATCGCTTCTTATAAACAATAGGGCGCGGTTTTTAACTTAAACAGACGGAGACCTCTGTTTGAAAATGTTTAAGTCCAAACGCCACCACTTCGACTGGTCCTGTGATACTCGCATCCAGAAGATTCCAGTGGCCTTCACCCTCGGTTCTGGATTTTGTGGTAAGTCTTTTAAAGTCGCTACTTCAGAACCCATCAAAAATCAGTTCTTAGAGCAACGTTCCTTCGGCTATACCTACATACATCAAACTACTACCCTCCACAACCCAGCTTCTCATCATCATCAACAGCCTGTTGCAGTCCACTGCTGGACATAGGCCTCTTCAATTGCACGCCACTTAGATCTATTTTCGGCTTCTCGCATCCAGTTTCTGCCAGCCGTCCTGCGCAAATCGTCACTCCACCCTGCCTGAGGACGTCCTACACTACGTTTGCCGAGACGCGGTCTCCACTCTAGAACTCGTTTACCCCAGCTTCTCAAAGGTCATCAAACTCAAACTCTTCCTTATCCACAAGCACCGGTTCCTTGAGCATCGGATGAAATTTCTCCCGAACAGAAAGCTTGCCGTAATGTCTATGCATAAAGTATTCTGAACTGGTTAAAATGCAACGTTCTGAACGCGGTGAGGCATCAAAGGTTTACTTACTTACCTTTGAAGAACTTTCTAAGTTTTAGATTTTGGGTGAGTATGAATAGCTGCAGATGTTTTGATGAACAAGAATGGTGTTTGTGTAAATTTTTGGGGAGACGCGATCGTTTTTAAGTGTGTTCGGTTCTTTCTTTTTTATGCTGTGTTATTTTGACTTGTTTTTGTTTCGTAATGCACAAAAAATAATAAGTATGGTTACAATTCACAATTTGTAATACTTTTATTTATGCGAAAGTCTAGACAATTGAACAAGATGTGAGAGAAAGTGTTAACAAGATAAGTACCTGTTTGTTTGTGGGCTGTTTTGTATCTGCTATATAGTAAAGAAAAAAAAACTTTTTACAAAAAATAAAACCGACTTCTAAACAAAAAAACCAAAAAGTATAAAATAACTTTAATTTCGGAACTCGGTGTTTTTGGTTGCTTTTTTGTTGTTGAACACATCGACTTCCGAAATTAAAGTTATTTTATACATACTTTTTGGTTTTTTTGTTTAGAAGTCGGTTTTATTTTTTGTAAAAAGTTTTTTTTTTATTTTTCGCTTTTTAGTGGTACCTTAACCCCCTCCCCTCCCCCACCTAAACGAGCCAATCACATTGGTGTAAAAAAAACGTACTGATCCTTTGCAGAGTAAACTAAGAGGTCGTCAATGTAGATAGTTTTTTTTAGATTTTTGTTGATTTTTCGAAAACCGCTTGGTTGATTTCGATAAAATTTCATGGGACCATTTGGGAAACCCTTTCCAACAAAAAAAGAATTTTTCAAATCGGTTGACAAGCGACGGAGTTATGCGCGAACAAACAATAAAAAAATAAAAAAAAAAACATACAAGCATCCGAATTGAGAACCTCCTCCTTTTTTAGAAGTCGGTTAAAAACATATCAAAACAAAAAACTTTTTGAAAAAAAAAAAACACCGCAAATACACAAAAAATGTTTTAAAAATCTGCTGTGATTTAATTAAAATAAATGCCACCAACAGCACGAAAAAGTATAGACATAAAAAAATATATATACAGTAATTATGAGGTAATTGTACTCATCATTATAAACAACTTTTACTACGGGATCAAACCAAAAATCGCGAAAAAAAAGTCAGCTGTTCCCTACATTTTGATGAGTTAAACGACGAACGCGCTTAACTCAGGAACTACTGGTCCGATTTGAAAAAATCTTACAGTGTTAGCAAGTATAGCCCAATTATCGAGAAAGGCTAAAGGCTATATTTCATCATGGTAAGTCCAATAGGAGCTGAACACCAATGAATAATGTTGCAAAAACGGGGTGATTTTTTGTCTGTCTCCCTTATGTGACGCAGAGAAAGTAGCGTGGGTCAGCAAGTTATAAACATTTCCTATATATGTAGGAGTTTAAATGTGACCTAGTATTTGCAAATCTTCTTTTTGCCTTTACTTAAGTTTCTCAGTAGAGCAACATTTTCAAATCGAGTACTAGTAGTAGGGGCTACGTTCTTTGCCAGTAAATACGACCATTTTTATGAAGTTCATAAAGAACAAGTTGGGAACTTGCAGCGAGCGTACACTTTGATTTTATTTAAAAACAAGGTGAGTATAAGTTTCAGTTAGCTCACCTCGGGGGAATATTGAAAAATTTTCAAAATATGTTGAATAATAAAGATATCTTTGTAGTACGTTCGAACGTAGTTTTAGAGTGTGTGTAGGGTGAGGTCCTGCCAGGTTTGCGGAATTTGTTCGATAGAGTCACCGCGGCCCTGGAACGCAAAAGGCATTAGATGGAACATGGGTGGATTTTAGTCAGTAAAAATCTGACACTCCCTTCCGCCCCGCCCAGAGCAGAAGAAGTCATTTGATGATTTCCGATCCTTAAAAAAAGGATAAGGTAATTTTGCAGTTTGAGAATTGGTTGGATAATTACATAAATAAAAAATCGAAGAAAAAAAGAAACTCAATGACCAAAATGTATGCAGATAATATAGCAAAAGTGATAAAAATCGTTGGAAAGTAGGCCTAAAATACTCAATTACAAATCAATGGTAGAATAAAATCAATCTACCTGGGCCCCAAGTCTGCTATTTCTATAAATTTGTCATTCCAACACGATCCCATTGTCATTTTGCTAAAAGTTCGTAATCTGCTAAATTCATAATGGTCGATCATTGGTCGGTCGATAAATGATTACTGCATAATGACGCTCTAATGGTAGGTCACTGATCAAGGGAACTGTCAAAATTTTAGCATATTACCGCATACGTCTGTCATTCATTTGTCATTATGTACGAGATTACCATTCTATGCAATTTCTTTCAATGGAGTGTCAGTGGTTGACCATTGGAACGTCATAGTGACGCTTTTATATTAGTAGATTACCAAACTTGTCAAAATATACCATTATGAGATCAATGATAGACCATTCTGACACTATTGTAATAGCAGACTTGGGGTCCTGGCTTTATGCCAGATATGTTTGTATCGGCTTACTGTCGAACAGGATGCAGTTACAACCAACAATTCAACACTAGAAATAGTTTTCAAATATACGTCTGTGAATTAAATACAAGCGCAATAATATCCAATTTATATAAAATATAAGCCAAGAGTCATCTGCGAAGGATTTTTCGTGGTGCATCACTATTAAATATGAAATATTATATCGGAAGTGCTGTTAGAGATGGCGGGAGGTGGTATCGATACTTCGGAAACGATTTGATTTTCTATAAAATAATAAAATAAAAGTAAACCATCCTCCATTTTATTCTGAAGTGACGCCCGTAGTGCACACAGATTTTATAACAAGCAGTGCACAAAATGTTATTTGGCATATTAAGTCTAATTTAATACAACATCATTACTTTTTGTGTAATGTTTACGCGAGATAATTTATAAAAATTTTGTGGCGTCATTATGGTGTCATTTGATATTTCGTTTGCATCATAACTAACATTCTAAATACGAAAGTAAGTTTGTTGGTTTGTTACTCTTTCTCGCTTAAATTGCCGAACCGATTTTGATAAAATTTGATATAGAGATACATGATTCTCTAGAGACGATTATAGGCTACTTTACAGCGAGCTAAGCCATGCCAAAAGCTAGTCTTCAAATAATCAACAACTGCATACGAAATAACGTAGTCGATAGAAATCTTAAAGGCTCTACATCAAGCATCGTATATTTTTCAACTCATCGATATATCGTTATAAAGCACATCACTAACTAGAGCAATGTTTCACCGGGATCGAGTGGAGGCGACGTGCTCTATATCGAGCATATTCCGAGCGCACTGCCACCAACTATGTACCGTATATGTTAAACTTATTGCACACATGGAGCATCACTTTATATTAATTTATTTTCAATAAACTGGTAAAATTCAGTAGTTTTGAGACAGTTGACAGAATAGGGATGTTTCCTGAGTACAAAAAATATGATTCTAATAAGTCGGTTAGATTATCGAAAAATATTGGACATGTATTTTTTGATTTATCAAATACTAGCGCTCCCTTGCGGTTTCACCCGCGTAGTTGCCGTTCCCGTGGGAATATGGGGATAAAATATAGCCTATGTTACCCGGGGATAGTATAGCTTCCCAACAGTGAAAGAATTTTTCAAATCGGTCGAGGAGTTTCGAAGCCTATTCAATGCAAACAATCAAACAAAAAAACTATCAAATCTTTTCTCTTTATAATTTTAGTGTAGATTGGTACATGCGTGTTATATTTTTCCGGCGATTTTTAAAAACAAAAGTATTAAGGTGCTGTTGTAGAAGATTCTGCAAATCAAAAGTGCTCGTTACAATTGTATTGCGTCTCTTTTTTATTTATGTTGTTTTATAGAATTCGACGCACTATCAGCTCAATTGAAGTTCACTTACATTCTCAGCTGTTACTATATTTCAAGCAACTGCATCTTCATCATGCTTTGGTTGCTGTGAAGTATGAAATAATATATTAAAATTAGTATTACGAGTATTTTCGCTCTCAGTGTGTCTCCTAGGAACGAACGTGAGACGCCTCCGCCGGCCGAATGGCGGATATCTCGCTGTGGCGATACTCGATTTTGTAGTATTCCTCGTTCTCTCATGTGCTACTGAGAATTTTATATATCGCAGCGTGAGGAATATTTCAGTGATCATTTGCGGGGCTTTTTAGGAAGGGACGCACGAGTTGAGAGGCGAATGTGATTGAGGCGAAAATAATGATGATAATATATAATAGTTATTTTTATATTTCAATCTTTTTTGTTGATCTACACTAATATTATAAAGAAGAAAGATTTGATTGTTTGTTTGCATTGAATAGGCTCCGAAATTACTTGACCGATTTGAAAAATTATTTCACTGTTGGGAAGCTACACTATCTCCAGTGAACATAGGCTATATCATAATCAGCCTTTTAACGTTCCCACTGCTGGGACACAGACCTCCTCTCCAGGAGAGGGAATGGGCCGTAATCCACCACGCGGGCCCAGTGCGGGTTGGTGAATGTCACATATCTTCGAATTTTTTGGTTCTAGGACATGCCGGTTTCCTCACGATGTTTTCCTTCACCGTTTTGAGAGCAGTGGTGAAGAATTTAATTACACAAAGTAATGCGCCTGGCTGGGTTTGAACCCGCGACCTACAATTTGTAAGTCGGAGCCGTTACCACTCGGCCACCACTGCTTTCACTGCAAAGAGGAAAGATTTGTATTTTTGTATATAACGAATAAACTCAAAAGCTACTGGACCGATTTCAAAAATTCCTTCACCATTAGAAAGCTACATTCACCTTGAGTAACATAGGCTATATTATATCCCCATATTCCCACGGAACGGGAACTATGTGGGTGAAACGGTGGGGCGATGCTAGTTAATATTAAATCTAGCTTGAACTGTTCCAATGTTGGAAAGGCCTCTTTTCATTGTTCTCGGTTGTGTTCCACTTTTTGCCAATTTCTTCGTGATCTAAAGCGGATGCTTCTCGTGATTTCAGGACACTATATTTGTGTTCTATAGGTCCATGGCTCGAGACCCATTTACCCAGAAACCCTGGCATCCTTCTGGGAATCGTCGATGGTTGACGACGATTCGATGACTGTGCTTTTGCTTAGTTTGATCGTGTTAGTGTAGTAGTTGTTTTTTATTGACTGGATTACGGGAAGTTTAGGCCCATTTTCCAAAACGTAAACTCCAACTCAATTTTACTGAAAAAATGTAATTAGTCCGTCAGATACATTCCCAAAAAATATTGGATATGTATTTTTTCTTTTTTCACGTAAAAAAAAATTAAGACGATACAATTTTTACCAGCGGCCTGACGTCACCTACCCTCATTCTTGAACTTTGATGCGCTTTATCTTTTTAATTTTTTTTTTTACAATTTGAAATGACAAAAAATACGTTTCCAATATTTTTTGAATATGCAACGGATGAACTAAATAGAATAATGATTTTCATCTGTAGTAAAATACCCAATTCCATCGGAACATGAACCTATCATTAAAACTTGTCATTAATTGAAGTTTTCATTCGTTTCATAATATGGGCCATAGACTGTGGGTGGAGCTGGGAAAGTTCAGAGTTTACAGAGACCACAATAATAAATGTAGCTTTTTAACTAGTTTTGGTTTGGCTGGTGTCTCGGTTTCCATTAAAAAGTCTACTACTACTAGTACTATCCTGTCGTGATCTGTCTCTGCATCAAAATTTATCAAAAGGTTCAGCGATTAAAGACGAAAAGCGTAACAAACAAACAGATAAGCCCACAATTTAGGATTTACCTATAATATTAGTTAAGATCAGGATGCGCGGTTCAAGTTTTAAAGCTTTTTGGAGCACCTTTGAGTTTATTTCGGTGTTTCTTCTCAGGATAGTCAGACAGGAAACACAAGACTGTCAAAAAATGACGGGACAAAGAGTTCCTTGTAACCTATTTGCAAAAATAGCGTTTGGCTGCTGCGCTACGTGTCGAAAAAATGTTTGTATGGCCTACAAATAATTGTTCCGGGTCTGGATGTCTTGTGTATGTGAGTTTACATGTTTGTGAACGCACCCACGATACAGGAGTAAATCTTAGTGTGGGGCAACGTTTAAAAAAAATGTTTTATCATTTATTGAAATTTATTGGGACCCCTCACGACATAACATGCATAACTACCAACAACATTGTATACCAGATAATTTAATTAAGCAGACCACAACTCAAGCCATCTTTCCTATCGGTCCGCATAAGCTAGAAAAATAAAGGCCATCTATCTTTAGCCACCCGCATTATAAAAAAGAAAAACATCAAACATAATGCAGTTACGGCTATCTGCAGCGGAAGCGACGACGGGACGCAGGAAAAATATTTTTCCATTTTAAATAAGTACACGGGAAAGCATATATATTTGCTTTATCTAGAAGTTCGTTAAATATTAGTAGGTAGTGAACAGTAAAACCCCGGATTGCGCACTTTTTCCCTATTAATAGCCCCGGCTGATGAGGATGTTCTGCCATTTTTTATCTGTGATACTTTTTTTTTTGTATCCAGAAATGGAGTGGAACGTGCTTTTTTAATTTGTCGAAACGAGCCACGGTTTTTTTGCACTGACTGACATTTGTGAAGATTCGCTATAGTAGTGAATTATGGACTTATTTTGTTGCGTTTTAATTAACGGTGGGTGGTGATTTTTTTTTGTCCGTGTGTTTTTTACTAAATGTTGTAGGAAAGGAGTGTGCGTTGATTTGTGAGGGCAGGCTGCATACTTGGTAAATGGGCTGTTCTTCTTGATTTCACATTTTCTATGATTATAATGTTGCAATGCTAATGTAATTCCTTTGATATATGTATCTCAGAATGTTGTTTATCGTCATATTTCTTAGGTTTATCTGTAAATTGCCATCAGCGAAACGCAAACGATAAAGCAATAATTTACAATGTAAGTTTAATTACGATACTATCTATTACTAGACGAATGCTTTCATCCAATCAGACAGCGTTACGTCACGGTAACGGTTAACGTATGCATACCAAATTCAAATATCACGTTCCAAATTTAAATCGACAGCGACGCACGGCGATTGACCGATCGGCGAGCAGGCGTCACATGTCGAATCGATACCTACACCAACACATCGGCACATGCCTATCGAAGGCGGCTTTACGCACACACATACGTTTAAACGTCGAACGTGGTAAATACGAAGTATCGGTTCGAGTGTGCGCCTTCGTGCCCAATCGCGCAGAACCGATCAACCAATCACGACGCGTGCTTCGTTCTCGATACTCACCGGCTATTTTCGCTTGCGCTCTGCTGTAACTTCATACTTCCCGTTGCGGTTCGATTTTTGAGCGGTATAGAGAGGGTGGGGAGGTCTTGGTGCGCTGGCCGTTAATCGCCGAAGGTTCGATACGCCATTGGCTATCGGTTCTATGTTACGTCACGTAGATTTTCCGAGGTTTTTTCTCTCGTAAATGGGAGTGAGCGCTACGGACATAGCCGGGCGCTGAAGCGTCTGATTGGTATGGCTCTAGCATGTACTTCGTGACCGCTTGTCATGTATTTTCAGGTACATTTTTTAGGACTATTTTTGTGGAGTGGAGTTTGCATAGTTCAGTGTTGTTGTCTAGTTCTGTTACGTTGTTTTGTGAGTACGTAGGATTGTTTGTGTTGAATGTGTATCCGAGATAGTGTATTTTTATTTTATGCTTTTATTTTTTTAATTGATACGAACATGTTTCGTCTTCGTCAAATAAATTGATCATTATAATCTATACTAATATTATAAAGAGGTAACGTTTGTAAGTTTGTGACGTTGTAAGAGGTAATCTCTGGATCTACTGAACCGATTTTCAAAATTATTTCACAAATATAAAGCTAAGTTATTGTGGAGTGTCATAGGCTATATTTTATCTCCGTATTGCAACTTCAAAATGTAGAAAGATATAGAGTATCAACTTGTGTTAATTAAAGTATTAAATCTTCACGCCGGCCACATTGCAGGTACAGCTTCTACCTTCTAATTACCAATTATTTAATTATCTATGGTCGTAAAAACACCATTTCTAATGTATTCTTCCTGTATACAAATACAACCACACACATGACATTACTATTGAGTTTCTCGTCCATTCTTCTCCATAAGAATCTACTTTTTGCAAGTGGACAACTAGAGTCACTGTAATATTTTTATTTTTGAACTGTTTTGACGTTCAAAAGTGCCTTTTAATGGTCAAGTTGAAATAAATGAATTGAATTAGACTTTGACAAAAACAAAAAAAAAACATCCTGTAGGTACGTGTACACTTACAAAAATTCACCAAAAAAGAAAAAAAACACCATCAATTTAATATCAAACAAACACTAATTATTCTAAAACCGTAAACACAGTGTCGCACTATGTCAACACGGCACTCAAATACAGACAAGGTCAGGTGCACTGTGTCTATAATGGCTGCAGCTGGAAAACGTCCCCAAGACGTAGAGATCGGGGGGGAGAGGGGGGCAGTGCCACCCTGTATAGATTTTTCTTTTTCCTCGAGGCTCCGTTCCTGATATTAAATACTAGTGTCTCGCTCCCAACTTTGCTTATTGAATCAAATAACTCGTTTTTCTTTTGGATTTTTTTTTTGTGCTACTGAGAAACTATGCTGATATTGTTGGGTGGATTCCGAATCTTTTTGCATTGGGTTTGGTCTCTAAATTGGGTTGTAAGTGCGGGCTTTGGTTTAAAGTTACATCTGGGAAACTATTTTTTTCTTCCAAAACAGGTTTCATCAACGTTTATGTTCAACAAACAAAGAAACAACCAAAAACACCGACTTCCGACTTCCAAACAAGGAGGAGGTTCAATTCGACTGTATTTTTTTCTTTCTTTCTTTAATTCTTTATTGTACACTAAAACAACTTATATTATATTAGACATAATAAAGTGCATGTACAAAGGCGAGCTTAACTCAAAGTTGAGTTTTCTCCCAGCAAACCTTTGAGTGATAGAGAGAGATAAGCATAGAGGGTAGGGTCCAGTGCACAAATTCTAAAATACAACATATTTTATCATACATACATAGACATACTGGGTGTACCGATTTTGATGATTCTTTTAACATTCTACAATAAGCTGGTGCTGTCGTGTGGTCCCATTTAAATTTGATTGAGATCTCACTACTAGTATTTGAGTTATCCCTAATAATGCGTGGCTTAGTATACATTGATGATGTTCTCATTCCATTTTGTAAAAAGTTTTTTGTATGTAGGTACACTACCGGCTGGATCTTGGAGGTAAGGATTTTTCTTTTGTATCAGGACTACTTAATGAGTGAAGTATCCTGCTCGAGCTTATATTTCCTGAGAGCTACTACCTGGGGATCTTTAAGTCAATAATGATTAAAATTAAATATTGTAACTCCAGGGAACCTGGTCCCTTGTGTTACTTATTATTATCTATACTAATATTATAAAGCTGAAGAGTTTGTTTGTTTGTTTGAACGCGCTAATCTCAGGAACTACTGGTTCGAATTGAAAAAATCTTTTTAGGTTGAATAGACCATTTATCGAAGAAGGTTTTAGGCTATATATCATCACGCTTAAGCCAATAGGAGCGGAGCAGCGATAAAGAATGTTTTAAAATCGGGGATTCCACGGGGACGGAGTCGCGGGCAGCAGCTAGTAATGAATAAAACACGGATTTGGGTACAACTTTGTACTTATTTACGGCATCTGCCTTATAAGAGCACCACTACATGACTGTCATATAAAACAAAACATATTTTCCGTATTCTTAATTCAAAATACTCTTTACTCTTTTATCAGACACTTTCAAAGTTGTATCGACAAACTTGTCAGCCAGTGACTCGCACCCAAGGAGGCTAGCATCATCATATCTAGATTTTGTGAAGCCGTTTCCATTAATACTCAGCTAATATCGGCAGCGATTCTTCAACCTCTCTCTTTTTTATTTTACTATCAGTTTTATTTTGATTTTTTTTATTAACTATTGTTTGTTTAAGTTTGTCTTGTGGCACAAGCATTTTTCTTTCTTTCTTTCTTTCTTTCAGCACCTTAAAAAATCCAATTCCCCTTACATTTATATTAAAATATTACGTTGCACGTATACGTTAATTACCACTTTTAGGCAAGGCAAGGCAATATAATGAAAGGTCAACTTCTAGGTCAACTATTGAATATATTCTCGATGAGTTTCGCTTCATACCGGCGTCCCATACTTGAACAGTGTGAGTAGTTCACGTGTCATCATCTACCTAGCCTTTTCCCAACTATATAGGAGTCGGCTCCCAGTCATGCCGGATTCAGCTGAATACCAGTATTTTACGTGAAGCGGCTGCCTACCAGACCTCCACAACCCATTAACTGGGGAACACGGTACTTCTTGGCAAGACTAGTGTCAGATTTTCTGGCTTCTGACAATCCGTAACGACTGCCAAAGATCTCCAAATGACAGCCGGGACCAACGGCTTAACGTGCTTCCCGAGGCACGGAGAAGTCTCGTTATGTTAAGATGGTCACCCATCCACAGACCAACCTCGGCAAGCGCTGCTTAACCTAGAAGATCGACCCGTGCGGCTGTTATAATTTAGCCACGAGCTCCTCTTTAGTAGTTCACGTGTATGTAGCTCAAATTGTTGTTTTTTGTTTTTGTATATAAGAATTTACACACACTTTGTTTTTTCTCTTTGTCTTAATACTCATATTATCAATGTCATGCATACCTGTTATTTGCATGGTGACTGAAATGCCAATTTTAAATGTTATATAATATTAATTTTTAAGTGATTGTGCTGTTGGTGTGCTTATTCTAAACAAATAAATAAATATCGTGAGTAACAGCAAACAGACAGACAACATTTAAAATGGCCGGCGTCTTCGCAAGGTGGCAATATTGCAACCAGTTGGATTTTTAGTTAACTTTGCTGCGAAAATTGAAATTCCATTAAGAAGATTGCATTTTCGCGTAGCCTAGATGGGGGGGTGTATAGGTAAGTCTTGGGGGTGGAAATATAGCAGCTATGCAGCTTGAGGGGTAAATAGGAATGATGGTTACGGGTAAATAGATTTTGTGGAGTATATTTTTAAGGAAATGGGTTTTGGTTCGTATTGGTGTGGAGGTTTATGGATGATGATAAATAAATATTATATACATTAACAGCGGCCTCGCGGCTTCACCCACGTAGTTCCCTAAAAGATCAGTAATGGACTTAAAAGGAGATTTTAACTACTGAGTTATTCCGGTATTTCTTCTAAGAGTAGTCAGCTAGGAAACACTGATCTCATCAAGTTTAAAATCACCAAAAACGTTTGGCGTTTAGTTTACTTATTTACAAAATTAGTATCATCTATAAAGAGATTTTTTTGATTTGATTGTTTTTTTGTTTGTTTGTATTGAATAAGCTCCGAAACTACTGAACTGATTTGAAAAATTCTTTCACTGTTGTAAGCTACGCTATCCCCGGGTGACATAGGCTATATTTTATCCCAATATACCCACAGGAACGGGAACTACGCAGGTGAAACCGCGGGGCGCTGCTAGTCCCTTGTAAATGCGGAAATCACCACAAAATATTGAAGTTATATCGTCTACAAAGTAGAGTGCGCACTTGCGATTAATTTGTCGCACATTGATGCGTGTGTCGGCGGCGACTATATTTAGCGAATGCACTTCGATCTTATGGCAGTCGGTCGGGTTAGTTATTAACGGGGTGAGGGATTTAGGGGATTTAATATGAGAAACCGGCATGTCCTAGAAAAATTCGAAGCTATGTGACATTCACCAACCCGCACTGGGCCCGCGTGGTGGATTACGGCCCATTCCCTCTCCTAGAGAGGAGGCCTGTGTCCCAGCAGTGGGAACATTAAAAGGCTGACTATGCTTATGCTAATATAACTTCAAAAATTTAATTAGTTAGTCCGTCAGATAGATTTCCAAAAACATAATGGTCTTTTTTGTTATTGTATGTACCAGCCCGGAATTCGGTGTCACCTTTAGCCACGCAAAGCATGAAAAGCCTTTGGTCCTTCTTATAGTATGTTAATTGGCAAAACATAACGCATTACCTAATTTTTAAGATCTTGTTAATAACTATCACCTATGTTTTCGAATAAATGATTCTGATTCTGATATAGATTAGAAACATCAATGACTTCTTCTGCTCTGGGCGAAGCGGAAGGGAGTGTCACTATCCGTGTTCCTCCTAATGCTCTTTGCGTTCCAGGGCAGCGGTGACTCTTTCGAACAAAGTCCACAACCCTGTCAGAAGCCGTTGTTCCAGCGCCTGTTTTTGTAGATTTCATCTTTAAGGGAAATGGGAAGAGGTTGCGGAATTTGTTCGAACGAGTCAACGCGGCCCTGGAACGCAAAGGGCACAAGAAGGACCACGGGTGGGTTTTAGTCAGTAACAGTCTGGCACTGCCTTCCGCTCCGCCCGCCTCCTCCGAGTGGGAGAAGTCATTTGATGAATTCCCATTTAAAAAAATTGGAGAAGGAACTTTGACTAGCGATAGACGATTTTCTACGGAAGAGGTCGAGGGTATCATACACATATCTGTAAAAATATCTATTTATCTGTAGTTGACCATGATCCTAATTTAAAATGCCTTTCCATATTGACATGTAGATAAAACTGTAGTTTTTTTTACAAACAAACGCAATTCAATTAACAAAAAAAGAAAAACTATTTGTTTCACCCGCCCAACAGTTGCAACAGAAATCAATAACACGCGCTGTAAAACTGCCAATTCGCCAAAAGCCCACATTCCGGCGACAATGTCTCTTGAACGATTAATTCCTCTCAAATTGATGGCTGTTGGTGCCCGCGTATATTTAGATACTTGCACTTCGATCTGGTCGTTCGTTAGTTATGACTCGGCGAACGGATTCGGCTGATTGAGATTCGTGAATAATTTGTCATGAGTTCTGCCAATTTCATTGCAACATTCAGAGACCTTTGACAAAGTGACATTTTACAATAACTATTATGGATACAGGGCCCCAATTCTGCTATTACAATAGTGTCAGAATGGTCTATCATTGATTTCATAATGTTTGATTTTGACAAGTTTGGTAATCTACTAATATAAAAGCGTTACTATATCTTTCCAATGGTCAACCACTGACACTCCATTGAAAGAAATGGCATAGAATGGTTATCTCGTACATAATGACAAATGAATGACAGACGTATGCGGTAATTTGCTAAAATTTTGACAGTTCCTTTGATCAGTGACCTACCATTAGAACGTCGTTGTGCAGTAATTTTATTTTAATAGCTCGGTTATCAAGAAGTATTGCGAGACCATTGACCGACCACTGATCGACCATTATGGATTTGGCCCTGATTGTCAAAAGTTCATACTGACATCATCGTCATCATATCAGGTAATTGCAGTCTACTGCTGACCGTAATCGCGATATTGAGCAGTACGGACACCCCCGCTGTAAGGTAGCTGCCTTCTTTGAATCATGGATCCATCGTGCCGCAGGGCGTTCTACACTACGTTTTAGCTTTTGTTAGCTCATATGCGGTCTCCACTTTAACACCTATCTGCTCCATCGATATCTGTCCGTCTAGAGTCATGGCCGGCCCACTTCCACTTCAGCATGCTAATTCTATGCTTAATTTCGGTGACTTTAGTTCTCTGGTAAATGACTTCCAATATCCGAGAAATGTTATATGGTCTATCTGAAACATTTTGGACTTTGGCAAATGTTATCGATAGTAGACTATCATTTATTTTAGCGCCCACACCATGTATGTAAGTCTGTTTTTTTTTTTGTGATGACCCACAGTACTCGAGCGATTGTATTTTGTGTCATCATCTGCCTAGCCTTTTCCCAACTATATTAGGGTCGGCTTCCAATCAACCAGATTCAGTTGAATATCAGTATTTTACGTGGAGCAGCTGCCTACCTCTACAACCCATTAGCTGCGTAACACGGTACGCCTTGGCAAGACCGGAGTCAGATTTTCTGGCTTCTGACAATCCGTAATGATTGGCACGATCTCCCAATGACAGCTGGACCAACGGCTTAACGTGCTTTCCGAAGCACGGCGGAGTCTCGATATGTTAAAATGGCGACCCATCCACAGACCGACCTCGGGAAGCGTTGCTTAACCTATGCGGCTGTTATAATTAAACGACGGGCTCCTAGATTGTATTTTGTGTAAACAGAAAAATACTTCCATGCCGTGCAATAAATCGACTGCTATTACAATAGTGTCAGAATGGTCTATCATTGGTTTCATAATGGTCGATTGTGACAAGTTTGGTAATCTACTAATAAAATAGCGTCACTATAACTTTCCAGTGGTCAACCACTGACACTCCATTGAAAGAAATGGCATAGCATGGTAATCTCGTACATAATGACAAATGAATGATAGACGTATGCGGTAGTCTGCTAAAATTTTGACAGTTCCTTTAATCAGTGACCTACCATTATAACGTCATTGTGCAGTCATTGCTTTTAATAGCTCGGTTATCAAAAAGTATTACGAGACCATTGATCGACCAGTGATCGGCCATTATGAACTTAGCAGATTACGAACTTTTAGCAAAATGACAATGGAATCGTGTTGGAATGACAAATTTATAAAAATAGCTGACTTAGGCCCCAGGATATAATACCGTGTACAATCCGCCCCTGGCTCGGTCAGATCATGAAAGCATTCCAGTGACATTAGGAGCACGTTCATTTTCATAGATTTATCGACGGACCGAACTTATTGCGGTGCGGTGCTCAAAGTTTGGCCTTCTAGTTTGTTTTACTGCTGTTTTATGGCGTGTTTACTGCTACGGATTGACGTTAAGGTGTTTAGGTTTGAGAGGTGCTGGGTTTGTTACAGGAGATACAAGCTTTGGGTTCTTTGATGTTCTTAAATTGTTGTTAGGTGCCGGTGGTCACTTACTACTCACCTATTGGCTTGTTTGCAGTTCTTTTTTTATTACGGGTGGAAATCCTCCACCCTGGGGCAGGCGGAAGAGTCTGTCAGACTCTTACTGACTAAAACCACTCCGGTGTTCCATCTCTGGATCGCGGGAACGTATGCAACTTCCGTAATCCCCAGCTGGTGCCAGCCCGCCTCTGCGGGCCACCTCGAGTCAGCGGAGAAAGTGAGGTGTTTGACTCCTCCCGCGACGTCAAAGTGAGGCTGACTGAAACTCATCCGTGTTCCTCCTGATGCCCTTTGCCTTCCAGGACCGCGGTGACTACCATAAGCATAATCAGCCTTTTAATGTTCACACTGCTGGAACTCAGGCCTCCTCTCTAGGAGAGGGAATGGGCCGTAATCCAGCACGTGGGATTTTTGGTTCTAGGACATTCCTCACGATGGTTTACTTCACGCGGTGACTGTTTTGAATAAATTCCGCGAATAGTTCGCCATGCTCCGTCAGGCATAGCAGCTTCTTGAGGCTTCACAAGCATTGTGAATCGAGATCGAGCACACCGTTGCCATTAGCAATGTAACAATTGACAACGAAGGTTTAAGAATACAAGAATGAAATCTACTGTATCCTTTGTTACAAGCTTTGCCCTATTCAAAAAATGTGATTCAATAATCTGTGTCTTGTACTCGTTATTGTTATCTTAATTGATACTAAAAACATTGGCTTACGATCAATATAATTGAAATTAGTTGTAATTGATGGTCGATTACAAACTATCGCTTGTAAACTTGCCTAAAGTCTAACTCGTGTCTTGATGGGTCGTAAATTAGAGCTATCAGAAAATCAAGGAAGTGATCGCTAGACGCCACAAGATGAAAACAAACCTTATCTCAGAATAGATCTACTTCGACATCTACTAAGATTTATTTAGCCTTTTGCTCGACACTGAAGCGTTAAGTGTTGAAGTGTGTCCAAAGAAAACAATTGTTGAACTTATTGGCTACTAACACATGTCAATTATCACATCACTGGATCTAAATTATTGTGCTACAGGAATGTCGCCACTGCTTGCAACGCTGTGATGGGAAACATCGTGAAATGAATAGCTAGAACTACAAATTCGGAAACTGTGTGGTGGATTACTGTCTGAGAGTAGACCTACTGTTGTTATGAGATGTGTGTGCTCCTGATTATTTAAAACAATATTTCAAATTGTTGAGCAGTTCTCACAGTCTTAACCTTCGAGCATCCAAAAACTTACTTCTTTATATTCCTTCTCACCGCACCAGGTTTATGTCTAATTCCTATGCTACCCCTTGACATCAAGAAGGCAGAGTCAAAATTTTCCTTTAAGCGTAAAATGCGTAAACACTACTTAAAAGCCTGTCATTCTAAGTTTGGTCTTCGTCATAATTATTATAAGTTCTCTTATACATAACAATTATAATAAAACATCATATTTATTAGTTTATTATTTTTGCATGTATGTGTTTTATTAGTGTATATATATTGTACACGGTGTTGTCTTTTCTACCCAAAGGTTGACTGGCAGAGAAAGCCTTGTTGCATTAAGTCCGCCCATGTACCACTTTTGTTTATAAAGTTTAAATAAAAAAATAAATAAATGTACGAAGGCCTGAGCCGTCATAGAGTGAACGCATATGCCACAGCAGTGGGAATATAAACAGCAAGCAGTCCTATTGGGATTTATAATGGTGTTGTTGTCAATAAAGAACAACGGCAGATTTTAAAAAGCTTCATCAAATCTACCAAACCAAATAAGCTAGCTAGCTCAACGTTTATTGATATCATTATTACTGCAATCAATAAACTTTGAGTACCACGTCAAAATGCCAATTGAGATGGCGAAACCGAACCGGTTGCGATGTATTTGCGTCGAACACCTGTCTTCCCACAAATCATAGGACTGCCCAACGATGTATCATCGAACCACTGAGAGATTTTTAACGGTATATTATTAGATATAGTGATATGTGCTGTAATTGGAACGGTATTGAAGAATTTTGTGCGGGTGGTGTGGGATTTTGGATAAGATGATTTAGACGATAGGTTACGAAATATCTGATTGCACATTTTATTGGTGGGGCTTGATTTAATATGATAGTTGATACTGGTGTTTAGATGTGTTAAATTTAAATAAGTGAGTCCTGTTGAATCTACATTTTTGGGATACTGAGTTTTTTTTGTGTTTTATTTAAAACCTAGCCCTGTTTTTTTCTTCTCCAACCTAAATCTTTAACAATCTCTTTTTTGGCATCATCTTTCTTATCCAAGTTACTGAGTATCAGCTGTGACACCTGTTAATATAAATTCTAGTTGTCTGCTCCATCCACCTTTTCAATCATTTCGTTTTTTACCATCCTGAATTCCCCCACAAGAATACTCCAACCTGATGTATGTCCAACACAGGTGTTGCAATCAACATGGAAAAACATTGTAATTACAAACATGATCTATAATTTAAGAGCTTCTCCGAATGTCGAAGCATATCGTTCGTAAATTTATTGCGTACATATGACAGACAGATATTGATGGTAATATACCAGATGTCTTGGCACGAATCATTAATCCCAGGCGCAATTCTGCATCACATAGTTGACGCATCATTGATACTCTATATTTATCACATTATGAGTTTCGACGTGTTATTTTATTATTGGATGGTTATTTAAGATGGCGACTTCAAAAGATTTGATGTTATCAGATTTGTTTCTGTCGGTGTGTGTTTGTTTAAGGATTGTATTGATCATTGTGGCTGCTTCGTTTTGGTTTTATTGTTTTTATTCACATGTTATATTCTCTTCATTAATTGTACTAAAACTAAACATATTGTCTTCATACATAGAGGCTTGTGTTAGAAAAAAAAATCGTAACGGAACTATTTCAGGTGCAATAGAAATCTGAATTAGTTTATCGTTAGTATAATTAGATTCTATTTTCTGTAATGCTAGTGAAATAAATTATTTATGTCCAATTACTGTTTGACAGAATTCCAAATTGTAATCTTGAGTCATAACGATACTTCTGTCAATGTTATTACACCATAATTTCTAACAAATTACCTCGTGCTTCGACCTCATTGGTGTACAAATCAAAATAAATCTGAATATCCGAAGCTCGAAGGCGTGAATTATTATAACTGTTCCGTACGTCTAGTAATGTCATTTTAATACGACAAAGGTTACCTACCGTGACGTCATTATCACCAAACACTTCGGAAACATCATCGGCATTCACTTCATTAATATTTCCTTGTATTTTGTTACTGAGAGCTTAAGGTTCAATTTGAAATGTCGACAGTTTCCAGAACAGTAAAAGAAAATGGTGAGGTGTAAAGAATTGTCGTGGTGTAAGAACAAAATATGATCTATTTGTGTTAAATAATAAAGATGATATTTGAATAGCACACGAGAATGATCGTAACAATCACAGATTTACAGTTGCGCAAACGTTGGAGTTTCTTTATATCCAAGACAATAAGATATATAATTGCAAAAAATATGCACATTACGATGATAAATTAAAGTAGGTGATCGCAGAAATCGCTCGATTGTTTCTGAATAGGTGACAATAAGTTTTTTGTTTTTATATCTAAACGATGGCGTTCATTTCAAGTAGCTTATGGTGAAACTAGTGTTTTAATGGTTTTTTAAACGATCCCCGATTTCCCTTTGATGATGTTGCATTCATTTATCTATTAACACATGCTTAGGTTTTGTTCTAATCGGTAAATGCGAAATTTTCATAATATTTAGGCTGGTTTTATTTTCAGTTCGAATCTAGTTTTAATTTAAAAAATAATTTTAGTTGCTCTATCGAACTATGTATTTACTTAATCATCAATCAGTACTAGACATCCTGCGTCATAGACGAACATACTGTAACGATTATTTATCAATAGTTATATTACACAAAATATTTTGCTTAAGAACATGATAACAAAGTCGATATCAATTACATCAGCATCAGCTACCATAAAGTAACGCTACTACAGACAGCCACACAACAACTCTTTCATTGTTACAAAGAGGGTGTATAGAACGTTATTTTAAAACCCTTTCGTCTGTGCATACTTCACTTGTCCTATGATCGTTTCCCAGCCCAAGATCAAAGTGTAACGTCGCTTCACAAATAACGCGTACCTGCGCAAGCGCATAGAACAATGTGCGGAAACTCACGCGCCGGTGCGCAGAAGACTATCGCTATTGGCGATTTACAAAGTATATTTTGATGATCGTTTGTTTTTTTTTAGTTGCTTGATGGGTAATGTTGTCATCAATGTTGAAAATGCTATGGAACATTCTGATAGCAAAGATGTTCTTTTTGATAGAAATAAAAGCTGCTAGTACTTGTAACCTAATTAGATCTGTATTTATGTTGTAATGACATAACATTTTACGATTACAAAATATTTAAAAGCTATGCTAATACATATGTCAGGTGTAATAATCATATATCAATTCACTGGATTAGCTCATCTAATCCATCCAAAGGTTGTCTTGAAAAGATCGCAAGGCCACCCATTGTATCACCCTATGTAATGTTTTCTTTGTCTATATTTTCTGTAACTTGTATGGTGTACATAATAAAGAGTATTCTATTCTAAACTGTACCCTCAATTTCTTCGAAGCAGAAGTTTTGGTATACTCAACAGAAGGGACCTAACTAAAGTTAATTTTGATGCTTGTAAATCCACCTTAACGATTTGCAACTTCAAAGATTCTCTACAAATACACTGGAACACGAACATGGTCATATTTTTCAGTGACACAACAAATCATAAACTATGCCAGGTATTCACTGCTATATCAAAAATGTGTCCAAACGGCTAATATATCTCCCACACTCTACCGGCACATAAGATTTATAAGCCGACTCGTTATTTTAATAAGACATGTGTAGGCAAAGATTGAGACATATTAAGGATTAGTAACTGTTTGTTTTACTGCTCCAATCGGTATTTAGGCAATGTTTGTTGTTTTTAGAGCTTTAAGAACGGTTCTGGTAGTTTATAGTTGTGTTGATGAAGAGTTACTCACATGCCTTCGCCAAGAGTAAATTAAGGAAAACATAAGTGTGCTGAGATTTGGATCTGCATAATCTAAGATTAGGCTGTCAATCATAGTGATCTATAATAGTGGTTTTCAGTATTCCATCAAGTTCTGCTATTATTGGATGCTGAAATCACTACATAGTATAAAACAAAGTTGCTTGATCGCTTCCCGCTGTCTGTCTTTCTCTATGTATGGTTAGATCTTAGATCTTAGAAAACTACGCAACGGATTTTGATGCGGTTTTTTAATAGATATAGTGATTCAAGAGGAAGGTTTATATGTATGATGTATGCATAATATAGTAGAGATTTAGTATCAGCGTTGCACCCTAGCGAAGCCGGGACGTGTGTTTGATATGAGAGAATAATTATACATATAGACACAACACGGTCTATGTCGAACACAGAATCATCTTCAAGACAATTTCTAACAATAATCACGGGAGGGTATTGAAGATTTGTTACACGTCCAGATCACAAGACACAACCAGTGTGATATTAACAAAGTATGAAACCAACACGTACTCCATAGACCAAGCAATTACTCACACATTTGCTGTGTTAAAATCTATTCTAATACAACAGTTTATTAATAATATTTTCTTATAAATGTCGATGCATCTGGCTTCATTCCAGGATCTTCGGAGACAAGCCAAGATGATCGATTGGCATCGTTTAAACTGAACTTTGTTGTGCAGCACCTGGCCGAGTCTATTGAAGGAATGATGATGAGTGGCAATCGAGAGGGCGGAGTGGATGTGTATGACGGGGAATGAGATGTGCTGATGTAAGTTTTTAGTGGGATTTGACAATTAATACGCATTCAAAAAGAAACGACATAAACTTACCCGGGGTCTGCACGCAGTTTGTATTTGTAACATTGTTCCATGTTCTCAGCATAACCATTTCTTGCAACAAAACACTACACTACATGTCAGTTACTATTCAATGATGTTTATTTTTGCTATCTCTAAGCGCTATTTTAGATGCTAAAGTCAAAATGGCTTTTTATTTCGTTTTATTTACTTAGTTTGTTTCCATCGTCTCTTATTTTTAACAGCCGACCATAATACAAGTTTTTAGTGGGATTTGATTAGGTGGCTGACTGGGTTAGTAAGCGGATAGATTGTCCAATTGTTTCGATGATTTGTTGCCTGTTTTATTACAATCTGTGGTCGACAAGATGGTGGAGCACGCTTGACTTAAATACCGGAGTCACTGGTTAGTTTTCCACGGTAGTCATGCGTCAGCCCAGTTTATTTTCTAAGTAAAATGTCTACCATCGTTTCTTTATCCACCATCTTAGCTTGATTAGTATCAACGCCGTAATTATAATCCATTTATTTCTCATTAATCTTATTTGATCATACCTGTGTGCTATTTCTGTATGCCCATTTTAAAACTACTGTGGATCTGCAATATTTTGCTTCAGGGTATTTTGATGCTTATAGAAATATCAGTCCATTTAACTCGCAGGTAACATCATCAACATCGCTCTCCACAAATCTCTTGGAGTCACAAATAAATAACACTTAGCAATTATGTCACTATGTGCTACTATTTCCAAGATTCCGTCTTCTTGTCATCTAGTACCATCATTTAAACCAGAAACATTATTCTTATGCACTGTTACTTCATATACTAGGAAAACGGCAATAATTCCTTAAGTTTTTGCACCACCTTAAATCATTTGGCGCTATGCTCGACCGAGATACGCTCATCCGCATTTAATTAGCCCTTTTAAGGTGGTTGCATGCTTACGATTGGTCATCCGCCTGAGTTGTTGATGGTCAAGACATATCTGACAAGGAATGGGAGTTTAAATTCAACAAAATAACTAATACGCCTGCAATCCATGAGAATTGCAGTCGCTAAAAACCTGCTTATTAAAATAAATCAATAATCCACTTCGGTGATGGAAAAAGTCTCACAAATAGCAATAGTTCTTAATTTATAAGTAACTCTTTATTGTATCTTCAAGTTACTTATTAGAACAACTTCCGACTAGACACGACAATTAAACCAGAGCCAAAAGAACTAATCTAGACCCTTTATCTCCCAAATACAGACTCACAAATTCCATAACAGTCACAGATGTACTGTTTATGAGTCGCCAGATTGTAGCCAGCCTATTCACAGATCACTCTGTCGTATCACGATTAACATGTCCTGGCAACTTGGCAAATATATGTCTACACTTCAAATTATCTTATCTTCTTCCCATTAAGGTTCAATGTCGTTTGACTTGTGGTCAGTCAAATCTTGGTGGAATAGTATCTCAATTTACTCGGTTTGTAGGTATCAGTAACTGTATATTTATAGGATCGCAGATAGGTTAAAGACTGTTATTGGGATGTCCAGTTAGGAATGTTGGTTTTAATGCAAAAGCTGAGGAATTACTTGGTTTTATTTCTGTTGCAGAAAATTAGATGCCATTTATGTTTGTCGCGTTTATGGACATAGCTGGTTAAGGACTTCCTATTGTTAAATTTAAGTGGAATATTTTAGTATAAGAATCAAGCTGTAGCCTCTTGGCAGTGTCCATTTGGTGAGATTGACACTGACATACCTTCCTTATACAATTATACCTCCCAAAATATTCGTAGCTTAAATAAAATTGACGAAAATCTTTACCTTAGTATGAATATATATTATCACTGTATAAGACTTTATTTAATCACTAGCAGCGCCCCGCGGTTTCACCCGCACAAGATTCGATCCCATAGGAATATCGGGGTAAAAATCCTATAATTATGTTATTTTAACTGAAAATGATGACGTTCAAAAGTGCAGTTTAATTACCTAATTTAAAGAAACGTTTTGAGTTTGACTTTGAACGAATGATACCTACACACTGTAACTTTTCGGATATTATGTTAAAACTGTATTATACCCCGAGGAGGTATTCAATCAAACTTGCAGATGCTTGGGAACGCGTGGATTCCGATCGGTGATAAAATGCTATCAAACAAAGTTATGAAGGTAAAACATCATCATAATAATATAGGTACCTATAATATTTTCACCGACGCACCACGATTAAAAAGTCGCAAACGTTATGTACGTAATTGTGCATTAGAAAGTGCGCGTACGCACTCTCACGCACGTATTGTCTGATATCTCAACGAATATCTTGCTGGCTTCACACGACTTGTGCCCACTAATTAAACGGATGTACCCAACAATGTAAGGCTTATCGAAATTGGTTCAGTGATTTTGTAGAGAGCATTAAAATACCTAGATAAGTTCTATTTTAATGACTGTTGTAAACTGTTATTATGCGTGTGGTCTTGCTTGTTCGGGTGGTGGGTTCGGCCATTTTCATTTTTGAAAGTCTGTAAGATATGATCTTGTCTACGATGATCTATGTATGAAGATTCGGATTTGGAATGATTTGAGTTCGAAAGTATTCAAGTAATGCCGATTTGATGACGAAAATTGCCTTAACATTGAAATAGTGAATAGGGATGTTGCCTGTGTAAAAAATATATGATTATGTTTAGTCCGTCAGTTAGATTATAGAAAAATATTTGACACATATTTTTTCCTTTATCAAATCTATAAAAACTGACGAAGATAAAAAGCATCAAAGATCAGGAGTGGGAGCGTGTGACGTCACGGCCTGGTAGAAATTGTAGCGAGTAGTGACGTCACACGAGTTTTCAACGCACTGTATCGTCTTCAATTTTTGCTTATGTAAAAAAAGAAAAAATACGTGTCCAATATTTTTTGGAAATCTATCTGACGGACTAATCAGATGTTTTTAGTTAACTACCCTATTGTAGTAGAAAGCAATTTCACAGACCTCGACCAGATTTATAAAAAATGAGTCAATCGACAAAACCAATATTTGTTTTAAGTTCCTCATACAATTCTAAAGCTCGATTAAGTCGACCTTATTTTCATAGGAAGTCATAGATCTTCGTACCATCGATTAAACAGTGCAGTAACAATTTTCCAGTACAACTAGAACCTCAGAACAATCGGACACCTTAGACCGCGCTTGCTGATAACATCTCTTCCTGATTAGACACGGCTTACCATTGTTGTGGGTAGGAAGACTTTGGTACTTAGTCGTAGGTACTAAGGACGTACTAACGATTCTCGGTGAAAATGGACTCAGGTGAGAATGTCTTTATGGCGAGCTATGGGTGGCTCGCCGTCCGATAGCAACCAGGCCCGAGTCGACGGCGCGTCGTGTTCCACGCGCGCCTCAAAGAGCCGTCAGCAAAGAAGACGGGGCCCCATAGGGTCAGTGCCTGCTAGGGTTGCGGAATTTGTTCGAAAGAGTCACCGCGGCCCTGGAACGCAAAGGGCACAAGAAGGATCACGGGTGGGTTTTAGTCAGTAAGAGTCTGACACTCCCTTCCGCTCCGCCCAGAGCGGGAGAAGTCATTTGATGATTTCCTAGCCAGAAAAAAAAGGTGAGAATCTCTTTGGAAAAAGTTTGGGGTTTTCTTGTGATGCTTATGGTCAAGGAGAGGACAGTATTGTTTTCAAGTATGATGACAATATTTATAATGAGCGGGAAGACACAAGTGAATGATTAGCTAGTCCGTCTTCATTAAAATTTTGTTTGACATCATATTCTGCTGCTTTTGGTCAAGGAGAGGAAAGTATTGTTTTCAAGTATGATGACAATGTTCATAATGAGGGAGAAGATGACACACGTGTATGATTAGATAGTCCATCTTCATCAAATTTCTTCGACATCATATTCTGTCAGTTTTGTATAAAATACCAAACACATGCTTGCTAGACACATGTAATATAATTAGTGAAAAATTTGCATGCTTTCATTCTTGCAATGCCAAATACACACATCAAAAGTATCTAGAGATCAAGTACGTGCTTAGTATTGCTGCAGTTGATTATTATTTTATCTTTTTTGGATGGTTATTAATTCTTTTTAGTGAATTTCATTACTTGAATAAAGTATTTTATTTAAATGTTGTTAAGTTGTTAGCTGAGTTGTTAGTTTTATCTGAAAAAAATACTTTGAAATAAGAAGCCAGTCTGGAGGAGGTAAGATTTGGTAAATATTAATTATACAATTTTTGTTGTTAAAATTTGCTTGATTCCTGGATACTTTTGAAGTGTGTAATAAAAAAAATGTGTTTTCTTTTTTGTTCAGTGTGATAGTAGGCTCAATAAACTCTTACAATAAAATCATCATATCTTTTCATAGTAGTGGTAACGAGGAATCTAGTCACCATCAAGATCTTAGCAGCCGCGCTCCGCTGGCCAGCGAAGTAAAAAAACAACAATTTGTTTATTTACTATAGCACTCTTAATAGCTTGCAATTAATCTGCTTCAAGCTATAAGTTAGTGATGTTACTGATTATGTTAGATTTTGTATCGCTGTCTGCTTTTTTCGCTGTGTCAGAACAAATTGAGTTGGTTTTCTCGAAGATCTGCTTGAAGAAATTTCTTTTGGAATAAGCAGTGTTTTGTGCTCTTCTAATTATATTTGTTCTGGAAGCATTCAACCACTAGATAGATCAACGAACTGGTGAAGGCCACAGGAATCAGTTGAAGGGTGACAGTCAGGATCGGTTGATGTGGCGACTCTTGGAGGAGGCTTATGTCCAGCAGTGGAAGTCTTTCTCCAAAAGTGGCGATGATGATGACGTTATTAAATAAACAAATATATTGAAACGCTAGGTATCAAATTAGTCCTCAATGATGAAATCGATGTTACCATATTTCGTGACGAAAACCTTGTCAAAGCTGAGAAAGAGAAAAAAATCAAGTATCTCGACTTAGTGCGCGAGGTTGTCGACATGTGGAATATGGACTGTGGAATGGTGCCAATTGTCACAATAACAGCCAATCGAAGCTGGCGTTGGGCAGTTGGATGAAGAGCCTGATGCAGAAGGCCACACTCCTTGATATAGCTCGTATTGTGAAGGGGTTCTTTCTCTGGAGCCTTAACCACCGGTAGCTTGGACCCTGCTCTCGACACCGGCGGACTACTACGATATTCTTTTTTTTAAATGAAATATATAAAAATGTAAATTAGTATTAATGGTTAAATTAATACAGAAAGTACAGTGAACAGATAAAGGAATAATACTAACCTACTAGTGAGTGATGTAATCATGTGTGATATACATTGATAATAACATTCCAAAGTGGACTAGGTACTACTTTTTATATAAAAATGTAAATTAGTATGAATGGTTAAATATAATTAACAGACTACTAACTGTGACGTGATTATGTTACTGTCAATTTATATCAAACATGATCACATTCCAAAGTAAGATATCAAGATTCAAACTAAAAGCAAATTCCATAATGATTTTACATCTTGTAATAAAACTGATTCTACCATAGAAAATAAAGGAAACTCAAAAGAAAACAATTTTCCTACACAATACAATTCCTTGACATAAAAGTACAAAATCCAATTATAAAAAACTATGGAGTCACAGCAATCATGCACAATTAAACGCACGGTAGATGATATACAGTAGCAACAAACAAATTACACGTATATGTGTTATTAGATAAATCATTGGATGGAGACAGATCTGAAGATAAGACCCGCCTTATAGGTAAAGCAAGCACGAATGAGGATGTCGTTATGTTATTAAACAGGCTAATAATGGTTAGGAAAAAATGTTTGATTGCTTCCAAGTTCTTAGTAGAAATATTTTTAAAATGATATACGTTGTTGCTTTAATATTATGGTTTTAATCTTAAGTATTTTACATGGTGGTCTGATTTGGTCTATATGGAACTTTAAACCTTATTTTTGTTGATTTTCTTCAGATATCGTTGTTGTATCTGAAAGATTGAGTACATCGACTTGTTTACATTTTGGCAGTTGTAAATAAATGACTGATCTTTTATATTTAACTTTACATTCACTGATACTTTTTTGTTAGTTACAATTTTTAAATATTATGTGAGCACTATATCCCTTACTAGCAAACTTATTCATTTTACCTCTGGTGGTATTACTTTGTTGTACCTATTAATAGTATTGTACTTAGTGTTTTTTGGGTGCATCGTCCTCACACATAACCAATTGATTAATGTGTACGACATATTGTAAAACGTATATTTCAAAAGAGTAACCATGGAGTTTCTTATCTGTTCTTCTCCATAAGAATCTACTTTATATTGACAAACTGTTTTGACGTTCAAAAGTATCTTTGGCTTTCTACAAATGATAAGGTCAAAGTAAACTATACCATCATCTAGACTGGAACATTAGTAAAAGAAATATATATTAAAAAGTTCTGTCTGATGCATTCATTCATTCTCTCTTCAATATATTCGTCTTACCCCATTTAACCCGTCACCTCGCGGTGGAAACAATGATGTTAAATTAAGCACGACCAGGCACGGGTCATTAGGTCCCAAACAAGCAGGTGGGGGGTTGATTGATTCAATACATGTCAGTTAGGTGTGCAACCGACCGCGTGATTGACATGTTAGGAGACATGGGACAATGGAAGGCACGAGTTTTTTGGTGTGAAGTTATTTATGCCTTTATGGAAATTATTAGTGTCTTTTTTTGTTGAATTTTATCATAAGTAATGCTTGTGTGTAGCAGGCCAATTCTGTAAACATCTCGCCGTCGAATGTATGGTCTGTTTTAAGTTCACTGTCATTCCATCATCTTTGTAGTGATTTACAGCACACTTCATGTTCATTTCATCTAACTTTATACTGTGTCGTTTTTACTAGAATTATTCTTTAGCTTTTACTAATAAAACTTTTTGGTTCAAGTGGGGCAAACTGCACTCTTAGAACGTTAGAAAACCCTCTGGTTGAGACAACTCCAAATGTGGGTAGTTGCACATCAATCATGGATTAATATTGATGCCACTTCAACACTATCGACTGAAATGGGGATAAAATATATCCATGAAGACATAAAATCAAATTGATACCAACATAACCCATTAAAAAAATACCGACATCCAAACACCATTAGCCAGAAGCACCATCTTACCATCAACATATTTCCGAGATGGCATCGCACAAAGAGACAGACAGGAAGGAAGAAAGACATTTCATTGGCGTCGCGACAATCGCCATTATATCATCACGCCTCGTGCCAAAGTGGGCAGCCAGGCGTGACGCCCCCACTCATCGAATTGTGTGTTTTTAACAGTTGAGTCCTTGGCGTGCGTAGTTTTGATTTTTAAAGTTTATTGTTTGAGAATATTTTTTTTCTTGGTATAATAATTGTATGTCCTTCTTCCATTCTGACCTAATCCTACTAATATTATAAATGAAGTTTGTGCGGATGGATCGGTTAATGAATGGATGTATGTTTGTTACTCTCTCACGCAAAAACTATTGAACTGATTTAAATATGGCAGACATCTAGTTAATACCCTTGATTAAGACGTAGAATGCTTTTGACCATGGGAAGTACGTTCTCTTGCGATAGTACCTGTATTATTGTTTTTTCTTTTCTTTTCAAAATCCATCCAAAGGTTGTGTTGAAAAATCGCTTTTCGCGATAAGGCTGCCTATTGGGTCACCCTATGTAATGATTTCTTCATTTTTAGTTTCTGTAACGTATGTGGTGTACATAATAAAGAGTATTCTATTCCACGATGACTTACGATACCTCTTCGACTTTTTTCATCAAATTACTATTCTTGCTCTGGGCGCAGCGGAAGGGAGCGTCAGACTCTTACTGACTAAAACCCACCCGTGTTCCTTCTGCCCTTTGCGTTCCAGGGCCGCGGTTACTCTTTCCAACAAAATCCGCAACCCTAGCAGACCGCAAACAAAGCCTGCCATTGATTTTTGACTAGTTACCGCATAGTCGCTGACCTTAAGCCTGGTGGTGATTGATCAGTGAGAAGCCTGCCGTCCGGCCCTCGTTACTGAGCCCAACCGAGCGGCAACGTTCACATACTTACCGAGGGAAACCGTGATTGGACCAAATTGTTGGTATATTGACCCATCCAGGACTGCATGTATAGGGAGCGAGTTGAATGAAACACTTGAATTTTGGTTTAGATTTGGATTTTTAAGTTTTATCTTGCATTGCGGAATTTGTTCGAAAGAGTCGCCGCGGCCCTGGAACGTAAAGGTCACTAGAAGGATCACGGGTGGGTTTTAGTCAGTAAGAGTGTGATACTCCCTTCCACTCCGCCCAGAGCGGGAGGAGTCAGTTGATGATTTTCCATCCAGAAAAAAAAAGTATTGTCTTGCAATAGCCCTGGAATTGAGACGAGAATGTCCGTAAAGTTTTTGCGCGGTTTTCTCCATAGTGATCGACGCTTTGGAACGTGCAAATAGCTTCATATTTTGACTGACCAACCTTGATAACTTGTAAATGGTTTATTTGAAATAAATGCTATGAATCTTGAACAAATACTTCTAGTAAAGAGAGACGAATATTGGCCAAATAAAATGCCACAAGGTTAGCATAAAGTATGATACGCTACGATCACGCTACGATGAAAAGGAGCCTAGCAGCAATGATAATTGTTGCAAAAATGGTGTTATTTTTTCTCTTATATAGGTACTGTCGGATTCGCTAGTAGAATTATGTACACAATTTCCAGTGGAGTTTGGAAATCTTAGTTATTTTTACTGTTTTCCTATATATAAAAGGCCTTTCTATTTTCTCTATGGCTTGTGCCACGATCGATCAAAACTACTCGGATGAATTGTGATCGAGATTTAGAACATACAATAACAAGAGTAAGCAATTATAGATGCGCACGGCTGATAAGAGCTAGTAGTATGAGTTTTGCAATATTATTACAATTGGCTTTCAAAACTGGTCCAATAAGGTAATTATCTTCAACAGGTTTCTTTGTTAGATCAAGTTTCTCCTTCATTGCCAAATCTCATCAAGTTTTATATATAACATAGAGCACAGAAACACTTCAACGGCTACTGCTCGGGCATCGGGAGTCGATTCTAGGCCACCGTACGCGCGGTTCTGCGGAAGGCGAGCGTTGGCAGGCTCGCTGTCCTATAACAACCAGCTGCCCTACCATGACGTCTTAAATCCATCAAGATTCCTGTGTCAGAGAGAGACGGAGTTACACAAGACTATTAGCACTATCCCTTTCCCTCACACACATCATGACGGATTTAAGACGCCATGGTAGGGCTTCAAGTCCGGTTTGATGGCGCGTTGTGTTCTACGTGCACCTCAAAGAGATGCCACCTTCGAAGATGGGGTCCGTTGTATTGGCAACTCTAATCGTTATTGGAGCAGCAACTCTGTGTATTTAACATACTGTAATGATAAACATGTCTGATATCATCAGGTCCTAAATATATCTATTGTGACAATATTGCAACACTCCATTTATCGACATTCGTTCGCACCGCGGAACAATTGACTTGTGTCCATGCGAACTTACCGCCACTATTTGCATATTTGTTACTGGTGCGTAGAACACACTTTGCCTTTATTTTTTGTACAGCGATTCCATTTTGAAGCATAGTCATTGAAATTAAGGTTTGTTTTTCGATGAAATTTATACATCGAACGTAAAATTATTTTTGTATTTTTTGTTTCTACTATTTTACATTTTGCGTTTCTGAAACTTTATTTGATTGATTTTGGAACGTATGCGTTTGATTTACGATCAAAGGTTTGCAACTAAGTGTTTCGGTGTTTGTAAAGTGCAAGTTTGTGTATAGCAAAAGAGAACTTTGCTATTAGATCGGTATTTTAGTCATTTTCGTCATTTCTATTAGCATGTCAGTGTTATTGGGTGTGAAAAAGAATAATTACATTAAAGTTTTATGCTATCAGTTTTGCAATGATGGCCATCTTTCGTGATAAAAGTCATCCATTTTAAGCATTCAAAGTAATTTACTGATGAAAGATGGCTTTATTTGGATATTTGTCCTTTTGGGTGCTGACATCAATCGTCAAGTTCTTCCGTGATATGTCGACAGTATAAACTGAATTGATGTCGAAAATCTTCCGAGTTCTGGAATAGTTGCAAAATTATATTTCGAGGGATACGTTAAGAAAAAATCACACTCTGAAGATATTCACGTAATCGTGAATATCTTCAGAGTGTGATTTACCTACCTACCTACCCCTGCCTTTACCTACTAATGTAGGTTTTTTTTTAATTATTGCAAATAAAGCAAAAGGCACTTGCTGTGTCCTGTCTGTGCTTAGTTTTGGTTTAAATGTAGATACATATAGATCACGGTATTGAGTTTTAATATGACAAATGTCTAAATAAATTAATATTATGGTTGGAAACGTTCAAATTATTCAGGAATGAAGCTTTAGGACTCTTAGGCTTATAAAACAGGCCAGAGCCTTATGAAATATGATACCTTTAAATATCAAGCAGTAATAATATCAATCACTTTTACAATCTTGCAATCCACACTTCAAACTTGCAGCAAACCAAACAAGGCCACCTGTCCTCCATCTTGCAAACTGTTGCCATATAGTCTACGGCCATATCGAATAATATTCCACACTCTGACTCACCGTGCCACATCGAAATAATTTATCGATAACATCTAGTATTTCCCTTGAACTTCAGCCGTATCTTTGTTTTAAAATCTCATGTGTTTAAAAAATAACTTGCAATTACCAAGTCTTATTTGCATCTACAAAACCTTATACCTCTCCAAGCCAAACTTTATCATCAAGAAAATAAAGTTCGGGTTTGTTTGATTCTTTTATGTGGTAGCAGACGTCTGGTGTCATGAATATCTGTGGTATATTAAGTGTCAACATTTAGCACCTCTTTTGAAGTCGTAAAAATTCATATTCGGACGTGTTTTTAGTTCTCACGGTCAAAGTTTCTTTTCCAAGTATCTGACGCGCGAGACATCTGGCCATGGACAGGTTGCCGTCAATAGTCGGAAGCCTCTTTGGTCTATGCTTATAAATTTGATGGTTTACTTGAAATAGCCGCAGAGGTGTGTGAAATTTATAAAAAGAGGTATTTGATACTAATGTTTTGTATTTCAGATTTAAAGTAGATAGGTAGCCGTTGGTCGCGGCTGTCATTTGTCAAATACTCTACTATGATTGAGCTATGTCACACATAGAAATAACTAACTAATAACACAAAATGTGAAAAGTGACGGGTAAAGGCCATACAGCACGTAACTTTGTCAACTACCGTACGGGTTTATTATCAAGGTTAAGCAACGCTTGCCAAGGTTGGTTTGTGAATGGGTGACCATCTTATGATACCGAGTATCTTCCATGCCTCGAAAAGCTCGCTAAGCCATTGGTCCCGCCTGTCATTTGTGGATCTTTGGCAGTCGTTAAGGATTGTTAGAAGCCATAAGATCTGACACCAGTCTTGCCAAGACATACCGTGTTACCCAGTTAATGGGTTGTGGAGCCACTCTACTTAAAATACTGGTATTCATCTGAATCCGGTTTGACTGGAAACTGACCCCAATATAGTCGGGAAAAGTCTAAGTAGATGATTATGTCCTGAAAAATAAAAATTCCTGAAGATGACTTGACCAGCGGCGTTTACTCATGCTATTATGTAAGGTAACACGCAGCGGCGCAAATTGCGCTAATTCACTCATAGTGCGGCTCAATTTGCACGTATCACCTTTATTTCTGAGTTGAACGCAAACACGAAGTTGCATAGATGATCCTTTGTTACTTTGTAAGAGAAATATTTGCCTGTGTCATTTCCTTCTGAATTTACAGAAATTTGTTTTATCATTTCTAAGTTGTCTTTCGAGTTTAAACATGAGTTAGTTTCAGTCATCAACTGCGTTGCAGGGTGAATTCAGTTAATATTTTCCGTTTGACCACTACAAAGAAAGCAGTGAACTTTACTGTTAATTTCATTAAACATTTTCATGATCACACATCTGCCGTCATAAGCAAAAAGGACGTATCTACACAAAACGAAGTAACTAAATTCATACCTTAAGTTATTTTCTTAAATGTCAGGAATTGGCTACTTCGTTTTGTGTTGTTAGGGCCTTTTTTCTTATGACGGCAGAAATCATAATATACTAAAACTTGACTTAAATCCAACTCACTCTATCGCACACAAGTTGAGCCACAATACACTGTTCTTTACCTTCCTTCTTCTTTATTGCAAGATGTAACTTCTATCTTGTATCCATCGTCACCTGTCTCGGCCACTTCTTAAGAGTTGTGGTTTCAGTGACGAGTCGTGGGAACGGCGGCTGCGGATACGAATCTTAGATTAAAATTAGCGTTTGGTGTACATTATGCACTAGCCAGGACGAATGTGTATTTTTCTGGAGAAATCAAGTTCGATGTTTCACCTGCATGCACAATGTGACATTACTAACAGGTAAACCGCGAATTCTTTTTTTGTTAGTAAATGTTGAGTTCTGTGTATTTTGAGCTGTTCCAATTTCTTTTTCTTCAAATTAATATTTATGTATCTTTAAAAGTCGTTTCACTATAGAAAGATCTTTGTGAGCATTGGTCTCATCTTCTTATCATTCGTCATCGTTTTGACCATCTACATCTATATATTTAGGAGTATGTAGTCCAGTTGTTTGTATGCCACATGTATTAATATGATGACTAACATACCAGTGTTAAACATCTTAATGTAAATTGGAGTCATTGAAAGCGGAACTGGCGACTTTATGCTGTTGTGTCTAGGTCCTCATGACTCATATTTTGAACAAACTCATCAGCACTTCTCTGATAACCTTTAAATTAATTGGAATAAGGTTGAGAATACTAAACACTGAATGCAAATAAGAAGTTCTGGGGTAATTTTCTAGAGTTCCTTGATAAGAATTTGGGGTGAGTCAGTCAGATTTCGTCTGGTAGGTCAATCGGGGACAAGGACGTATTTTACAAGTTATTTTATTTGTTAGCACCTGCTCAGCTGAATGAACAATAAGAAATTGAAATTGATGACAAACACGATCTACTGGTTTTGTGATGATTTAGTGTAAATGGCAGCTGTCGCCAATAATACAATGATAACGTCGAAGCTTCTGTACTAGTACAACTATAGAGGAATATTAAATCCTAGGAATATAATAATAATAAAACACGTTTGATCATCTCCAAAAATTACATCATAATGTTGGATTTATAGACTGATAGGTAGTTTGGTAGAAAATTGTAGTTCGTGGGAGATCTGGAGTCGAAACTAAGCCTGTATTTTAGAACTCCAGGCCCCACACTACATCATAAATAGTTGTTGTCAACGTGGAAAATATTACGGAATACGGATGTGTGTGTGATGGTGTATGTGTGTGTATGATATCCATATGTACGTACATTTATTACTAAATAAATATTTTATAAAAATATATAATATAGGGAATATATTTATTTATGAATCGATGCTGCAGAATTTGTTCGAAAGAGACACCGCAGCTCTGGAACGCAAAGGGCACAAGAAAGATCACGGGTGTGTTTTAGTCAGTAAGAGTTTGACAATCCCTTCCGCTCCGCCCAGAGCGGGAGAAGTCATTTCATGATTTCCCATCCCGAATAAAAAAGTAATGTTAATGGATATGCTAGAAACACAAACCTCTAGAATAAATAGATTTTGAAAAGGTTTATCATTCTAGAACTTTCATGGAATCCAGTAAAGGTTATGTAAGAACAAAAGTAAGAAAAATCAAAATAGATATTTCCTTTCGTACGTTCAATCCACGACCACAATTTCTACATTATTTGTCTCTACTACATGGGAACCATTACTCGATGCCAGTCAATTTGCAACTCTATCGTTTGGGCAATAAGAAAGAAGTATAATTAATGGTGTGTCAAACAATATCTTTGTCAGAGCATAATGGGTGGTGGAATTATGTCAAACGTCAAATTAGATGTCTGCCTTCCTGTCGTTTGCGTTTTGTGTTACAATAGAAACGCTATTAAACGACAATGGAGGGCTGTCACACCGAACTGTAAGATCATTAATGACAAAACCTTAAAAACAGAAGAAGAAACGACTAGCATAAGCATAGTATAATCAGCCTTTTAACGTTCTCACTGCTGGGACACAGGCCTCCTCTCTAGGAGAGGGAATGGGCCGTAATCCACCACGCGGGCCCAGTGCGGGTTGGTGAATGTCACATGTCTTCGAATGTTTAGTTCTAGGACATGCCGGTTCCCTCATGATGTTTTCCTTTACCGTTTTGAGAGCAGTCGTGATGAAATTAATTATACAAAGTAATGCGCCAGCCGGGTTTGAACCCGGCAATTCCTATGTCGGGGCCATTACCACTCGGTCACCACTGCTCTCCGAGACGAGAAACGACTATTTAGGAAGAGAAACGACAAAAACGAGCCTTGTGAGGGCCTAGTTACTTTCACCATAGGTAATATGTATACATAAAATTTATCGATTGCTGATGTTATTTTTTTTAGTCTCTAATGGTAAACAACACTATCTATCAAAACAGGAACGCCACTAAAAAAAGCAGAAATGTCTTACAACCTCATTTTAGTGAGATAATCACAAAATTAAATAACAAAGAGTACCATTGTCAAAAAGGCGGCTAAAATTATTTAATCTCGTTCTCTAGATCCCTGTTTTCAATCGATTTACAATATTCGATACTCTATCTTAATTGAATTAATTTTTCCGGACGCTTGATCATGCAAGTCTCTGTACATCGTTCTCCCATATACATATGTATGTTTGTATGGTTTCCACACGAATGACGTAATCGTATAATTGTAAAATATATTGATTAAAAAGTGTGTCCGTGGAGTTTCTTGCATCTTCTTTTCCATAGAGATTTACGCTTTGGAACGTGCAAATAATTTCATTTCTTTTGACTGATCGAGCTTGACAATTCATAAGTGCCTATACAATTGTTAGGTTGAAATAAATGCTTTGAATTTGAGGATTTTTCAAAAACATTTTAAAAAATCATGAATAACCTCCATATATTTTCGGTACACTTCGGTGTAAAAACACGCCATATTTACTGGAAGGTTTTTATACGACAAAGGCGCCTTATTGAATTCTATTGAGAAAAATACGTGACAGTGAAATGATTACAGAAACGTCAGTAGTACCGATATTACTGCTGTCACCCCTCACATTGTGAGTCTTGATGATATGAATGACAGTGCCGAGGAACAGAGAGAAAGCGGTCAGTTTTGGATTTCAGTGGATTGACTATTGAACGGGCTTTTTATGTGGGAGCCTGAGAATTTTAGTTCTTGTCGTTTTGTTTATTCGAGGCCGAATGTCAAATATTCGTGGTATGGAAATGAGAAAGGATAATAATGATAGCGTTGTAAAACTTATAGTTTTGGTAAAATTAATTAATTCAATAGCAGTTATGTACTGAATATATTTATACATATGAGGTTCTTTTTTAACATAAAGACAGATTTTAAAAAGGCGCTATTGAACGCAAAGATAAAATACAAAAAAAAAATTGAATAACGTACGGTGAAGTACAATATAAGTTAAATCTTAATATTGAACAACATATATTGTTAGTTACGTCGAACTAAAAAAAAATGTTCTCACAAAAGGTTAAGGTATTTTTTTGATAATTTCAAAAGCAAAAGCAAGTACTCCAGTTAAATACTCCAACTTACTCAGAAGAAGTTACTTTAACCACATAATTACCATACAATCCATATTCAATGTTGACAAAAAAGCTACTTTTATTAAAATTCCCTTCAATCCGTGACTTCACGACCTCAAGGTCTCTAACGGTAAATATAATGATAAACAAACAGAGTATAAACATAAAACGTATTCTTGGATCGTGTATGAACAAGTATCGAATTTGTATTGTACTGTAAAATGAATACAAATGATGGTGGAGTAGGAATTTTAAACACGTTGTGGTTTCGGTCGAGTGGTTTACATGCGTGCTAAGGGCTGCCGACTGACGAATGAACGATGTGGTCCGCGATTGGGAATCGAATTGTATCCATATATTAATGAAGAGAGAGTGAGAATAAATTTACATGAACAGTTTGCTTTTAATATCAAAGTAGCGAATATTGACCAAAAAATATGGAACCTGTTTTTAATATCATTGTCAACTCAGACTGAAGAATATCTCAACAACTCACTCAAAGCATACATATTCAATGTATCAGAAATAACGAAACAGATAGTACAGGAATACGTTTAATTAGAACAAGAGACAATTATAAAGTATCATCGAAAGCATCTAATATATAGACAGCAACAAAACATTTACTTGTTGTTCTAGCTGCAACCAATTCTAAATCACACGACACATTGCATGCAGATATGCAAATCACCAAAATCAGTTGGCTTCATCCATAGCCTGTTCTCCATGACAATGCACATCGGTCCTGTCAATCAGGTAGACAATTATCGGTCTCCAGCGGACCGTGTCTAACCACCACCTCGCTGCTGAATTTGTACGACTTAGAATAACATGATTTGGTTGACTTGTTACTAACATTGCGGCGGTGATTTTTTGGTGTTCTGTGTGTAAAGTTTTTGTTGTTTCGAGTGAGTGGTGTATCATTGATCGGTTGTTAGTTTAATCTGTTAATATTTATAGCTTGGGTAACTAGGTCTATATCTGCGATAATATTTAGTATTGTTTAACTTGTTCACAATATTTTTTTCCGTATACTCGTACAAGTTAATTGGCATAGTCGACATTTCACTCGATATTTTTCACCTAAATTAGGCGACTTTCATTTTTAATTATTTTTGTGACTGCAAAAGATTTGTAATAATCAGGCCCACTTAGGGTATCCCAATACCCTAATTTTCATCTTTTTTCCATCGAAAACTAACTGTTCAACACATATTCAAATGCTCACCTGACAAACAACCATATCTGCATACTGAACACACTGCTCGCCTGATGGTCACAGTTCACAGCACCCATTCATACCTGATGACTGGTTGGCGACGAATTGATTGATGTTCTCGTGTTTATTGAAATGTGTCGTATCCTCTACATCTATTGTGTGCGTTGCGGTTGTATTGTGGCGTTCGACTAGGTCAGTTGAATTGATGGTAGTATGTTATGCATACGTATTTTTATTAAGTACTAGCTTTTAATAGCGACTTCGTACGCGCATATGCGGTTTTTTTCTGTTAGTAGGAACCTACATGCCAAATTTCAGCTTTCTTTGATTTTTGGTAAATTGATGGTGTGTTATATTATGTTATGCTGTAGTGTTTTTAAAAGGTTATTATTTAGTTAAAATTATTTAACAACTTCATTAAAGCGGCCAGTGATCTATTTTTTGTTGATATATTCTTGACTGCAGTAAAAAAACTAACACCAAGTTTCCTTCTTTAGTTCTTAGATTTGCATAGTAATAACCCCGGTTATGGTACCATTACATATTCTCCACTTAAATTATTTCGCAAAATACAAACAATTGGTAAGTTTTGAGTAGCGACAGTGCAATCCATTGTCAAAGTGCACAATAAAATTGAACCACTTGCGACACTTCACGACACGACACAAGGGGCATTGTCTGAATAGCTTGTGGGTTGAGCAATTTTTGGTTTGATTTGCTTTGGGCAATACTTTTGGCATTGGTTTGTAGATTAAGTTGTCTACTAGACCTTGAGTCTCTCGTAGAAGTAGGCTTATCTATGAGGTGAAGCCTTTATTGGTTGCTTTTAATTGTGCATAGTTATAACATAAGCTGCAAGACGTATTTTCTCAGAGGATTTACTGAAAAGAAGGAAAGAGTAAGACGTTCTTTTATTTTAATTACTCTACTTGATGACACATGAGGCCCAAAATGACATTTCGGCATGAATTGGACTCTTTATTACCGAAATCGCAGTAGAGATACAGAGATATAAGTAACCCTTTTTCTGAGACAGTTGATTAAAAATTTTTTTAGATCTTGATGAGTAGACGAATCTGCCTAGGCGAGAGACGAAAGAAAATGTAAGAAATTAAATCAATAACTTTCACCCGCCACCAAAACTTCTGAGAACATCCAAAATTAACATCAAACAAATAAGAGCCTCGGATCCAAAAATTTAACGATACTTATAGCTAGTAAGATGGCCCCGATGCACGTCGATACCGTAGCCGTTTAGATCGAAATCTACCCTCGGTATAAATTTAGACCTGATGCAAGCCATGCGTGAACCGGCGTAATTACTATCGTGATCGTATGTTGTAAGTGGCGCCATCTCTTGGCGAATGTTGGGAAGCTCTTATTGATTTATTGGTGGATCGTTATTTTCAAAGACAATTCTCTATGGTTATTTTGTTGACAGGCTGGGGAATGTATGCAAGTAGTGGTCGTAATTTTAGATATACTTGGTCACAGTCTGTAATTACCGACTTAAATATGAGTAAGGCTGGAATTACTGTAATCCATAGCTTAATTCGGTAAGTTTCAATGATAAATTCCACTTTTAGTTGGAAAGTTTGTGGGTTTTCAAGCGCATGTTCAGGGACCATGCTACAGAAAGGCAGATAAGTAAGAGTTGCGTACTCCATAGAAAATAAGCTCAAGTAGAGGGTAAATCAAAAAAATTCCTGAAAACGACTAGATAACAGGTTAATTTCAAATGTATTACTAGAAAGGTGTGAAATACAAAGCAGAAAATTGACTACTAATTTAAAACTATTCGTTTTGCTTTAATCCGAGAGAGAGGTAAAAAAATAATGTCTAAAGCTATGATGAAGCAATGGCAAAAGCAGATAACCAATCATCTAGTTCACGAGCACCAACAGGATGTCAATTCAACCAACAACTTTTATTTTCTTCAACCAAAATTCTTGCACATTTCCATCTTTATCCAAATTCTACCTTAGTACCTGTGACTAGAGTCTGAATTCTTCTAACCACAATGATAGTTGCACAAACATGGATGCAATGTTTAATATAATTTTTATTAAAGTACGAGTTCAGAGGAGCGAAGCTATCTGGGCTCTAATCGTCGCCTGTAATGATTACGGTTCGACGTAATTATTTCGAGCTGGCTGTCTTTGTAATGATTTAGAGAATATGGATGTGAAGGATAGGCGCAGTTTGAAGAGAGATCTGAGCGTAGTTGGGCTTAATATCTTTATTTATTTATGTACGCACAATACACATAGAAGAGTAAAAACAAATGCAGATAGAAGTATACAAAGTATCTGTTCAGTGGTAGCAATCGAACTTCAACAAATCACAGGACCACATAGTGAACCTATTTTAGCCTGTAGACAATATAAATGAACAGGTTTATGACACTAAATATACTGTCAAAGACCTTTGATGAACAGATATGTGATGAAATCTGTACTATATGGTTAAGTTGATATTGTAGATGCTTGCATATTGTAGTAGTGAATAAATGGCATCAACATATTTCAAAAGATCTCGGATCATTTAGATCTATGCGAGCACGCATGGTATATTACTGAACACATTATCATATAAAGGAGCCGTGTTCTAGCAGTATTGTAGGATAAGCTAGACGTAATATGATTTTATATGGAGTCCACGAGTCGATCAACAAGGATGAGCAATGCTTATCGAGATCAAGTTGTGGATAGATGATCTTAACTTATGGTTAGTCAAAAGCGCGAAAACCTGATACTAGTCTTGCCAAGGGCTATCTTGATACCCAGTTACTGCGCTGTGGAGGTCAGTTAGGCAGCAACTCCATGTAAAATACTGGTACTCAGTTACATTCCGTCTCAGTTTTGACTGGAAGCCGAACCGAACATAGTTTGGAAAAGGACAGGCAGACATATTGGTTTTAACATCATTTAAGGCCTTCCGAACGCCGGCCACATCCAGCACCTCAACACGCACCACTATTTCATTACGGTAATCGTAATTTTTACGTAATGGCAGCCAACTCGTGATAGTATCGCTGTGATTGCAAACTGCTGGATGATTACTAAATGCTGCGGCTTGCCTTACCCACGCTCCAAGCTATTGACGCTTGAAAATGTGATCGTGTTTCTTCAGATTGTGAAGGACTAAATTGAGGAGCTTTAGTTCTTAATATAGACAATTAAAAAAAATTGCATAATACAACAATTTTATAACACCATGACACATCTTACAGGCTCTACTGGACTGCAATGTCTTTAGAAGAATCGTCGTGCTGGGTAAGTTTTTTTATTCACTGATGTAGTGTCAGTATACTATACTCGTAGTTCCATTCCATACAGATAACAGTTCCATTCTCCAGTGAATTTTATCCTCAATTACCTACCACTATTTCTGACAAACCAAAAATGACCATGGCATTAGATTCGGCTCTAAAAGTTTGTGTTCAGATTTAAATAAAATAAAAATTGCATTACTAGAGCATGATTACTGTAGGCTTCCTAAGAACGCACGTCGCATGGTGTTACTATAATTATAAAATCTACAAAAGTTGTATTCCTCTCCTTATTATTTTCTTAATCATATTTCTTTTCAATTAAACCATACTTCTTTTCAATCCTACTAGAAACTCCAATTCAGTTCAACCTACAACCATAATAATATCTAAACCATAGTTACTAACTGAGCAAATACAGGAGGTGTCTAAAACGACAGTTTAATTGAGTATGGCTGGCGATCATAATCTTCGTGTAATTGCTATAATAAAGGCTGTTATAAGGTTATGGAACTGTTTCACACCATGTGGCGTTGTATGTACCTATTTGAAGAGATCAGAGTGTTTTCTGACTGAATTAAACATTGGAAATTAAGTATATACTTAGATTTAAAATCACCGTTTTTTTTTTGAGTATGGTGCATCTTGTCTCCTTCTTTCATACTACTCATAGTCGTCATCTTACTTAGTCACTTCTAGAAATTATCATTTTCCACACATTTCATTCATCGTTTCTTTTGATTTTCTTCTTGCTGTCTCCACATTTCGCATATTTTTTCGAGACTATTTTCATTTTCTCTAGATCTTCACGACATGGTCCTTGGAACTTGACCTACAGTAATTTATTTAGTGTTTTAATGTAGCCGATAATATTCTCAAACGGCTGACCAGCACCAGCACCAGCCTGCCTATTACATGGGTCTTTGAATATATTTCAAATACCCATGTAATAGGCAGGCATTATTGCCAAAAACCGGGCAGACCAGATTCCAAGCTACCGAATAACAGGTCAGTGAATTGATGATGACAATTCAATATAGGATCTCACGCTCCACACCATAAACGAGGGAGTTTCTTTTATTCCAAGTAGAAAATAACAAAGTAACTATGTATGTATGTTTTTTCTCTCCAAAAGTTTCAATTACTGTTTAACCACGTGATAAAAATGGTATAAAACCACTCGATAACAGTTTTGTAATTAATGATTTGCATATTGATGTGGCGAATCATAATTACCATCTTTAGTCTTAAGCTGTCATAATTACCTAGCTACTTTACAAAGTCTCTCATACTATACTAGCTTTTGCCTGCTGCTTCGTTCTCGTGTCCTCAGGATATGGGGTATTTTTTTCGGATTAAAATTAAACCACGGCTCAACGAGAGCATGACTTTCTATTAGAGAAGGTATTTCTGCTATCGAATTAGTATGAGTCAGTGATATTGGGACGGTTGACAGAACAGAACAGAATAAAAGTATTGCAACGGTACCAAGTAATGTGGGACAAGGAAAGGAAGATGATAGATCAGTACTTCTGAAGATTTCCCTTACAAACAAACAAACAAACAATTTAACCACGATGTTGTGCAGAACTGGAAATCTAAATTTAAACTTATTTCAAGTTTAAATTTAGATTTCCAGTTCTGCTGGTTACTCTCTGATCACTTTGAAAGCTATATAAAACTAGCAGATAACTATAAAAACTTTTCACACATTACTCAGTAGTTCCCCAGGGCATTATTCTAGGCTCACACCTGATATTCCCAGAAACCAAACAGATGCTTAAAACTACCATTTTTATGAGTAGAAAAATAAAAAAGTAAGCACAGCCATTAACCACTAGCTACCAGTGTGAGGCGTTTAACCGAACGGTTACAATTTTACAGTAACCGCTATAAGGCAATAAGACATGCGTATCGTACGGTCGTATGCTTCTATCTGGATTCGGCATCTTGAAAGTACTGCACGCGCGGACGTGTTGAACTTGTGGGTAGACGGTGACAGCGGTGGTTTGGATAATTTTGAGTCATCATATTTATTTAGGGAAAATTTATCATAAATAATCATAATGCATGTAGAAATAACTTTTTATGTACAGATTAAAATCCTAATGGATAATATAAATACGAAGGTTTGTTACGCTTTCAAGACTACATATATCGCCAAATGAATATTGACGAATTTTTGGACGTAGTTAGACGGACTCTGTACAGAGTTATAGGTAACATTAACGCAAGCAAATCCGCGGTCAAAAGCTAGTTATCACACAGATATCTCTCTTTAATATGTAGATATCGTAGTCCACTAAATTAATATACTTTAGAACTAACTTTCTGTGTGTATTTTTGAAACCTACCTGAAATAATACTGCACTAAAAACATATACCGGTTTGATTAATACTACACTAGCAGCGCTCCATGGTTTCACCCGCGTTGTTCCCGTTTCCGTAGCAATACGGGGATAAAATATATGACACTCCAAAATAACGTAGCTTTCTATTGGTGAAATAATTTTGAAAATCGGTTCAGTAGATCCAGAGATTACCCCTTACAACGTCACAAACTCACAAACGTTACCTCTTCATAATACATAATCAGCCTTTTAATGTTCCCACTGCTGGGACACAGGCCTCCTCTCTAGAAGAGGGTATGGGCCGTTATCCACCACGCGGGCCCAGTGCGGGTTGGTGAATGTCTTCGAATTTTTGTTTCACATTTTAATTTCACAAAGTAACGCCTGTCTGAGTTTGAACACACGACTTTGAATTCGTAAGCCGGGGCCGTTAACACTGCTCCTACCTCTTTATAATATTAGTATAGATTAGCAACCATAAACGTTAACATGTATTGACAAATTGAGAATCGAAATAAAAGCCTTCATACACATAGATGCATCCCAAACACTTCTGTACCCACCAGTACGACCAACGACACGTCACAACTCAAATATTCCGAGAAACGGCAATAATTCTGAACAAAATCCTCGACTCTTGTATTAAATATGAATATCTCACTGATTTATGTTTTCGAGCCGGTACACATTAAAGTGAAACAACTGACATTTGACAGGAGAGCTCATTATATCGATCGTTAAACTTTATCGGTGTCATTGCATGCATAGTCCAAATCAACATCTATTAAGATGACGACTGTAAAATTATTACTAAAAAAATCGAATTAGTCCGTCAGAAATATTTTCAAAAAATATTGGTCACGTATTTTTTATTGTTCCACGTAAATAAGAAACGCTGAACGAAAAAAGAATGATACAGTGCGTTGAATATTTGTGTGACGTCACTACTCGCTACGTCACTAGCCCCCACTCCTGAACTTTGATGTTTTTTATCTTCGTAATTTTTTATAGTTTTGATAAAACAAAAAATACGTTTTCGATATTTTTTTAAAATTTATCTGACGGACTAATTAGATTTTTTTTGTCAAATACCTACCATATTGCAGAAAATCTTTGTCAACGCCATTTTGTGATTCGTCATTGATATTTCGCGTTCCTTCTTTACGATCTAATTTGTAATAGATGTAAATTGTGGTAATTACGTTGAGTTTGTGCTAGTTTTAGTGTGAATTCTTTCGTTTGGTTTTTCGTCATTTTGATTTGAATATTATGTGATTTAGATGTTAGATTATTTTAAACTAGTTGCCGCCCGCGGCTCCTCCCGCGCAAATGTCGAAAAATATCCCAAGGGAACATACTTCCGGTAGAAAAAGTATTATATGTGTTATTCCAGACTATAATCTACCTCTATGCCAAATTTGATCGAGATCCATTCAGTAGATTTTGCGTGAAAGGGTAAGAAACATCCATCCATCCATACTTACAAACTTTCGCGTTTATAATATTAGTAGGATAAATTAATAAGTTCATATTAGTATTATTAGTTAAACAAGTTCAAAATTCCTGTCTTACTCTATGATCTAGGTACTACTTTCAAGATAATGTCTCAAATTCTTTAACTTATATAGTGTACATAATAAAGAGTATTCTATTCTATTCTATTACTTTCATAAGACATATTGAAGATTACTTTATTGTGCACTAGCATTACCAATCAATACAACAAGATCTTTGAAGACATAGAATTATTTTCTATCTCTGCTCAAAAATTTAAAAATCTTGTCAACCAGATAATTTTAGATTATTATAGTTAGTTTTTTATATACTTATTTTCTTTCCCTCTCTGTATTTTTGTCTGTCTTTAAGTTCACTAGTAATTACTATTCTGTTTTAATAGGTTAACAATAGCGCATTGTTAGATATAACTTTTGATATTTTGTGGAGAATATCGTAGGTTTTCATTTATAATTCTTTTATAAGTGCCTGTAACTTAGTATAAGATTATAATGGGTAACTGTTTATTTTCCCAAATAAATAAAATAAAATAACGCACAGATATATGGTAAAGATGATGCTACTGTTGGAATCTATTAATCTTTTTGCTTACTATCAAGTCTGCCTTCTTGTGTGACCTCAAAAATTCTAAGAAAATTACAAACACTCTTAGAAACATAAACTTGAGAGAGATGTTACATTCTGATCAATCAAAAATTCCGATACACAATCAGATTTCTCCATGATAAGATTTTGTACCAATCAATGGAAACCACAGATCAGATAATTAATTAAACCATAACAAACCATCAACATACGTGCTTGGAGCTACCAACACAGTAACCACACATCAAAGCCATCTCGAACCCAAAAACTATCCGACCGATCAGGTATAGAGACATAAAATTTTATAGCCTCCAGAAACTTGGAACCAAAAAAACCCGATAAAAATTCGATAAAAATCGGTAAAAAGCCGATGCACGTACACGACGCGGTTTTTCTCGGAAACAGCCGATATCTTGGAGTATAGAATATAAAGAGAAGTTGGTAAGGTGTTAAGAGTTCTGTAATTGATTTGAAATGCAGCGCGTCTCGGCCATGGGACCCATAATGGGCTGATCGACAAGCTAAGATTATTAAATACTATAGTTACCACTGATGTCAAATGTTTTATTGGCTTACGTGACTATTTATTGTGGTTGAATTAGTAATTTACTACTGTTGTTGTGTCTAGTTGGACATTGAATGCTTGTTAGTTGTATGGACAAATTACTTGAACATTTAGATACGCACTTTCGGTTGTAGTGTGTTGTAGAATTTTGAGCTCCTTGAAATTTTAAATGAGCTTTGCACGCATGAAGTAGCAATTAATCCCAACGGAACATATTTCCGCGATACAAGTTCTATGTTATTCGTTTTGCCGTTGAGATGTCAAAAAGTAAAAAACACCCAGACAGATATATGAATGGATTATAGCTTAACTTAACTTTATCGTCTCGGTGCAAGACTTTCTTGCTTATATTCGCTCCCACTGATTAATTTGCGCTGACTTCTTTCATCAGCATCACTATGAACAACAAATTAACCTGAGAATCAGCATACAGATATCCACCACAATTCTCAAAACTCGCAATTCTCATGTGATTCAAAACCTCATAAAAACCGTAACAAAACACAACCCGACCAACCTACGATTTACACTTACAGTCAACGGAATCCCCGTAACAAAAACGTAAGGAGCCATTGTACAAAGCGCAAATTTCCATAAGGACTTTGTGGGCCAAAACTTTGCTCCACAGACACAATAATTTACCATTTCTTGACTGTTAATAGCCAATAGGATTTTCTGTCCTCGCTCCGCACCGCAGGGAGAATTCGGGAACTCATTAGGGGTATAATTTTCACAGCAATAAACACCCCGCGATAAATATCAGCCCCCTAAAAGGGGTGAGTGGTGAGTACTGTTATTTTTGGAAGATGTTAGTTTGTATTTAAGTTATAATAGTAAGTTGTAATTTGGTTGTTTTGAACGAAAGGAGACGCTGAAAGTTGACTAAGACTGGTATTTTTACTGCCTTGTTGAACAAATTAGGAATCGCCTGATCTTCATTATTATCAGAGCCAAAATATTTCCGTAAGTTCCGTTAAAAGTTTCCGTTCCAATAAGCGTATCGACTATAAACAATGCATGAAAGTATGTAAAAGATTTTTCTAATGTAGAATTTATTTTAGACAGTGCAGTGCACGCAAAGGGTTTGTCACGGTCAGATTAAAAAAAAAAACAATATTAAAAATAAAATTATCTTTTTAAATAAAATTTCATCAACTATTTATATACTCGTATTCAATACAGTTCTGACTAGATCTTATCAAAGACACAAAAAAAGTATTCAAAATACAAAAACAGTAGCAATCTGGAGCCGTACCACTAGTATGTAATGAAGAGATGAATATCAACAACTGGCATAATATAGATACATATAAAAATATCGTATTAGTCGGTCAGTGCGGTGTCGATTCCGAGTATATCGAGATAATATCGAATGAAGGGGACCCACTAATTAGTGACGATCGTTATTATTTGAAATATAACTATCGAAGATGTTAGTATTAAGATTATGTTATGTGGACTGTACGAGTATGGCCAATTTGTGATAGTGACTGGATATTTGTGGGTTAGAAATTGTCGAATATTATTGAGTTAACAATCTTATACTAACAGCCGCACGGGTCAATCTTTAAGGTTGGTCTGTGGATGAGTGACCATGTTAGCATAGGTACCGAGTTTCTTCCGTACCTCGGAAAGCACGTTAAACCGTTGGTCCAGGCTGTCATTTGTAGATCTTTGGCAGTCATTATCAATTGTTAGAAGACAGTAAATCCAAGTCTTGCCAAGAAGTACCGTGTTGCCCAGTCAATGGGTTGTGGAGGTCTGGTAAGTAGCCACTCCATGTTAAATACTGGTATTCAGCTGAATCCGATTTGACTGGGAGCCGACCCCAATATATAGTTGGGAAAAGGCTAGGCAGATGATGATGGACAATCTATAAAGTAAATTTTAAATGGAAAGAAGTCATGTAAAATAAACACCAGGCTTATTCATAAAACAATCTAAACAATCATAAGATTAGATTGTTTTATGAATAAGTTTTAATACCTACTGATTCCAATTATAAAGTTAATCTTCCGATAAATATTCAAAAATAAGCATGTATTTATTTTTTTCATAATACATTCTAATAATTACCAATCGAACATCACAATCACGGAGTCTAAATAAGGATCAATTTCAAAAACTGCAGTGTCATTTACAGTTCCAAAATATACAAAATCTCTGTTCGGAAATTGGCCACTGTCCAAAATTTATTTGCCATAATCATCTGGCATAACGAGAAATATATCCATCTACTTCTTCGGGAACTGCACTCACACTAGCTCTTCGAAATTCTCCAGCCCCACTCTTCAATATCCAGTCCATAAGTCACAGCTGCCTCTTACAGGACTCTTCATTTTAATTCCAGTTCCTGATCGGGACCGGAATGCTGCGGCGTAATTATATGAACCCTTTCGGCACTAAATTCGTGCCGTGGCGCAATTTAACTCAATGTTTGAACATGACTCGTTTTATTGCCGTCTACAAATTAATAGCGTTAAGGTCAATTATTAAAATAATTACAGGATTTTTGGAATTTCTTCGCTTAGAGAAGTTTCGCTCGAAGTTATAGGCTTTTTCCATTGTCCTGTTCAATTATTGTGGTTGTTACTTTCAATCATGTCGTGTTTTACAGGCCACTTGGCCGCTTGTACCTACACTAAAGAAATAAATAAAAAAAATAAGTCATAGAATTGACATGCACTAGTGCAATCGCTTTTCAATTTAATCATACATATATCACATTATTGACACTTTCAGTGAGCTGGCTGTTACTTTGGCCAGGGCCCAAGTCTTCGGGAGGGGGCTGAAATGGAGTGCCAGTAATGGTCCCATTGCAGCCTCCTCCAGAGACAGGTCGGCCGCTGTGCTATTGCGCAGTGGCTGATGCCTGTGGACGGTGAGCGTGGGTGGCTCGCCGTCCGATACCAGGCTGAGTCGACGACGCGTTGTGTTACACGCGCGCCTCACGGAGCCGTCAGTATCGAGGACGGGGCCCCATAGGGTCGGTGCCTGCTAGGGTTGCGGAATTTGTTCGAAAGAGTCACCGCGGCCCTGGAACGCAAAGGGCACAAGAAGGATCACGGATGGGTTTTAGTCAGTAAAAGTCTGACACTCCCTACCGCTCCACCCAGGGCGGGAGGGGTCATTTGATGATTTTCCATCCAAAAATAATAAAAAATAAAAAGGGCCCCAAGTCTGATATTTTTATAAATTCGTCATTCCAACACGATCTGCAAAATGCATAATGGTTGAACATTGGTCGGTCAATGGTCTTGTAATACTTTTTGATAACCGAGCTATTAAAAGCAATAACTGCACAATGACTTTCTAATGGTAGGTTACTGATCAAACGAACTGTCAAAATTTTAGCAGATTACTGCTTACCTCTGTTATTCATTAGTCATTATTTACGAGATTACCGTTCTATGCCATTTCTTTCAATGGAGTGTCAGTTGTTGACCACTGGAAAGTCATAGTGACGCTTTTATATTAGTAGATTACCAAACTTGTTAAAATCAACCATTATGAAATCAATGATAGACCATTCTGACACTATTCTAATAGCAGACTTGGGGCCCATAGGCTTAGCGTTGCCATTCAACGTGGCAATGCCGCCAGTCTCTTGGGCACATTATCAGCTTTGAAAATGAAAACAAATATCTAGTTTTAATTTCCGCGAATATTAGTGGGTTGCAGGTATGCACCTCCCTCGCGGAAATTAAAACTAGATATTTGTTTTCATTTTCAAAGTTAAAATGGATTTCCGCAAAGTAACGCCTGACTCAATCAATTTTACATTATCAGCTGTCAGCGTTGAGGACGAATTTATTGATGCTATATTTTAGTTTGTTGTTAGTTTAGTTTATTATCTTAGTTTGGTTTTAGAAAATATATCACATGACACATTATGAACAGTTACTGAATTCTAGACTCTGCTTACGCTGCTGACAATGTTTTCTTGTTCCTTTAAATTTACAGCCGAAGCCAAATGAATCATGAGCACCGTAAGTCTCAGGTCCTAATTGTAAATCAGTTTAAGGAAGAAAAGAGAAAGTTTCTGAATTTCATCAATAATATACACCAATATAGCGTTAAATTATTTGTGGAGCTCTGCAGGGGGCTCAGAATGTGGTCAAGTGCATTTAAAACAAACAAATTTAAAAACGATGGCAGAAAGACGGGAGAAATTAACTCGTTAATGTTTTGATTTAAAGCAATATCTATGAGAGTAAATTTGAAATAGATGTTGTCTTTGACAAATATGTTAAAAATTACCAGAAGAAAATATTCAAGACATAGAATAGCAAATATGCCAATGCCTCATTCATATCAAATCAATGATTTGTTGATGTTAGTTTAGATTTTCTTGATCTGTGATCGATAAAATAATATATTTAATGAATTACTCATGTTACTCCAAGACATATCCTCATTCCAAGTGTCACTCATTCAGATTGAGAACAGCTGTTGTACCTACAATACCAGTCCCTTGAATCTGTCTCCATAATCGAATTCTCCAATATAATATTCTGTCACATTTTTAATTTTATAAAAACTCGTACATTTGTCTTCAGCTTTAACTTTATGGTCCATTATTTATATATTAATTCTTGAATCTTCAATACTTTACACTTTTGAATTAAATCGATTGGATTATATTAAAATTTTCGTATTCCGCGCGTCTGAAGTGTCATTCGCATAAGTTTTTATTGTGTCGTAAATTCTATATTGTTTTATTTCCGTTTTTTCTTTTTTTGGTTTGGCCGTATTTTTGTATTGGATCGAAAAGGTTAAAACTTATTTCGGAAGGTCTTACGTAATGTCGCGTTTAAAGCATTAATGTAATATGAATGGTGCATTAAAAAGCCGCTTCAAAATACTTAAGCAGAATTTTGAAGCATCCTGTTCGGTCAGCTCCGCTACCATCACGGTTACAGGCTCTTTTGATAATTTGTGCTTCTAAGATCTGAATCTTTTAATACAACCACAATTATCATCATCGTGTTTCGAGTCTTGCCAGTTTCTGTAGGGCTCAGTGCGACAGGTGTACCAATTTCTTTTTGTTTCTCATCCTGCTGCTGTTATGGACCCTCTTTTCATTCAAATCATCCATCATAAACAACATACAAGATAGTATAATCGATATAAAAATTGACGATTGCAAAGCTGACTTAAACTTCATATTTGTGCGACCTATCTGGTCCTCCAGCCCCCAAACAGCACATCACCAGCCATTAACAGTTACCCATTAACACTTTTAAACCCATCCTGAATCAGAAGTATCTTAACCACTGCACATAAATCGAAGGGGGTGGTTCAACCCTTACACACATAAATCTAGCGTCTCGACCACCCCTAATGGGGCGTCTTTGTTGCGTCTAGATGTGAAGGGGCCTTAATCGAACAAATGCAAATGTAGTATTATTGTAACTGTCTATTATGGGACAGATCTTTGTCTTTGGAATCTTTATGGCTGATTTTAGTGATGGGAAAAAGGGTTATTTTCTTTGTGAAGGGATGGTTGTCTTAGCTTGATTAAAAATGTTGCCTTTGAGTAGCAATAAAGGGTCTAAAATGTATATGATATGAAAATATGAATCGTATTAAAAATTGTAATAGGATAAGAATATTTATTACTGCATGAATTAATACAAAATTTGATGACGCATATTTTAAATAATTCAGGAATCGAGTTACACCGTTTTTTCTAGCTTTTCCCGAAATTCAGTTTTCAGTAGTCTTTAGAGATTATAAACTTTCGATAAATTGTAAATTTTGGAACAGTTTTTTACGCATCAAAATTTGACATTCTATATACACCCCTAGTTTTTAATTAGTACAAATACTTTAAGGGCTTATTAGAAAAGGTCTCGTTATTATTTAAGAAAAGTCTCAAAAAATTATGTTCATAAACAGCAAAGTTATTAGCGTTTTTTATATCCTAAAATACCACTCAACTTATAAAAGTATTTTTTTTTTTTTATTTATTTATTTATTTCCAAAATACTTAAATCTATTTTAACAATGCTTTTTGCCACACAACGAAAACCTCTCAGGGTTTATCTGTGTGCTGGCGAGCCGTTTATTTAATTATTACAAATTGATGTTGATACAGTCGAACTTGCATGATAGTAAAATAATTATACATAGACTTTATGTGTAAAGAAATACTTTGACTTACACTTGTAGCTTTTCGAACTCGTTTTGTATAAGGTTTGTAAATCTTCTGGAAGTTTATTAAGAATGTAAGGTACTAAATATTCTGCAATCCTCATTCCGTACACATTGTTGGTTTTTGGTAGAATGTATTTATTTTTTAGTGTAATGGACCTCAAGAAGTCAGGTCTTGTTTTTTCGGTTAGTAACTCAGGCCTATTTACTTCAGCAAGGGTGAAAAATTCAACTTTATTGAACACATTCATAACATTACAGTATTTAAATAGATCATCATCATTGTTTTTAAATTTATTTTTTATATGTTTAGGTGTAATGACTTTTAATATTCTTAATTGTAATTTATAAATATCTGATAGGTATGTATGGTAAGTTCTCCCGTAGCTGCTGAGACCGTAGTTAATAACCGAGTCTGCCAGGGCCATGTATAACATTCTTAGTGTTTTATAAGGCAATTTATACTTTAAGATGCTAAGTTTACCTATAATAGACCTCAGCTTGTTGCAAACGTATTCTTTGTGGGGACCCCAACAGAATCGGCTGTCAACTATTAGACCGATGTACATGTGTTTATCGACTACTTCTAGCAGTGGGCATGCGCATGCCTTTGACGAGGTATGGAGGCAAGAATGTTCGTGTGCTATAATTGTCGGTATGGTGGTACATTTGTTGTGTGATGAACGTATGTGAACAACTTTGGTTTTAGATGCGTTAATTACTAATCCTACGTCATGAGCCCATTTACACATTTGATCGAAGTTAACTTGTAGGGATTTTTGAGCATCGGAGATGTTTTGATTGGCGACTAAGATACATGTGTCATCTGCAAACTGGTATACGGATCCCGAGTTTATAGCGTTACTCATATCGTTGACATAAAGCAAATACTCTGTTGGTCCTATTATTGATCCCTGGGCTGTTCCTTGCGTGGATGGAACCTTTGTACTAAGCTCATTTTCTATTTTAACAGTGGTATATCTGTTTGTATGATAACTTTTTAGTAATTCCAATAAAGGTCCTTGTATTCCGTTTCGTGACAGCTTATCATAAAGTATATCAAAACGGAGCATATCAAACGCTTTGCTAAAGTCTATAAAAAGTGTCAATACATGTTTTTTTTCATTAAGGTGTTTATTCTATATATAACTTCATCAGTAAACTCTCGTAATAATTGTGTCGTACTCCTATCTTTCTGAAATCCATATTGTTTATTGTTTATTACTCCGTATGTTTGTAAAAAGTTATTTATTTCATTACCAATATAACGTTCTATGATCTTATCAATACAAGACAATATGGTGATTGGACGGTAGTTATTGACGTCATCACGTGGACCCTTTTTGTGGATTGGACGTATTACCCCTATCTTTAAAAGATCGGGGTACGTACCAGTTCGCAAGCAACTATTAATTAAATGTGTAATAACTGGAACTAATTTATCTGAGACATACTTAATGTCTTTGGCTCGTATCCCGTCATATCCCGGGCTTTTTCTATCGTTAATTTGATTGATAATTCTTTCAACTGTATCTTCCCGCGCTCGTTTGATTCTTATCGATCTATCAGGAACTATCTCGTAAGTCCGTTTGTCTAGAATAGGTACATCGCATGAATTGCTTAGGTTCTTAATATTACTATTAAATTCTGACGCGAAGGTGTTGGCTAATGTTAATGGATTCGTTCGAAAAGCTACCAGTAATAAGTGTTCAATACTTTGCATAATTTTGCCGGTTAGGGTATTTACAATGCTCCAAATCTTTTTGCTATTTTTGAAATTTTGGGAAACTTCCATCATTATTTGTTTATTTTTTATATATTGTGTGTATTTGTTCGTTTTATTTCTATATCTATTATATAACAGCCTTTTTTGTGGGTTATTTTCATCTTTGAGCCATATATTATATAGTGAATCACGCTTCATACACATATTTTTAAGTCTTTTATTGGCCCATGTACATGTGTTACGTTTACTGAGACTGCTTTTACTAACTGTGAATTTACAATTATCATATATATTGTTAAATTTTGTATGTATGAACGTAACAATTTCATTAGGGCAATTATATTGAAGGGGTATGGTCCAGTCTATATTATTCAATTCATTGTACACTCTGCGATTATCTATCTTTGTTATTAATTGACTAGAAGAGTGTGAGTCATGCTTGTTTACCGCGCACATTATAGCGCAACCGGTTATGCAGTGGTCGGCCGGCGAGGTATTAACAACAGATGTATAAATGTTATATGAACTAGTATTCCGGATAAACACATGATCTATACATGACTTGGTTATTTTATCACCATATTTTTCTATGCGCGTATACGAACTAATACTACTAATTAATCCCAGAGTGCACAACGAATCTAAATATTGTTTTACTAAGGGGTTACATAATTTTAAATCTATATTTATATCTCCCATTATTACATAATCCTGTTTTATGGGACTCTTCGCTACTATAGATGATAATTCTTTTATAAATCTATGTTTTGATGTGCCAGGCGGTCTATATACGGCACATAGGCCGACTTTCAGACTATTAAAACTTATTTCACCGGTCACACATTCAAACTCTTGTGTACACAAGTTACTATATCTCATGAAAGATGCAGACTTATGAATATACAATAACACACCCCCACCTCTTCTATTGGTTCTTAATTCTGAATGTAGGTTATAGTCAGGAAGCCCAAACATTTGTATCAAATCATTTTTTATGTTCACTTCCGTTAATAACAGAATTTGAATTGTATACTTACTGTTTAACACGATATATTCAATTTGAGAAAAAATTATCTTGATGGATCGTATGTTTACATGAAGAAAGTATAAACAGTTTTGTGGTTCCGGTATGCAAGAAGTAAAATCATTCCATGTTTGGCAATTGGTTTCTATTATGTTATGGTTTGTTGTATCCAGATTAAGGACTAATTTTGGTTATGCAATTACGGTGGCAATCAAGAGAAAAAGTGTAACTCACCTATTCCTTATCATGGGACGATTTTACCTTCTCAATATCGGCTATCGAGCGAATTGTGGATATTTTTTTTTCTTGTTCACTTTTACGCACTAATATATTTCCGTGTTTGCACCATATATAGCTAAACAATCCTTTTAGTTCTTCTTTTGTTTTCCATAATAAATAAGCCGTAGATGGCGTCAGACACTCCCGAAGATAAATCTTCTCAGCTCCGTCTTGTCCCATGCTAGCAGCAGATATCGTCGTGGTTTTAGCAGCGTCCATCCACAGATCTCGGTTTCCTTCTCGCAGCATTACAGTAATTGTCGGCTGGTCTTTCTTTTTCACCACATTTGATGGGTGTCTCCTTTTCCTGTAGGCTTTGACGACGTCATCCGGGTTCTGCGTTAAAGCTACGGCAACTTTCTTGGCGATTTCTTCAGGATTGTCTTTCTCGGATGGATTGATGCCACATATTTCGAGTTGGTTACATAACTGTGCTTGCTCCATCTGATTTACTTTGGTTTCCAGTACTGTACAGGCTATTGATTTATGAATGAATAAATGACGATTAAAATGGAAAAACACTGTGCGTAGTATTTTCTTGTAGCAATTGTTATGAATGTTGATTCTATTATGAATTTACCAATCATTAAAAAAATCCGTGGACAATTTTAGGTTTTTATTTTTTTACTTTTGACTACACAAATATGATCAGTAACGGGTTCGGACCGAGCCCTGTTTTTTTTGTACTAATTAAAAACTAGAGGTGTATAATCTTTCGAAGCCATTCCAACGTTATCTTGTGGTCCGATATATTTGATTTAAAGGCCAGATGGAGGATATTATTGTGATAAGTTGAAGTCGCGCCATAACACGAATTTCAAGTCATTCGTGCAAGTTCCGACTCATCATATTGAGACCTTCCTCAAGGAAGAGTTTTGGCCGAAGGGTGTCGTGTATCGGCGATTCCGCAGAAGGCTACGTGACACCACGCAGCGTAAGACAACGCCATGATTTACATTTTTGTGGTTTATATAAATATGTATGAAAGTTTGCAAGGTATATATGTACATATGTAATGGGTCTTTGTTACCCGAAATACATTATATATTATTATCTCGTGTATTCATTCAAAATCATATTAATTACATTTTGAAATAATTAAATAAAAAATGAGGGAGAGCAGTGGTGGCCGAGTGGTAACGGCCCCGACTTACGAATCGTAGGTCGCGGGTTCAAACCCAGCCAGGCGCATTACTTTGTGTAATTCATTTCTTCACCACTGCTCTCAAAACGGTGAAGGAAAACATCGTGAGGAAACCGGCATGTCCTAGAACCAAAAATTCGAAGACATGTGACATTTACCAACCCGCACTGGGCCCGCGTGGTGGATTACGGCCCATTCCCTCTCCTAGAGAGGAGGCCTGTGTCCCAGCAGTGGGAACGTTAAAAGGCTGATTATGATTATATATGAAATAAAAAATAAAAAAATCATTTATAAATATAAAATCAGTAGCCCACCGGTATCGGGAACAGGGTCCAAGTTACCGGCGCGGCGGCGGTCAGGGCTCCCGAGAGAGGACCTTCCTAACAATTCAAGCCGTGTCCAGAAGTACCGCTTTCTGGATCAAGCCCTTGATCCAGCTGCCTAACGAGAGCCTCCTCAGGTGTTGGTCGAGGCTGTTGGCTATTAGGCCATTGGCTGACACCATATTATATTATTATAACACTAGATAGGTGCTAAAACAACTCTGTACTACCAAAATACCCGAAAAAAACACTAATAAAAAACTTTTTAACAAAAAAATACAACCGACTTTTACACAAAAAATCAAAAAAGTGCAAAATAACTTTAATTTCGGAACTCGGTGTTTGTGGTTGCTTTTTCGTGTTTGAACACCGACTTCCGAAATTAAAGTTATTTTGCACTTTTTTGATTTTTTGTGTAAAAGTCGGTTGTATTTTTTTGTTAAAAAGTTTTTTATTTTTCACTTTTTAGTGGTACCTACACCCCCTCCCCTCCCCCACCTAAACGAACCAATCACATTGTTGTAAAAAAAAAGTACTGCTCCTTTGCAGAATACACTAAGACGTCGTCAATGTAGACAATGTAGATATTTTTTTTTAGATTTTTCGAAAACCGCTTGGTCGATTTCGATAAAATTTTCATGGGACCATTTGGGAAGTATACCCTTTCCAACAAAAAAAGAATTTTTCAAATCGATTCACAAGCGACGGAGTTATGCGCGAACAAACATAAAAAAAAAAAAATACAAACATCCGAATTGAGAACCTCCTCCTTTTTTAGAAGTCGGTTAAAAATAATCCAATCTTCTTATTAAAATTATTGGTCCCTCGATCGCAGATAAGCTACTACCAATACTAACCAGATTAAGCAATAAATATTTTACCGACTAATCTACAAAATTCCCTTTTTCTAACAAACTCATCGCCCCGAGAACTCTAAAATACATTATGAGACCAATAAACACATTTATAAATTCCGTTTTACGATCGTCGAGAAACCGAAAAACCGATTTTTTTGTCGATAAATATCGATTTTCGTTTCGTAAACGCCGCTTTTGGGGAACTAAGTTATTGTTTTGTACGACTGTTGGTTTAGTTTACGGTTATCGTTGTATTAAGGTGAGACACTAGTTTTTGCCACGGCTTTGCTTGTTATTTTTTATTAGATTTTATTGTCATCGATGTGTTTTTTGATAATGGTTTAATCACCTATGGAAGATGGTTTGGAGAATGTAAAAGTAATGTTTAATAATTTTGTAGATAATTGTGGGTTATTTTTTATATAGGAGTCGCGGGCGGTAGCTAGTAGAGTAATAAATATTTTTAGTATTTTTTAAAGATTGTGTCAGTGGAACTCAGAATTTAACATGATGCAAAATATATGAGATATTATAGTTAATATACTTTGTAGGAAAAAAATAAACGTGGTATGCAATTTTAACTAAAGAAAAGTATTAACTGAATCAGGATACTTAACTTTAAGTAAAGTACTTATTATTTACAATAACTGCATTATTACTTACAGATTAAACTCAAACCAGACAAAATGACTTCCAATACAAACATACAAACTAACAAATAAGAATAAATGATACACCGACGACACCATATCGTTATATTTATCGTTATCGTTATTATCGGTCGTTATAACGTTATTAACGATCGAAAGAACAGAAATATAATCGTTATTTGTATTTATATCGCTATACCTGAACGTCGCGTCCCTAAATTAGACTTATACTGATATATGTAGTATTCAACGACCAATAATTGTGTGGGTAGTGACTGTTGTATGTTTGTTTGTAGGGATTATATTTTGGAATTAGTTGTCAAAATAATCGATACTAGATAGCCTCAATGTAAAAAACTGAATGTATTAATTAGTGTGTTTTTAGTGATACAGTAGGTAGGTAGTAGATTTAGATTATGAAAACTTGGGCACGCCACCATTGTGTCGACAATAAGACTCACTCTTTGGTTTGGTTGGAGAAGCGCCACGGCGCACGATGGGCTGAAATCAAGCTTCCATAGACTTAGGGATTCACGAAAATTACGATTAAGAAACGGCTTTTGGTATTCGACTGTGCTATTTTTTAGGCAAATTATCCAATATATCACTTGCTTCGATTTTCTTCGATTTTGGAGGAAATTGATTTTCATTCCCTTTTCCGCACTACCCTTGAGGTAGAGAACTAAGCGCGCTTTTTTTATCAGTGGTGTCCCCAGGAGGCCTAATCCACTCATACGCACACTCTCACTCACACACGCACTCACAAAACTATCACTTACGCAATTTTATCAGATTCTGATTCAGATTCGTTGTCTAAATGTTCCACATTTACAAATTCTATATTTTCCCGCTCATCATCCTCAAATGTTGGAAGCAACAGAAGCATGGTTTTCGCTTCTTCTGAAAATGGTTTGTGTTTCCGTATCATTTTATGACGTTTTGATGAAATATAAGGATCTGAACTAATAATTAAATTATTCAAAATATCCTCATTATTAGCTCTTCTGCAGAATTTTCTTGAATGGTATTGGCGATATCGCCTAAAGTCTTTATTTCTGGATTCAGCCGCTTCTTCCGATAACTTTCCAATCGGAATTAATCCAAAGTTTTCAATGATAGCTGCTCCATAAACCAGAACTTTATGCACACTAGACGGCATGTGAAACCAGTCATATAAATCTACGTATAATTTTAAGGTGGCTTCCGCATATTCCTTAAATTTCACTGTGTCAATTTTATGGCCTGAAGATATTGTTTCTAAAATGATTGAAAACCGTTTTATTAAGTTTTCATCGACACCAGTAATTACAGCAGCAATCTCTGTATTTGAGAAAAATCTTCAAGCGGTATTCCCGTCATTAGTAGTTCCATGCCCTTGCTTTACAACATCGATTAAAAGCCCTGTTTGATTTTTAAAAGCGTCCTGAATTATTTTTTTTCTATTTTCCATCAAAACTTTGTTTTCACCTTTTGCAACCCATGTTTTAAAATCTAGTCTATAGTGAAGAATGCATTCCATAAAACGTATCCATATATGTAGCGATGATAAACCATATTTGTACAAGTCGGTATCAATGTTTTTAGTCAATAACAAAGACAAGTTATTCATTTCTGTAGGAACAGCTTTACATATGTCACACCGTTGAGCTGAAGTTTCACAGAGGATTGATGTTGCTTTACCATCTATCATGGTAAGCAATAATGAATGTGAGACTTTTATTTCGCCAATTTCTGTTTCCTTCAATTCACTTATCTCCGTTTCAATTTCGGTTTTCTCTCTTAAAATCGTTGCTTTGTTCTCTTTTTCAAACTTGAAAAATATTGGTCGACACCAATACGCTGAATTTGGGGAGTCGTTTTCCCAGATAATTTGTTCCTCGGAAACAATTTTTATTGGTACTAAACTACCCATAAAAAATACTTGAATCATCTGTCGAAGCACTGTCCTCTTTGTCATCCGTTGTCATTTTTTGCTTGTAGTTTGCTTGATTCGAAGCACCATCCATTCCCCATTTGCTTATCATTGTCAACTTCTTACAGTTTGTGCTATCAATATTGATTGCTTTGAATATCCTTTGGCGGTTACATCTAATAGAGGCTGCAATTTTATTCTAGCAGTTGTATCTGTTAAGGTGATATCATCTTTTGGCGGGTAGCAGTCTTGTTTTGCATTTTGCACCTTGTAGTAGGAAGGGAACATGTCGACATTTTTCTCTTTGATACTTATTCTTAAAGTATTGTATTGCCACTTTGTTAATTTAAGGGACAAAACAAGTCCCAAAGCTTCATCTGGAGTAAATTTAGGTTTTTCATTTTTTTCTAAAAGACTATCTTTTACTTTATGTACATCCTGTGGATTTTTAAGTAGGTGTTCGAGGATTTCAGCTATTCCTTGATTACCATCCTCTCGTAATTTTGTAATACATGCATGAGATATTTCCTCTGTAGTCATAGTTGTATGAATATGTTCCGTACGTCTCTTTTTTTGCTTAGGTCCTAATTCACAAAATGGTTTTCTTGGACTTACATTCGTTGACGTGGCAGTAGACACTTTTGCTGGAGATTCATGTACACGTGATGTACTAGGAACAGAGTCTTGGTATCTTTCAAATGCACTTGCAATGAAATCAGGCCAAATTATTTCACACGATAACCATTCGTTATTATTTTTACTAAACAATACCTCTTTGCTATGAGCATTTTGCCATCTCCTTTGCAGATTATAGCAATATTTTGCACAAAACGCTTTTAAAGCTTTATCGTTTTCATCACTTAACACATTGGGGACTAATCTAGATTTAATAGCACTATATAAAACATTATTATTTTTAAAACTTCCACTTTCCTTTAATAGCACAACAATATCAATATTTGACACCAAATCGAACATTTTTACGTAATAAATAGTAATAGTATTTCGAAAATGTGAGATAGGATAGTGCGTTTATTACGATGTGTAACAACGTACTGAGGGTAGTTGTTTTTCAAATGTAACCGTGTCATTTTTTTTCGCTGCGCTCATTGGACGACGCGCTAATGAGGGTACACCGCGCTATTGATAAAAACAAATGACGTCTTAAGAGTGGTGTGAGTATCGTGAAAAATAACTAACGTCATAAGGGTGGTGTAGAATGCTTACCAATAATTTGATTTTTTGCTATAAGTACATATTTCTGTTATACAACAATAAGACGTGTCAGATTAAACCAAAAACCGATAAATATTTCATAAAAAGTTTAGGGGTCCATAACTCGAAAAGTACTAGGTATAAAAAAATTACAAATAACAAAAAATATTTGTATTAGTACACAAAACTCAAAAATACTCATTTGAATCCTTAAGTCCCCACTTGCCGATTTCAGCCCACCGTGCGGCGTACTCAACTTCTGCATGACCAAAAAAAATAATGGAGAAAAAAAAAATCCATCCAAAGGTTGTCTTGAAAAGATCACTTTTAGCCCCATTGTCTCACCCTATGTAGGTAATGTTTTTTCTTCTATATTTTCTGTAACTTATATGGTGTACATAATAAAGAGTATTTTATTCTATTCTGACGCAAGTAATCACATAGACCAATATTAGTAATCACCGGGCACTGATGTTTTGGGAGGTATCTGTTTTAGATTCGGTGAGAGAACACTTCGGGATGTTTGTGAGGATCCCCAGGAGGACACGGTGGAACATACGGAGGTTAACACCAAATGTTTATAAACAAAAATGAATCGCCAAAATGTATGTGCGTGCATAACTTTAGGATGACTGCACTAAATTGAGTTACTCTTTTTTTTTGTTGTGTTCATTATTATCAGAACAAAGTTTGTATGAAAGAAAAAATACGCTACGACCCTTAGGAGCTGAGCAAAATGAAAAATCCAAAAACGGTGGATGAAACCACGGGACACAGCTAGTAAATAATAATAATAAATCGAACTTTTGCCACCGCTCACTCCACCGACAAGTTGCTGGCTGGAAAAAATCAGCTGTTCAGTTTACTTTTGGCAAAATGTAGAGAACGGCTGCTTTTTATTTGTTTTTTTTTTTTTATGCTTAAATCCTATCTTTTGTAAATAACCAGTACTATTCTGTTAACATCTTATTGTGTACATATAGATGGAGTGAGTGTGAGGGGAACTTGTCACTCCATCTGAATTTAAGAATTGAAAGCTCACTGCTCAAGTTATCACGGAGATATTTTTACAAGAGCGATCAGCATCATCTGCCTAGCCTTTTCCCATCTATATTGGGGATGGCTCCCAGTCATCCTGGATTCAGCTGAATACCAGTACTTTACGAGGAACGGCTGCCTACCAGACCTCCACAACCCATTAACTGAGTAACACGGTGCTTCTTGGCACTGGTGTCAGATTTTATGGCTTCTGACAAACCGTAACGACTGCCAAAGATCTACAAATTACAGCCGAGACCAACGGCTTAACGTGCTTTCTGAGCCACGTAGGAATCTCGATAAGTTAAAATGGTCACCCATCCATAGACTAACCTCGGCAAGCGTTGCTTAACCTTGAAGATCCCGTGCGGCTGTTATTATTAAGCCACAAAGCACGGAATAACAAATGGTTGGCCAATGAAAAATAAACCTGTATACTTACAATAACAAAACATTTTACCACAGATTTAAAAAAAAACGACTAATAATACAGTAAAACTTGGATAACTGGGACCTTAAGGGACCTGCAAATTTGTCTCACTTAAAGAGGTGTTCCACTTACCCAGTGTCTCAGATATCCAGGTATAAATAGATATCTGTCTCATTTACGGAGAGTTCCATCCACATAATGTTGGTACACAAAATATAGTCCCAATAAAAGAGGTAAATTACACTCGCTGTCTCAATTATAGAGGTGCTTGTGACGAATAAAATCGAAAGAACTAATCCCTAAAATATAGTCTCAGTAAAATAGGTAAAATATACTCACTGTTTCAATAATAGAGGTAATTATGACTATAAACTGGAAAGAACCAATCCCAGATATAGAGGTTTGTATTGTCCCACTAACAGAGGTAATTCAGTGCTGAAGTGTCGGGACTTAAGCATGAGTTCCAGCTATGGAGGTTTCTCACTTATCCAGGTCCCACTTAACCAAGTTTTACTGTATAAACAAAGACAAACTGTACGTATGTCACGAACAACAAGTTCAAACATCGCCAGGCCATCGACACGCCACATCCTAATTATGTGCACCGTTCTAAGCGTGTTGATTATTAATTAAAAATAATTACGATTACGACCATATTCAATGACTCTGGTGTTACTGCTATTAACACTTTAGGCATGGGGTGTGGGTGACCAGTATCGATAAATATGCAGGGTTGACGCAAAACCCAAGTACTATGCAACAAGTTTCAAAATAGCTTATGAAATTATGTAACTGCAGTAAGTATAGTAACTGTAATGTCAGTCCAGTAAGTATAATCTGTATAGGTAAGGTAAGTACAAGTTTTTATTTATTTAACATAGTTTTATATTTTAAAGGTTTTTTTTTTATTTTATTTAAACATGACTTTTGTAAAATAACGTTACGACCTTTTTTAGTAGTACATTTCCATTACCTTGATTGCTTGATATAGACTGCCATTAGCCTTGTACCGATTTGTAATTTTGTTTCTTTTTTTATGGCGCAAGTACTCCTTCACACTTTACACTGTTCCTTTCTAGATAGATAGATTTATTTCTTTCTCGATATACTAACAGGTGAATTAAGCAAAGCATTTATATGAGTTTAAATTTTATCACAAAAGGTCTTGAATAGTTTTCTTACGTTACCTAACCATAAAAATTGTTGACACATTACAAAACACCTCTGCTTAAGCCTCCATTAGAAAAGTGTTATGTTGTGTGACTTCTGGATAAGTTTTCATGTAGGCTTAAACTATATAAAATGTAAAAGTTTAGTTTCGAGTCTTCTCATAACAATTCATCGATATCGACATTCTCTATCGATACATCACCAACCCATCCCTATTCCCAGTTCTAATTAAGGCATCGGCCGTGCACCGAATGTGTGTTTAATCAAGCATGTTGCCGCTACACTCGTTTGCTTTGTCGATGCGCAAGCGCACGTTATGGCGCTTTGAAAAACTTTCATTTATTGTTCGCTTCCGTATTAATTCTGTTAGTAATTTATCTATTTTTAGACGTTTATACGGTGATAGTTGTTTCGTATAAATTCTGTTAGTAATATGGCTAAATTTATCCATTGTTATTGTAAACAGATCTTCAATGCTGTTTGGATATGTTACTTTCTTTTGATTAGCTACAATTTTTTAAGGTGTAATGACTGAGTAATATTCGGTTCTGTTTTTGTACAGTTCACTTTTGTTTTTTGTTGAGCTATCGAACTAGTTGAGATGTATGCTTTGTGATGCAAGATCCATTTTGTCATAATGTTGATTAAAACAATCTCTTATTATTTAGCTTTATTTTTTTACAAACAGGCGCCAACGACTGATTTTTCTTCATCGAAATAAGTTCCCTTTCTTTCGTTCTTAGTCACTGAATTAAAAATTTATATTTAAAACTTTTTTTGTTGTCGTCACTTCAAAAAGTTTTGTTCGCATGATTAGAATATAATTCTTTAAAAAATAACAATTAAAAACCTCAATCAAAAATCTGTGACTTTACAATGCAGTTCAAAAAAACATACCACACCGTTTAAACACGCAAAACAAAAAAAAAAAAATCTTACAAATCAGAGGAAGCACAAAACATCAAGATGCTATAAATCTAAATAGTATCGGACATAATTTAATCGGGACCTCTCGATTTTGGTATCATAAATAACAGATTTTTACATTTTATAAAAACGAAAACAAAACATTTAATACGCCGTATCGGGTATAAATCACTCGAAAGTGGCGTATTCGTCTTTGGTGGTATGCCATCTTAAATCAAACCACCTTAAACTCAACCTTAAGCTGCAAAAAACATAGTTCACAATCCCTAAAACACATTAAACTCAAATACCCTGATAGCTGTCAACCGAAACCCAACTTAGCCATGACTTGGTAAAGTTTAAATTTGTTTGTGCTTTTGGGATGATTTCTCATATAAATCAATGAGTTTCGGTGTCTCCCTGATCCCCGATAACCGAGTATTGATACGGGAACGGAGGTGTTTTGAAATCTCGTTCGTCATGCCGAATTATAAAATTACTGGTATGTACAGTATTCTTGGCGTCACGCGTACAGCCCGATAAAGGTAAGAAACACAGAATTGATTGCGGCAGGTGCTACAAATTGTTAGTTCAAAGGTGAATTACTGCTTTATTGTCAAATAGAGACATTAATGGTTATTGATTTCTTTGTTTTCTTGTGTTTTTGTGTTTTCTTTTGGTCTCTGTTTGTGAAATGTTATATTAGGTACATATTTTGATCCGATTCCGATACAAGAATATAATTCGATTATTGATATAAAGCCAAATGATCGCTTAGCAAGCACAAGGAAAACCTTATAAACATTAAAGATGTAAAATAAATTGTATTATTGTATTTTTCTGCTAGAAAATGCTTAGCAGTTATAAAAGAACGCCTGAATTGTACTATTTTGTGAAACTCTAAAGTGTTGCCGAGTGAGCACTATCTGAAGAGAAACCTTTTCTTTTTTTTCTGCATAGGAAATCATCAAACGATCTCTCCCGCTGTAGCGAGCGGAAAGGAGTGTCAGACTCTTACTGACTAAAACCCACCCGTGATCCTTCTAGTGCCCTTTGCGTCCCAGTGCCGCGGTGACTCTTTCGTATAACAAATACCGCAACTCTGAAAAGACCCTGACAATAATCTGACAAAACTATAGCATAAAAAGTAGGTACAACATCCTGACAAATGAGCGCGTTGACAAATAAGTGCATTACTGCATTACATGTATCACTTCTCGGTGAAGATAAATAAAGTTAATGTTCGATACCAATTATCGTGATTTATTCCCTTCCTTGCTTCCTTTTGCGGAGTGGTCATCAATTTCGTCTGTATGTTATGCGACTTGTATACATGATTTTAAACATGATGGAGATTTCGTCAATGGTATTTTTTTTGTCATTCTTAGTGATATAAGATTTTTCATAACTTTTTATTTCTTGTGATCTGCCTAACCCCTTGAAATGCATGGTTATGGATATGTGTGTTCTTCCTGTTCGTATTTCTCCCTATTCTCATCGTATAAACGTTTTTTCTCTGACTACAACCAGAAGTTCAGGCTCAACGTCTCCATCTCAAGCTTTTATGCAATGTTAAACTGTCTAACCGTATATAACTCTGCGTTCCAGAAAGCAAATGGTCGACGTAGCTCAAAGCTGCAAGACTGTTATTTATATATCAAAATAATATATAACACCTTATTGGTAAGGTGCATCAGCGACAAGTTCTATGAAATAAATTTAGTCTGTGGCGAGCAACTAGTAGTTGCAATAGGTTATGGGCCCAGCACGCTTCCACTGCGTTCGATAAAGACTGAAGTGGAACTGGGCAGGCCATGTTTTCCATATGCTGTCAAATCAGTTATACCTACCTGAAGTGACACAATTAGAGGACGTGGCAGACCGAAAAAAAGTTTGTATCGCCTTGATGGCTTCCTTGTGAAATGAAGAAGCATAACAAAGAAAGAACTGAAGGGATTGGAGACTTTTCCCCAAGACAGATAAGGCCAATAAAAAAGTACATGAAACTTTAACAATAAATTACGGTTTTCTTTGTATACTCCTATTTTATTACCTAATTAAACCCTACTGTTATTGTAAAAAAACGGACCTCCAATGCCATTTTTTTTGTTTTCAATCAATCAATTGATTCTGTTATCCCTTGTACGTAACGAAATAAATAGTGTGACAAGTGTAGAATCAAAAATATAGTGTTACATTACAAATAAAACAAACATAGTCTTCTTAATTCTTTATTGTACACCAAAATAACTTATATTATACAAGGCATAATAAAGGGCTTGTACAAAGGCGAGCTTAACTCAAAGTAATCAATACTAAACTAGTAAAATAATTAGAACGTCTTTATCAGTTGTATTGATGGTTACCTAAATGATGATGTTTTTTTACTTAATATCTAAATCTCTAAATCACAAGATCACTCACTTACGACCTAACAATGACGAATTCGCCTCCCAAATCCGAAAACAAATAGGCCAATAAGATATGAATAAATTCATTGAATCGACAGTGTAGTGGGAGGCTGCGTAGGCGCAGCTCGCAGGATGCCCAGTTAGTTCGCAATCAATTTTATAGCCGACTGGTATTTGTTGCTTATCTGTACACTGGCGGACCGTGTGCTGGCGAATTAACTGTTTTTTTAGATAAGCATTGTTTGGAGAATGTTTTGTGTCGTAAGTTGAAAGTGCTTTGTTATATGTATTAAGGGTAAAAAGGGATTTTACTTATTTTCTACATATTTAATATCTCACATGTTTTTATTGTAAAGTTACAAAAAAAAATGACATATATTTGTTTATTGTAAAATAGATTTTCTTACACATAAAAAAAACCAAGAAGTAGGTAAGTAGGTAGGTAGTACCTACTAATTAAAAGTTCTATTTATTTTTATCAAAGGTAAATTTGTAAATTACCTACATTTAATTTAGGACATAAACAATACACGACTCACACAAAAATCAGGTTATGTTTAAAATCAAACTAATATCTAAATATACAATATAATAATAAAATCTAACTAGAGTCAAATGATATTTAAAATCGAAATATTAATATCTTTTGACTCTTTGTTGTAAACTGAGCACAATGTAGTCTTTTTGGCCCATACGTTGATATTTATGCCACTAGTAACCATAAAGTTGAAATAAATAAAAAGTTTAACATTATTTCTCGTGGCTCCCTAATCCTGTCCGCCAGTACACAGCGCTAGGTAACCTCCAAAATTAAGCGTAAACAAGTGATGATATGAATTGATAGAGGAAACCCGTGTGATGTCAAATTGTTGAATATGACACCGTCTGAGCAGTAAACGATGTAATCGTGCTCTAATGGATGAGTAATGGTGACAATACCTAGCCGTATGAGCTGTTACATCGGAATTATTTGATGGGCACGATCATCATTTTGAGTGGGTAGTTTTATATTTTTGACAATGTATCTATTGGACTATTTTCATGACTCAAGAGTCAAGAGGAACGAGCCAAAATTCTCATTGATAATGACGCCCTGGTCGAATCAAAGCTCCGTAGGGGCTATCCATAAATTGCATCACACGAATGTCATCATTTTTTACCCCCCACCCCCTCCTTGTCACAGCTGAAGCTGACATTTGTGAGACCCCCTCTCCCTAGTGTGACTTCACATATTTTATTCGTATATTTGTTCGTGTTTTACTTAACACTTAGATTAAAATATATTTTGTAATGTGACGTCACGAAATTTAGAACCCCTCCCACCCACTTGTCACACATTGTCACATTTCGTTGACCCCCTCCCTCCCCCTTAACGTGTGACGTAATTTATGGATAGCCCCGTAGCCGTGAACATCGAAGCTGAGTTGTCAGCCTATGGGTTTTCCGTTGTTCTTCGAGAAGCGTGCGTCAGAATATCATTAAATTTAGTTCTGCCTGTGTCATTCCATCATCGAACTACAAGATGTACGGTGAGGCGCCTCCGGTATATGTTGGACATCCTTCTCGTGAGCACAAAACGTTCTGGGAAGACTAAGTCTTGTGCGTACAGCTAAGTGGTGGAATTTCCTGTCGGGATCTGTTGCCTGATTGTTACATCTTTGGGTTCTTTAAGTCCAGGGTCGTTTTAGGCAAGCCTGCTTCATCGCCTACTCCATCATCGCTTTCCATCAGGCGAGATTGTAGCGAAACGCGAGCCAAGGAATAATAAAAATAAATATTATTTTGTTACGCCGATTCTTCATCCCAGGAGCCCTACCATAACGTCTTAAATCCATCATGATTCCTGTGTCAGAGAGAGACGGAGTTATATGAGACGAATAGCACTATCCCTTTCCCTCAACTAAATCATGATAGCATTGGCACTTCGTAGTACGGCCACAGGCTCTATGATTTTGGACTGCCTCATCAGTGTAGTGTGCGCTAGCGCAAATAATAGGAGTTGATTGGATTTCCGTGGCAAAAGTCTTCTAGTTTCTCCAATAGGAGATACCCAGTCCGTTTGGATCTGGGTCTGTTCAATGGACTATAGGTTTGATATTCACACTCTGGCGAAATTTTACTGTGTACTAGGTAATAATGAGTTTATGGTTTACTCAAAGAAAAGGTGAGAGCAAAAGTATGAATCAGAACTCCAATGCGCCCTGTACTTTCTGCCGACGACTTTCACACCACGGCGTGAGTTTCATCGCAACGCAAACCAAATTGCACAAAACTAACAAAATAAATCACTCAAATGCCAACTGACGATACCGAAACGTGACGACAGCAAAGCAATATGTAAAACATAACCCTGTTTTCCTATCCCACACAAAAACGAAAAATACACAGAACCCATAGTGCAAGATTAATTGCCGATAGTTCTTGAACAGCGCGCACGGGACAAACGAACAAACAGACATGCGAACCAACAGGCAAAACACGGGGATTCGATATGCGAGCTATAATTTTAGCTGGTCCTGTTACACCTACGGCCGGTGGACGGGGGTATTCTGGATATGCGAAAAATGTTTCAAGATGTGTTACTGTTTTATGCATTTCTAAAAGTTTATTGTTTTATAAGATACTAGTTTACTTGCGCAACTTCGTCTACGTCACATCAGAGAGAGAAAAAAACCCCGTGTTTGCAACTTTTTTTATCGATGCTCCGCTCCTATTGATTGTAGCATGATTTTTATAGCCAAAAGTCTTCCTTGATATATGTGTGGTCAAACACCTGAAGAATTTATCCCTTCACAAACCAGCAGTTCTTCAGATTAGCGCGTTCAAATAAATAAACAAACTCTTCAGCTTTATACTCGTAATATAAAATATTAGTTTAAACCAGCGTCTTGCCCCGGCTTCGTACGGTTGCAAATGATATGCGCAGGCGTTCCTCGTTTATTGCTATCACTATTAGTAAAAACCATATTACAATGCGTAACGTGGTTTAGAAAAATTAAGTCTAGAAACAGACAGAGGTAGATATCGACAAGTTTATTTATTTATTTAGAGTATTTTAGAGAAATATTTTTTACTTCTTACTTCGTTCTTACTTTAGCCCTATATAACTTGATTCAAACTGTGTTTTAGCCAAAATAAGCCAGATGTGAGCTCCTATAATAATATTCATTTAAATTCAGATTTCTGAACAACTTAGTCTTTCACGTAAGCCCAGAGGGAATTGTCGAATCAACGGACGTGTGTTCTAACCGAATCTACTGCACTAATGATCTGTGGCTATAATTATGAGTAGAATAAAGTGACGCTCTGTCAGCGAGAATGATTGTTGCAAACAATCATGGTGGCTGACCACCACGAAACATTCGCATGTCAATATCATATTATGTGCATTTTGATATGTCAATCTCATATATGCATTTTGACATGTCATATCTCACACATTTTGAACTTTCAACAGCCGTTATCGGTAAAAGTTATTCACACTAAATTCGACAAATACCTGTGTGTTGTAAACTCAGCTATTTCTAAGAAAACAATTTTTATTAAAAGTTCTTTCTTGATATAATTATGCAAATAAACGATCTATATACGACACATTAATTTTTATGTCCAATACCAAACTAGCATGTTGATATTATTAACAATTTAATTATTTTAGAGCAGGCTATTAAAATACCTATACATAATATCTAGATTATAAAGCGGATCGGCGATTTTTTTTTTGTTTTTTGAGAATCTTTATTAAACATTTTAATAGAGATAAATACCGTGAAATGTGTAGTATTAATAACTAGAAAATGCCACACTCTTACAGGAGCTCGTGGCTAAATAATAACAGCCCCACGGATCGTCCATCAAGGTTAAGCAACGCTTGCCGAGGTTGGTCTGTGGATGGGTGACCATCTTAACATTTCGATAGCTCTCCGTGCGTCGGAAAACACGTTAAGCCGTTGGTCCCGTCCGTCATTTGTAAATCATTGGCAGTCGTTACGGATTACTAGAAGCCAGAAAATCAGACACAAGTCTTGCCAAGAAGTTGTAGACGGTAATCTCTGGATCTACTGAACCGATTTTGAAAATTATTTTACCAATAGAAAGCCGCATTATTTGTGAGTGTCATAGGCTATATTTTGTCTCAGTATTCTCACGGGAGCTCTGCTTGTCTTGTAAGTTAGCATTCAATTGGCTCTGAAACTACTAGATCGATTTTAATCATTATTTCACCAATGGAAAGCTACATTATAAGCGAGTAACATAAGCTATATTTTGATCCCCATATTCCCACGGGAACGGGAACTAATCAGGTGAAACCACGGGGCGCTGCTAGTTTTTCATATTGATTCACGAAGACGCATGTTAGGCAATGGAATGTATTGCAGACACGTAAGAACGCCAATTTTGCATCGTTGAGACAAGCTCGCTAATACTTACCATTGCAGCTCCTGAGAGCCAGAATTGGCTGTAGCAACCACCAGAATAACGCCGAGTAAATAAAGCTCGAGGAGTCCCGGAGAAACGATTCAACTGTATTGGGTCCTGTAATAATTATTCAGAAACAAAACAGCAGAGGAGTAAGGAGTAAAAATAGTTAGTACTTAGTATAAAAAATGCAAACATTTTTTTAACTTTGACTTTCGAGTTTGACTTTTGACTTTGACTTTCGAGTTTGACTTTTGACTTTATAGTTCAAAATCAAAAGTCAAAGTCTCCGTTAATACGTTTTTTTTTTTTAAATTATATTCACGAGGGGAACTATATTTTCCAAATCCGAATTATTTCTAAAACAATATTGTCCACACCAGAATACAGCCACCCGATCATGTCTCAGTACATATCGGCTTGAGGGATTGGCTTGCCAGCGAACCCTAAATCAAACTCTCGATAAAAAGGCTAAATGTTCGATTGCAAGGCGAGAACTCTTGCGCATAAATTTATGCGGTACTGATAAATTAGGAGATGTTTTCTGTGAGTTATTGCGACTTAGCTGTGTGTAAAGCGCTTTCTGGGTTTCGAGAATTCAATAGCTTGGTGTATTGTTTACTCTGTTGTGGTATTAGAGTTGTGGAATACAGGCGAACACTAGATCTGTGTCAGGACAGATCTACATTTACTCATTTAAGAGTGCTATCAATAACGTTACCTGCTATTTCCGTCAAGACGTGGCAGGGTGCTTAAGCACACTAGCAAAGAAATAAATGCAAGTCTTTTTTTTTATGAAAAAGATAAAACAAACATAAATTTAAAGATCACATTATTAAAACGAAAATATATTATGTCTCAATCAACTTTCAGTACCTTACCTTTTAAGCATAAGCATAATCAGCCTTTTAATGTTGCCACTGCTGGGACACAGGCCTCCTCTCTAGGAGAGGGAATGGGCCGTAATCCACCATGCGGGCCCAGTGCGTGGCGGTGAATGTCACATGTCTCCAAATTTTTTTCGTAAATCGGGGCCGTTACCACTGCTCTTACCTACCTTATAATCCATCTAATTGAGTTTAAGTTATAAATGGTGTATACACAGAAATGTGGTAGTGACTATCAAAACATATACAAAATATACTAAAAAATAAATAAAAAAGCGCCTTTAGTTCATACAAATCTTGTAAAAATCAAATTGTAGAATACTTGTAATTAAGGTCGAAACTACCATAGCTATGTGAAAATAAATTGCTTTCAGCCTAGTAACTTCATGAACGCATATTTTCTGTGTGAATTCACGTGCAGCTTTGCAAATAAGAAAAATCTCTTTTTGTCCTGGATGGTAAAACATGAAATGACTTCTCCCGCTCTGGGCGGAGCGGAAGGGAGTGTCAGACTCTTGCTGACTAAAACCAACCCGTGATCCTTCTAGTGCCCTTTGCGTTCCACAGCCGCGGTGACTCTTTCGAACAAATTCCGCAACCCTAAATCTTTCCACCTGGATCGATCAATTTGCGACCAAAAACAGATCCAAAACGGATTCCTGCCCAGCATAATAAATAGCAGTATCAAACAAAATTAATCGTAACTTCGATAGAAATTCGAGAAATTAGTGCCATTCCAACTGAGCTGGATTTTAGTGTGAAAGATACAGATTGATATTAACGACAGCATTTTGTTGAGCTCCGTTCACAATGGGGGAATTTTTCACTTTTTTTTTTAAGTTAAAAAATACCCTGTTTTGATCTGTATTTGTTTCTTTGGTGATCAGCACAGAACTATCTTTTTCTTTAGCCTAATTGGTAATCTAATGCTGAGCAAAGGTCTCGCCTCACTACACGTCCGGGTGTCAACACTGTGTAGATCGCCCGGAGGACACAGTGGAGCATACGGTGGAGGTCTGCCTAGGCCCAGGTCGACGGCGCGTCGTGTTCCAAACGCGCCTCAAAGAGCTATCAGCAAAGAAGACGGGACCCCAGTGCCTGCTAGGGTTGCGGAATTTGTTCGAAAGAATCACCGCGGCCCTGGATCGCAAAGGGCAATAGATCACGGGTGGGTTTCAGTCAGTAAAAGTCTGGAGAAGCCATTTGATGATATCCCATCCAGTAAAAAAGTCTCGCCTCGCTTTTTCCAAACCTCTCCATCCTGAGAGATCTTTGGTCAAGTTTGACCCACAAACATCATCAGATGGTTACCCACACCATCCTCGCCGCTACCTCAGAAAGGATAGGAAACGATAAGGAAGGAACCTTTTTGAAGTTATCCCCAGTTTATATATCATGAAAATATTTATCGTTTGGACACCATTTAGTTAGAAGGTACAAAAACTAACTATATTTTTAAATCACTATGTCTAACATATCCTAGTAATATTGATTAAAACAAAACGGTCAGCTAATTGCTCTAGGTTTCTTTAAAACTTACTAGATAGTGCCTATATCATTGAACCAATATAGACATTGCCTAATAGATGATATCTTGCGCAAAATACCGATCCGCTCGAATTTCCAAGTGTTCATACAGTTTTAATAAAATGCCGTGAAACGGTAGCTCTATATCGCTGAATGGCACCGAAGATTTGAGCGATATGTTACTCATAAGGTGACCATACTGTCCCGGAATTTGTTCGAAAGTGTCACCGCGACCCTGGAACGCAAAGGACATAAGGAGGAACACGGATGGATTTTAATAAGTAAGAGTTTAACACTCTCTTTTGCTCCGCCCAGAGTGAAAGAAGTCATTTGATGATCTTCTATCCATAAAATAAAAATAGTGTACTATCTAAATATATATAACTCAAAGGGACTGACTGACTGACATAGTGATCTATCAACGCACAGCCCAAACCACTGAACGGATCGGGCTGAAATTTGGCATGCAGATAGATATTATGACGTAGGCATACGCTAAGAAAGGATTTTTGAAAATTCGTTGGTGAAAAAGGGGTTCACATTTTGTGCACTCCACGCGAACGAAGTCGTGGGCATAAGCTAGTTATATGATAAGTTTTGAGGGACTTAGAGCACTCCGACTCGGGTTTCGAATGGGATGACGGGCGGTAGAGTGAGCAAGCAATTCGGGCTAACTATGCCCCGTCATCTCATAAATATTACGTTCTTTTAATTATTGCAGACAGCAAGGTGTCCAATAATGTCATGACGAAACGTACTTCTAATAGGGAGCTGTTTTCATGGCGCTGGCGTCTACATGTGTCATTAATCCCAATTAATATATCCTTTTTTCTTCTTAAGCATGGTTCCCCTACAAGTAATGCTCGCTACTCCATTTTGGGCTCAAATTAATGCGGTCGCCGATACTGTTCGCAATCGTAAGTGCTCAAGTGTGACATTTTGTGTTCGGAACTTTTTATTTTTTGTTTTGCGCTTCAAAGAGATATTTATAATCGTTTATTCAGATCTACCGATGATGAAGAAATTATTACAATGTGGCACAGGTTGTAATTATTTGGACTATAAGTAGTATGATAATGTCTTTATATTATCTTCGCACGAGCTTTTGTATTTCGAAAATAGTCTTCCTTTCTTTCTTAAACCGAAGCAGCAAGGCCATGTTTCATGAGGTAAACTGTACCTAGTTATCATCATCTGCTTGACCTTTTCGCAACTACATATATTGAAAAAATAAAAATACCAGTATTTTACGTGGAGTAGCTGCCTACCAGACCTCTACAACCCATAAACTAGGTAACACCGTACCTACTACGAGTACTTGGCAAGACTGGAGTCAGATTTTTTCTGTCTTCTGACAATCCATAACTACTGCCAAAGATCTACAAATGACAGTCGGGTCAAACGGCATAACGTGCTATCCGAGACACGGAGGTCTAGATATGTTAAGATGGTCACTCATCCACAGACTGACCTTGGAGCCCATGCTGCTGTTAAGCAACGAGCTCATCAGATATTGTTATAAACATAATAATGTATTTACAAAAATGCAGAGAGCAAGCCTTGAAGCAGTGGCGAAATTTTAAAAAATAACCACATTACTCAGGGTTGATTTTTAATGAAATGAGTTTCTTTTTAATAGCCTTAAAAAAACACACACATTTCAACCCTGAATAATGTAGTGTGTTTTTTTTTGGACATTTTCTCTGGCCTACCCTAACTCGAACCACTGCACGCCACTGCCTTGAAGTAACATTATACAATAATGACCATTTGCGAATGTCTCCTTAAGCTTAATGGCTTGTCAGTTTTGAGATCTTATCAGATCAGAGATTAAGAGAGATCCTTGAAGTTTCTTGCACGTTCTTCTCCATAATGATCTACGCTTTCGAATGTGCAAATAGCTTCATGTTTTTGACTGGCCGACTTTGACAATTCAAAAGTGCCTGTACATGGATTATTTGAAATAAATGCTTTAAATCTTGAATCTTTATAGATATTCATTGGCCAGCAAATAAGAGATTCTTTCAATACCATCAGCATCATCACTTGGTCCACTGCTGAGTTTAAGTAGACCTCTCTGGAATGATCCGGCTCGAAGGACCAATGTTTTGACTAAGATTAAATAATTTATACAATACCGATTAAACTAATACAAATGGAAAAAAATATTGAAACTAATGAGATGAGATTGAGTCGCGCCCGATATGCTATCTGAATGCGTACTGGTTGTATTTACTTAGGTAATACATAAAATAGTAAAGGCATAGAGCGCGGTGTCGCAATGAGGGTTTCCTGAAATGACGAGCACCAGGTGGCAGCACTGAGGTGTCAGGTCCAAGCTCTTGTCAAAACGCTAACGTTTTCAGTCATATTTTAATTGAAATCAACGTCATGTTTACGTCTAAGTGTCTTTTTCTATGAAGAGGACCTCTTGCCTATGCGGCGCCAACTGATGGCATAAATTCTCTAGGAAATCCTCATTCCGCTGACAGGTTAATTATTGTTCGGTAGTTGACCCGGACACTATTCTTGTGCCAATGTCTACGTTCTTTTGCCAGTTCCAGTACCAGGTTCACGAATGTTGTTGGCCCGTCTCGCGGCACGACGACGCGATGTACACTTCTTTTCCGCCTTTCTTCACCCATAATAACCACGCTTTGCCAAGTCTCCAATCCAGCTCCATTTAGGTTTTCATACCATGGGTTAATTTAATCAGCGGATGAAAGACAAGCATCATTGTACCACCAGGGAACCTCGCCCCTAGTGTCAATAATAATTATTATTCTGATGAATAAAACACGGATTGAGAGTTAACTTTGTACTTATTTACGGCATCTGCCTTCAAGAGAGCTACTACATGACTTGTCATATAAAACAAAACACACTTTCTGTATTCTTAATTCAAAATACTCTTTATTCTTTTGCCAGACACTTCCAAAGTTCTATCGACAAACTTGTCTGCCAGTGACCTGGGTCGATCCCACTGTCATTTTCCTAAAAGTTCCTAATCTGTTAAATTCAAAATGGTCGATCATTGGTCGGTCAATGGTCTCGTAATACTTTTTGATAACCGAGCTATTAAAGCAATAACTGCTTAATGACGTTCTAATGGTATGGTAGATCACTGATCAAAGGAACTATCAAAATTTTAGCAGATTACCGCATATCTGTCATTAATTTATCATTTTGTACGAGATTACCATTCTATGCCATTTGTATCAATGGAGTGTCAGTGGTTGACCATTGGAAAGTCATAATGACGCTTTTATATTAGTAGATTACCAAACTTGTCAAAATCGACCATTATGAAATCAATGATAGACCATTCTGAGACTATTGTAATAGCAGACTTGAGGCCCAGGGACGTTACCATCATCACAATATAGTATTACCTATTACAAATATTTACATAATGACGTATTATTTACATATCAATAAAATAACCTTACCAAAACACGTCCGATTCCAATAAAACGGACTTTGAACTTAAACTAGACCAATTTAATAAATTATCGGAAATCTCGATAATGTTGCGATAACCGGAGACAAGAAGACCGGTGTCGTTTACAAACTAGTATCGACTGTTTTAATTATTGGTTCGGTCATTAACATAATCGCATACACCTGCCGCTGATAAGGTGTCGATACAGAGGCGCTGGGGAAGATCAGATGAGGTTTGCTGCCTATCAGTGGTTTGGTTCATGCGAGCGTTGGATGATACTTCTTCATTCATTTCAGTTTAAATGTGTTCTGTTTTGTCTATGGTGTGACCAGAGACTCGTGGTAGTTGTGCCCAGTTCTGACATTGTTTTTTTTTTTCTTTTTAATTAAGTTTGTTTTAGTTTATTTTTTTTTGAGCGTCATCTATGGCGGAATAAACGAGTTTTCTTTCTTTCTTTTTCATTTCTTCAACAAATATGTACTTATTTTAGAGGAGGAGACCATAATAGTCCCTCTATCGACTTGAGGTTTTCTGTAAGAGAACCCTATTCTGTGTTAAACTCACCTATTTAGTACAAAAGCTGTCCTGTTATATTTGTGGTATGTTTTATGAAAAAATATTTCGGGTACTGTTTTATTGGGTTTCCCAAAAGGAGGTACTAAACAAGCTAGTTTAGATTAGTGATCGGCAAGTTGCTTATGGTATCAATAGATTTATCGTGACTTAAAAGAGGTTTAAAATCTGTGACATAATCATTATAGAAGTTACCTAACGGTAACTTCTTATTCACCCTGATTTGGTGATCATCATGAAGTGTAGTTTCAAGTTTCAAGGTTTAAAACACACGAAAATTCAAACTACTTAAAGAATTTCCAACAGTCTTATCTATTCAAAATATCTACTCTACAAACATAAATACTTTATCTCCAATCGACTGGTCATTTGACCACATCGGCTAATAAATTGTACTGGCTCCCCAATCAGTCACATTGACAGACAAATAGTCGTATCAATTTATTATGGGTTACTAATTAACATTTTATGATAATTACCTTATATCATATTTCTGATGGATTTTGTATAGGTTTTATTGGGTAAATTTATTATCTTTTATCAGCCATACCGGGCACGTCCGGAAAGTATTACTGCCATACTTGTTTTGGTCGCGAATTCAAATACTTTTCTTCGAGTTTGCAACGGTATACTGGTGTCAGATAAATTGTTTTGCTTGTATGTAATTAAAAAATAAATGAATCGTTTATTTTGAACCAAACTCGGATAAAAGTTTGTCATCGATAATAATATATAGAACAGTCGAGTAGCTTAGCTAGCAAGTAGCTTATAATAGATGTAAATGTATATATTTAGTTTATTGTATGCTACGCGGATCACCGTCAGATACAAGTCAATGTTAAAATATTAGTCACTAGCTTTTGCCAACAGCTTTGCCCGAGCCTGAGTCGAAAATCATCACAAGAGAACAAAACTTCGGGATAAAAAGTAACGTACTTATATCCTAAGCCGGTACATGGTCTATCCGTGTGCTAAGTATCGTCTGAATACGTCGAGCCTTTGAAATCTGAAGAGAGAGCTACTTCCCCACTACTAGCTGCTTTAGCATGTATTAGTTTATTATTTAATATATAAGGTGCAAACTGTAACTTGGATAATAAATAAATCCTACTATATGTTGCCAATCTGCCAGAGTTGTGAATTTTGTTTGAAAGAGTCATCGCGGCCCTGAAACATAAAAGGCATTTGGAGGAACACGGATGGGTTAATTTAGTCAGTAAGATTCTGACACTCCTTTTCGTTATAAGAAGTCATTTGATTATTTCCCATCCACAAAAAAAACCTACAAATATTAAAAACTAGGATTGCCCCGCGGTTTCACCAGCGTAGTTCCCATTCCCGTGGGAATATGGGGATATAATATAGCCTATGTTCACCGGAGATAGTGTAGCTTCCCAACAGTGAAAGAGTTTTTCAAATCGGTCAAGTAGTTTCGGAGCCTATTCAATGCAAACAAAAAAAAAAAACAATAAAATCTTTCCTCTTTATAATATTAGTACTGAAATACTTTGTCCTGTATCCAGCGATCACTGGGCAGCTTAGGAGCAAACGCTGTGCTGCTCGTCATCTTTTTTGCAGGGTCTGCAGAGTGGACCGTCTGGCACTTCTATGACCAAGAGCTGCTTATTAAGGACCCTGGGTGTGTACTAGATATCAGCAGTGACTGTACCTATGCAATTTTAGTTTTGTCAGCTGTAGAGGCTGTTTCGAGATGCGCCAATCTTCTATATATACGTATATGAAACAAAGACGGGTTTGTTACAACACTTATAACTCGAGATCTGCTGGACCAATTTTCTTGGTTTGATTCGTTGGATTTGTGTCCGCCCCGAATATCAGAATACATTTTAAAAACAAACATAATCGACGAATACATAATTATGAAAGATGAATCATTTTCCCTAAATGTTCCTTTGTTTCGTACCTGTCAAACATTTGTAAGTAAGGATTCACGTGTGCCAGCAGACCATAAACATGTCGAAGCATTTTTGGGGCTGGAATTGTGAGTGAAGACTTACAAAGTACCAGGCTACCAGAACCATAATTATTTAACATCAACCTATGATCCTTAGGAGACGAAAGAAAGAACACTGAGCCAGAAAGAATAAATGGCGCAGGCAGGTGAAACCGCGGGATACAGCTAAGAAGTTTTCTATTTTAAAAATTATTTCACCAATAGACAGCTACATATTACCTGCGACTTTCTTTTATATAATTATATAGAACATCATTCATACCTCTAAATATTGTTTTTATTTTAAATGGCAAAATAACGTTTGCTGGGTCAGCTAGTCATCAATATTGAGAAGTGGCTTTTGTGCCATATGTACCACAACGGGTTGTTGTGATACATGCACGCACACATTCAATCCTAATTTCTTCAAAGTTAGAGTGAACAGGCTTCTTCTGCGTAAGCTCACTCCATCGTCGACATTGTCTCTGTCACTGCAACCTAGACTAGAGTCAAGAGCAAACCCAACTCAAATAAAAACAATATGTGTTAGCAATGAGGTACTCATATTTGTTTATCTTTTGTGATAAATTATAATGACTCATGTGACAAACCATTCTCATCCTATCTTTTTTACCCTTAAAAGGCACGTGCTAAATCACAATATCGGGAACAAACCAATACAAAAATCACGATTTATTACTTCAGAATCACAGTACTAACACGTCAAAACATAAAGGTGTACACCCACTTACACCAGTTCATAAATAAGCCGCCACAAAGGTGGGCCATAACTTATAATTCAATAAAGCATTATTTTTTAGCCGCATATTAATCAATGACCGATAGCCGGAGAATTGATTCAATTATTATTTAAAATGCTGTGCACAATAACTGAATGGATGTACCCTTATTTGTTACTTCGCTTTTAGTTATTCTATGTTAATGTTGCGGTTCGAGAGTGTGGAGGAGGCTTTTATTTAATGAGTTAACACTGCCACTTAACTCAATGTAGTACTTTCGTGAAATAAGCATAACTTTAGTCATTACACAACAGTGTTCCAATATTTTTTTAGAGTTTACTCGATTTGACTAAAATATACAACTATAAACGGATTAAATATAGACTTTCAATTTACCAATTGGTGAAATCAATCTCGTAATTTACATATATATACATTTTGCTTAAACTGCTTATTGGTCTGTCACTGCAATACATTCGGTATTAATTATTCAGTTTATCAGCTTTCTAATTTGCTACTGCGAAGCTCTTCTAAACTCACAAAAAAAATCTCTTTTAATTTCCCACCACTAGTCAACATACACTTCACCATGAAACCAAAAATTCCCAAAGCCTTTTCCTCCCAATCGCTCATCTCCACCACGCGAGGCGGGCGGGCCGATCTAGCGGGCGATCGGTCGTGGGCCACTACTGTGGGCGGTGTGCGCTGGCCCTTACAATGCCTCGTGTGCGCGCACCTTAAATCATTCGCTTGTACTTGTGTTATAAATGCTGCTGGCTGGAGTGACATTGGTTTTATTTGTTTTTAGATGGGCTGCTGATGGACTGGGTTAGCGCCTTTTGTGGGTCGTCGATTGAGGATTGGTAGATCTGCCCCCCTAGCCAAGTTGATAATCTGTAATCGTTAACGCTAGTCGAAAACGAATCAAATGTATGGGAATGAAATCATCTCGACGTTAAGTCACGTGGTTAGAACAAACGAATAGACAATTCGTAGCTAACTTCACATCGTTTAAAATGATAGAATGAATTGTTATCGTTTCTACAATGTTCAACGCTACATCCTTTGTAAAAATTGTACGGGGCGGACGTGATCGACTGGACTGTAGGGTGGCCAGGGTAGGTTATCCTATTCTTCAAAAGTGGACTGTATGGTGACAACCCACCTAGGTATAAATGATCCAGACGCGTTGACGCTCCGTCTATAAGCTACGGGCCATGAGGATGCAACCCTTAGCTGAATACTTGCTATACTTGCTGTTATTGACACAGTATATAGGGGTAGGTATAGAGGGCTTACCAATAAAGTCACAATAAAACACTATTTAACTTGTTCACTATTCACTTAGCGATTTGAAGGGTGGAATTCGCGACTATATGATTTTACATTTAGGTATAAGTTCAAACTATCTTGCAAATGACTACAAATTCTATAAATTTTCAAGTTTACTATTGTACGGCGTAACTATACCGTATCGACACCCAAAAAATCACCGTGTGTGATGAAGTTTATTAACTTAAATTTTCACTATGTCTATCCTAGAATTTAGGCTATATCTAGGCTTAGGTCTATGTGAGTAGGGGTTGTCGTACCTTTATGGATAGCCCTCGGTAAGCTCCATACAGCGGAGACGAATTCACCCCTTCATCCCCCTCCATGTAGGGGTGGGATGCCAAAAACTATACAAAACTATAGTAGGTGCGAAGCTATTACCTACTTGGGGTGAATTTACCGTAAAACTATGCTAGGAGGGCTATACAGCTATATGTATCTCTATAGATACGACAACCCTCTACAAAACTACATATGTTTCAACCCTGTCACTTAAGGGGTTGCAACTCTATAAGCGTATATGTTTCAGGGGGATAAAAATAAACAGTTTTATTCAAACCTAAATTACGGCTTTATGCCTGCATACACTATAAACATCTATATATCCCCTGAAAGGATTTTTCAAGGCGGTTCTATTTCAGACATTTAGAAGTCTAGAATCTAGACTTGTTTTTTCGGGAAAGGAAGAGGGTAGATGCAAAGTGTTTTATTTTGTGCATACCTTCACCAGGGCTATTTATCAAAAACTGTTGACCAATCACGTACCAGCACCCTCCTGCTCTGTGATTGGTCAGTGTCGCTTTTAGCTATGCGACTACCTTTGACCTGAATATTTCGGGTCTCAATTACCAAGCCCTTTCTATTTACCTATGTATGTCTGTCTGTGTGTGTATATACCTCGATTACCTTATATACCTTCGATTACCAGGGTTACCATGTGTTTACTGTTATGTGTAAGGAATAGGATACCCTACCTAACTATATTCTATCTATTTGGAAGAAATAAAGGCTCCAAGGGCTTATATACTGCCTCTTGAGAGCAAACAACTGTAACGAATGTGTTTTATTTCAATAACAAACTATGTATCAACTATAGCTACCTATAACTATCTATACTATGCAGCTTTATCTGTTACAGCATTCTATGTGCTAACTAACTACCTATAACTACCTATACTATGTAGTCGCGGTTTTATTTATTTGCAACATTCTACTTTCTATGTACTACTATAGCTACCTATAACTACCTATACTATGTAGCTAAGACGCATCGTCGCGAACATCTCTCCCGCCGTGCAGTGCAGCGATGACTCGGTGCGATGACGTCGCGGCGCTGCAGAAACCCGGTGAGCGACGCCTGTAGCCACGTCGCCCGCTGCGCGGCGCCGGTGCTCGATGCCGGTGCTCGATGCAGCTGTGCAGTCGCCGGTCTGCCGCTTCCCTGCTGTGGGTCGCCTGCAGTCGCAAGGCTGTTGCGTAGGCTCTCGCAAATGTGCGAGCTGTGGGCCGGATGGCCCGCTGTCTGTGCGAGCTGCGAGTGCGCGCAGCATCGCCTGCTGCGGTGGCAAGCTGTGTAGGCAGCATTGCCTGCTGTATCGCCTGCTCAAAGCAAGGCGGTGGCGGGCCGAATATGCCCGCAATGGGGGCTAGCTGCGCCCGTGGGCGGCATCGCCCGCTATGTTGGCGAGCTGCGTGAGCAGCATCGCCCGCTACTGCTCGCTTGATGCGAGCCGAATGCGGACCGAATATGTCCGCGGTGGGGCGAGCTGCGCCTTGCGGGCAGCGTCGCCCATCTATGGTTGGCGAGCTGTGAGAGCATCGCCGGCTACTGCTCGCTTGATGCGAGCCGAATGCGGACCGAATATGTCCGCGGTGGGGCGAGCTGCGCCTTGCGGGCAGCGTCGCCCATCTATGGTTGGCGAGCTGTGAGAGCATCGCCGGCTACTGCTCGCTTGATGCGAGCCGAATGCGGACCGAATATGTCCGCGGTGGGGTGAGCTGCGCCTTGCGGGCAGCGTCACTCGTCTATGGTTGGCGAGCTGTGAGAGCAGCATCGCCCGGCTACTGCTCGCTTGATGCGAGCCGAATGCGGACCGAATATGTCCGCGGTGGGGCGAGCTGCGCCTTGCGGGCAGCGTCGCCCATCTATGGTTGGCGAGCTGTGAGAGCAGCATCGCCTGCTGTGTCGCCTGCACAAAGCAAGGCGGCGGCGGGCCGGATACGCCCGCAGTGGGGCGAGCTGCGCCTTGCGGGCAGCGTCGCCCGGCTATCGGTTGGCGAGCTGTGTGAGCAGCATCGCCTGCTACTGCTCGCTTGATGCGAGCCGAATGCGGACCGAATATGTCCGCGGTGGGGTGAGCTGCGCCTTGCGGGCAGCGTCACCCATCTATCGGTTGGCGAGCTGTGAGAGCAGCATCGCCTGCTGTGTCGCCTGCACAAAGCAAGGCGGCGGCGGGCCGGATACGCCCGCAGTGGGGCGAGCTGCGCCTTGCGGGCAGCGTCGCCCATCTATCGGTTGGCGAGCTGTGTGAGCAGCATCGCCTGCTGTGTCGCCTGCACAAAGCAAGGCGGCGGCGGGCCGGATATGCCCGCAGTGGGGCGAGCTGCGCCTTGCGGGCAGCGTCGCCCATCTATCGGTTGGCGAGCTGTGTGAGCAGCATCGCCGGCTATTGCCCGCTGAATGCGAGCCGGTTGCGGACCGAATATGTCCGCGGTGGGGCGAGCTGCGCCTTGCGGGCAGCGTCACCCATCTATCGGTTGGCGTGCTGTGAGAGCAGCATCGCCTGCTGTGTCGCCTGCACAAAGCAAGGCGGTGGCGGGCCGGATACGCCCGCAGTGGGGCGAGCTGCGCCTTGCGGGCAGCGTCGCCCATCTATCGGTTGGCGAGCTGTGTGAGCAGCATCGCCGGCTATTGCCCGCTGAATGCGAGCCGGTTGCGGACCGAATATGTCCGCGGGGGGCGAGCTGTGAAGCGTCACCCATCTATTTGTTGGCGAGCTGTGTGAGCAGCATCGCCTGCTGTGTCGCCTGCACAATGCAAGGCGGCGGCGGGCCGGATATGCCCGCAGTGGGGCGAGCTGCGCCTTGCGGGCAGCGTCGCCCATCTATCGGTTGGCGAGCTGTGTGAGCAGCATCGCCTGCTGTGTCGCCTGCACAAAGCAAGGCGGCGGCGGGCCGGATACGCCCGCAGTGGGGCGAGCTGCGCCTTGCGGGCAGCGTCGCCCAGCTATCGGTTGGCGAGCTGTGGGAGCATCGCCTGGTACTGCTCGCTTGATGCGAGCCGAATGCGGACCGAATATGTCCGCGGTGGGGCGAGCTGCGCCTTGCGGGCAGCTTCACCCATCTATCGGTTGGCGAGCTGTGAGAGCAGCATCGCCTGCTGTGTCGCCTGCACAAAGCAAGGCGGCGGCGGGCCGGATTTGCCCGCAGTGGGGCGAGCTGCGCCTTGCGGGCAGCGTCGCCCATCTATCGGTTGGCGAGCTGTGAGAGCAGCATCGCCGGCTATTGCCCGCTGAATGCGAGCCGGTTGCGGACTGAATATGTCCGCGGGGGGCGAGCTGTGAAGCATCACCCGTCTATTGGTTGGCGAGCTGTGAGAGCAGCATCGCCGGCTATTGCCCGCTGAATGCGAGCCGATTGCGGACCGAATGTGTCCGCTGGGGGCGAGCTGTGAGGCATCACCCATCTATTGGTTGGCGAGCTGTGTGAGCAGCATCGCCGGCTATTGCTCGCTAGGTGCGAACCGATTGCGGACCGAATATGTCCGCGGGGGGCGAGCTGGAAAGCGTCACCCATCTATTGGTTGGCGAGCTGTGAGAGCAGCATCGCCTACTATTGCCCGCTAGGTGCGAGCCGATTGCGGACCGAACATGTCCGCGTGGGGTGAGTTGCGCCGGTGGGCAGCGTCACCCGTCCATCTGTTGGCGAGCTGTGAGAGCAGCATCGCCTACTATTGCCCGCTAAATGCGAGCCGATTGCGGACCGAATATGTCCGCGGGGAGGGCGAGCTGCGCCTGTGGGCAGCGTCGCCCGCTGTGGTGGCAAAATTCTTTACCGGACGCTTTAAGGTGCCGCCGAATGTGCGCACCTCAGCCGTCCGGACTTCGCCATCAGCGCCCGGGAAAACTGTAATGATGCGGCCTCGCAGCCACGTGTTGCGAGGCAGCTGGCCGTCTGCAATGAGTACGGGATCACCCACCTGCAGATTAGGGCCACGGCTATGGGGCTCCCGCCGGTGTTGGAGCTCGGGTAGGTACTTGACGTCTTCTATGACTATGTCGATTCTCTCTATACGACTTCTGAGGCGTATGACGTCATCTTTCAATTCTATTTGTAACGGTCGCAGGGCGCTATCTTTGTCTATTTCTTTGTTTCCTCGCAAACTTGTTAACTCGCGGGAAAACGTCTGTTGCTGTACAGCTTGCACGAGTAACCTCTCCGCTTGTTGGAGGTATTCGGCTTCTATTATGTGGTCGCCGATGTCGACGACGTCTGTTTCTATAAGCGACGGTTCTATATTTTGTATGACGTCGATGTCATTCGATACCCATTTCTTTATTTCGAAACGAGCCTGTTGGTGTATCTTCTTCACCGCTGTTGCTATATGTGTCGCTTCTTTAACTGTTCTATAGCTATCCAGATAATCGTCCATATAATGGTTCTTCACTATTGCTTCTACTGCTTCTGGATGCTGTTCTATGTGCCGGTTCGCGTTCCAATTCTTCGCGAATATGGCCGTGCACGGTGAGCTTGCCGCGCCGAATATGATTGACGTCATTCGATACTCGTCGGGGGCTCCTTCTCTTCTATTGCCTCTCCACAAATATCGGAGGGCGTCTCTATCTTCAGGTCGTACTTTGACCTGCATGAACATTTCGGTAATGTCACCTGAAATGGCTATCGGATATCTACGAAACCTCATCATGACGCCGGGCAGCGACTGTAACAGGTCCGGTCCTGTGAGTAGGAAGTCGTTCAGCGACATTCCATTCGATTTAGCTGCGGCGTCGTGTACTATTCGAAACTTCTCCGGCTTCATGGGATTGAAGACGTCGAAATGAGGCAGATACCAGGTTCTTCCTGGCGTGGTCTGTTTGGGCGCTTTTTCTGCGTACCCTTTCGAAAGGAGCGAGTCCATCTGTTCTATATATTTATTTCGAAGACTCGGATCTTTGTCGAGCTTCTTTTCTATAGAGATCAGCCGCTTGTGTGCTGTCCCATAACTATCGGGCATTTCAAAATTGTTATTTTTCCATAACATAGCTGTTTCTATATGCCCATCTGTCAACTGTTTGGTATGTCTTTTCAAGATGTCTTCAGCCTGCTTCTCTGGATCAGAATCTGGACGCCGAGGATTAACTATTAGGGACTCGAGTGCGAAAAATTCACGAAGTTGCTCGTTCAGTCTATCGTCTCTATTTTCTCTATCTTCTCTGCATGCGCTGACGTAATGCACCTGCTGACCGAGTATTCTAGTGTGCGCGCCATGTAGCGTCCATCCAAGCGTTGTAAGTGACGCTATTGGCTGGTGCCTGGGGCCTCTTCTGACTTCACTGGCAAGGAGAAGGTGCCAGTTGTCTTGGCCAATCAAGATCTTGGGCGCGCCAACATCATAGACTAGCTGCTCTTTCAAGTCGATGAGATGTTTGCAATGTGTGACATCTTCTTCACGGACTGTCTGTGACGCGAGATTAAGCTTCGGTATGGTGCGCGCTCTGAACGGCACCCTATTTCTATGCTGACTCGCGAGTGTCACTGTGACTCTTTTCGAACAAGGAGTGTCGATCATGGTGTCACCGATCGCACCAATCTTCAGTGGGTCGATCTTGCCCTCGGCTCCGACTTGGTCGGCGATGTCTTCATCGATCAACGATACGGTCGATCCATCGTCGAGTAGGGCGAACGTAGATGCCTCTCCCGCCGGTCCAATGACCCGGACCGGGATGATCTTCAAATAGGCGTGATTCGACGATGATCTTGAGCTGGCGACTGTCTCCTTGGGCTCCTTTTTGACTTCGGTCTGTCTGGGCTTTTCGGCTGCCACCGCAGCAGGCTTCTTGTCGTAATGAAGTAGCCGACTGTGCGTGGCTGTACACCCCTTGACGTCACACTTCTTCGCGTTGCATTTATGCCGCTCTCTTCTTGGCTTCAGGCAACGGAAGCACAGGTTTAGATTCTTCGCAATTTCCCATCTCTTGTTACTATTGCTATTCTTGAACTTCGAGCAATCGCGTTCTATATGGCCATCCTTCTCACACAGTCGGCACTTGCTTGCTGACTTCTCTGTTGTTGTGTGAGTCCTCTGCTGCGGTGTGCGTCGGTTGGATGAGCCCTCTGTCTTGATGTTTTCAGCAGGAGCGAAAGCGCTGCAGTATCGAGCTTGTTCGGTAATGAATTCGCTAAACAGCGACAAGTCTGGCAAGGACTGGTACTTTTCTGTATATATACGGTACCACTGTACACGTATCGAGTTCGGTAGCTTCTCTGTCAAGGTTCGCATGAGCTCGGCGTTGATCAGGTAATGATCCTTCTTCAATGCTCGCAGCGTTACTATAGCGCACCTCACTTGGCTTGCGAATGAGCAAATATCCTTTGGATTTTCACTGCATCGTGTCAGTCCTCGCAATCTATCTGTTTCGGCCTGTGCTATCGAATCTGGTCGGCCGAATTGCAGCTCGAGTTCCCTCATGATGTCATCTGGTCTTGCATGGCCGATGAGTTCTGAACTGACTGTTTCTAAAGCGCGTCCATGCAGGCTTCTTCTAAGTCTTGCTGTATTCTCGACATCGTTGAAATATTTTCGAGTTGTTTCATAAATGGCTCGAAATGACAACCATTCTGTATGCGCACCACTGAAGTTCGGTAAGGTCATGATGACCTTCGACGCCGAGGAGGAATTCTGTGACTGCTGTTCTGTTTTCTTGTCAACTAAAGATGCTATAGCAGCCGTAAGGTCCGTAACGAATGGACGTAAATTATCCTCGCTCCTATCGTCTTCTATTTTCTTCATAGGTGGTGGCTCTATCTGTTTAGCACTATCTGGATCTATGTGCGTTCGACGAGAGTCCACTATTGTTTCGAAGTCCACAGGGGGGGGCGGTTGCTGTCGACTATCACGGATGTCCCCCTCGGCGGCGTTGGTCTCTCTCTGATCAGGAACAGGTTCAGGCGCCTCTTCCAGCCAGGAACGCACGTACTCTTCATTTGAGTTTCTATCGTCCAAATATTCTTCGTCCGACTCTTGTTCGGCTCTCTGAAGTGCTAACTGGGCAAGCTCCAACTTAATCTTCAATAAGTCTTCGCGAGCCTTCTGTAGTTTTCTATATGACCGCGGTGACCTGTCAATGGTCGACGGCGGACGTCTATGTTCTATACGGGCGTCACCCCGGGTAGTCATTGGCAAGACTCGGCTATCTTTTCTATTTGACGGCTTCATTGTACTATCTGAAGTCGTCTCAAAGCGGGTTCCCTTCCTTGAGGTCGATGGCATCTGTTTCTGTACTGTTGTCGGCAATGGTGCAGGTACTCGTTCTATTGCTGAAGCTTCTATCTGTTCTATTCGTTCAGCGGCAGCAGGCGGAGACACGTCTTCACTGCGCTGCTGCATCGATCGCGCCGTCCCAGACGATGAAGGCGAACGCGGCGGCACCTGATGATGGATAGCAGGAACCCTCTCGGCTGGTTCCTGTATCGGAACTGTCCACGCCTCGGATGACTTGCCATGCGACCTCGTGATCGGCATTGTTGAAGTCTTCAATGAATCTTCAAAACTATTCGGTAGTCCACTGGTAAGCCTCAGGTGAAACTTCAATCCAAGTTTCCAAAAAAAAAAAAAAATTTTTCAAAAAATTTTCAAAATTCTTCAAAGTCCCCAATCTTCAAAAAATATTCTAAGTTCGGATTGACTGAAACTTTTCTAAGTCCCAGACTGTTCAAAATCTTCTATGTGTGAAGTCGATCGAAATTCTCTAAGTCCAAAATTCTTCAAAAATATTCTATGTCCCGCTTGATCAAAACTTTTCTAAGTGTCAGGTTGTTGAAAATTTTCCAAGTTCAAAATTCTACAAAAATTTTCCAAGTCCCGGATTGTTGAAAATTTTCTAAGTTCAAAATTCTTCAAAAAATTTTCCAAGTTCAAAATCTTCAAAAATATTCTAAGTGTCGGGACCCCTCAAAATTTTCAAAGTGTGAAGTCGTTCGGAATTTTCTAAGTTCAGCTTGATTAAATTTCTTCTATGTTGTTGCTTCACTATCAATCTGCCTAGGGGTAGTTTTCTTGAAGGGATGATTTCTTCAAGGTCCGACTTCTATTTAGCTTCTAGGGACACCCTTCGTGTCTTGAAATGTTGAAGGGTAGTTTTTTCTTCAAGGGGGTGCGACTTCACAATAGGGGTTGCGCCTTCAGGGTAGCTGCGTGGTTCTATAAATCCAACTTCCAAATAGCTAGATCAGGCTATCTTCAAAATATCCGGCTCCGATGGACCAGAAAATGTACGGGGCGGACGTGATCGACTGGACTGTAGGGTGGCCAGGGTAGGTTATCCTATTCTTCAAAAGTGGACTGTATGGTGACAACCCACCTAGGTATAAATGATCCAGACGCGTTGACGCTCCGTCTATAAGCTACGGGCCATGAGGATGCAACCCTTAGCTGAATACTTGCTATACTTGCTGTTATTGACACAGTATATAGGGGTAGGTATAGAGGGCTTACCAATAAAGTCACAATAAAACACTATTTAACTTGTTCACTATTCACTTAGCGATTTGAAGGGTGGAATTCGCGACTATATGATTCTACATTTAGGTATAAGTTCAAACTATCTTGCAAATGACTACAAATTCTATAAATTTTCAAGTTTACTATTGTACGGCGTAACTATACCGTATCGACACCCAAAAAATCACCGTGTGTGATGAAGTTTATTAACTTAAATTTTCACTATGTCTATCCTAGAATTTAGGCTATATCTAGGCTTAGGTCTATGTGAGTAGGGGTTGTCGTACCTTTATGGATAGCCCTCGGTAAGCTCCATACAGCGGAGACGAATTCACCCCTTCATCCCCCTCCATGTAGGGGTGGGATGCCAAAAACTATACAAAACTATAGTAGGTGCGAAGCTATTACCTACTTGGGGTGAATTTACCGTAAAACTATGCTAGGAGGGCTATACAGCTATATGTATCTCTATAGATACGACAACCCTCTACAAAACTACATATGTTTCAACCCTGTCACTTAAGGGGTTGCAACTCTATAAGCGTATATGTTTCAGGGGGATAAAAATAAACAGTTTTATTCAAACCTAAATTACGGCTTTATGCCTGCATACACTATAAACATCTATATATCCCCTGAAAGGATTTTTCAAGGCGGTTCTATTTCAGACATTTAGAAGTCTAGAATCTAGACTTGTTTTTTCGGGAAAGGAAGAGGGTAGATGCAAAGTGTTTTATTTTGTGCATACCTTCACCAGGGCTATTTATCAAAAACTGTTGACCAATCACGTACCAGCACCCTCCTGCTCTGTGATTGGTCAGTGTCGCTTTTAGCTATGCGACTACCTTTGACCTGAATATTTCGGGTCTCAATTACCAAGCCCTTTCTATTTACCTATGTATGTCTGTCTGTGTGTGTATATACCTCGATTACCTTATATACCTTCGATTACCAGGGTTACCATGTGTTTACTGTTATGTGTAAGGAATAGGATACCCTACCTAACTATATTCTATCTATTTGGAAGAAATAAAGGCTCCAAGGGCTTATATACTGCCTCTTGAGAGCAAACAACTGTAACGAATGTGTTTTATTTCAATAACAAACTATGTATCAACTATAGCTACCTATAACTATCTATACTATGCAGCTTTATCTGTTACAGCATTCTATGTGCTAACTAACTACCTATAACTACCTATACTATGTAGTCGCGGTTTTATTTATTTGCAACATTCTACTTTCTATGTACTACTATAGCTACCTTTAACTACCTATACTATGTAGCTAAGACGCATCGTCGCGAACAAAAATGTTTAAACTGAATGGTTAAAGCCTTTAAACAGAGTTTACATTTTAACCTGTTTGACGTTTGTAGGAACGCTCGCCATAGACTAAAGAATAGGTCGTTTTTCTTAAGACATTGTAGAACGAGCGGCCGACTCAGGCGCGTCAACATGGCTATCGTTGTCTACAGTTGCTGACACCGAGGCGTTACCGATTGGAGAGCGGAATTCAACACGAAACGGTTGTAACTTGGCAAGGGGCCTGTCATTTAATTTGTTCTTAGGATTTTTCTGGAAACCGATCTTGGACCAACCCGTTATGGAGACTTAATTTCAAAACATAAGCACTGCGTGCATCACGACTGCGCAAAATAGTTCCAGTTCAGCAAAATACCAGACAACAGAGTTTCCTGAATCTGCTTTTCTAACGGATGCTTATAAGTTTTGCTTTTTTTTTGCAGTGTATAAATATTCGAAGTTCAAGAAGTACAGTGAACCCCCGTTATTGGGTTGTGGAGGTCTGGTAGGCAGCCGCTCCACGGTAAATACTGGTATTCAGCTGAATCCAGTATGACTGGAAGCCGACCCCAATGTAGTTGGGAAAAGGCTTGGTAGAAGAAGCGAGCCTGTATAAGTTAATTTCTCTATAGACTATATTACATTCCTTATTTCTAGACTTGTTAACTGCTGCTTCGTGAACCAATAAGGAAACCAGAAAAGCAGAAAAATGTTTACGTTAGCATAAGGTCTAAGAGTTTTGCTTACTTTTGCCCCCAAGGAACTTACTAATACATGAACAGCCCCGATGCAGCTGAGTGCTGAATGCAAAATAAGCAAATCAAAGAGCCTGCCGCCGTCATAAATGCTTACGTAATATTTAAATAACCCCTTCCGGTTAGACTGGAAGTCGACTCCAATATAGTTGGGGAAAACTAGACCAGTATGTAATGTATAGTCACTCATCCAAAAACCAACCTCAGCAAGAGTTGCTTAACCTCGAAGATCGCTGCTTATTAAGCCATATTACAACCAGCATTCATGTTTTTATTGCAATCCATAATGTGCATATACAGGGCCCCAAGTCTGTTATTTTTATAAAGTCATTCCAACACGATCCAATTGTCATTTTGCTAAAAGTTCGTAATCTGCTAAATTCATAATGGTCGATCATTGGTCGGTCAATGGTCTTGTAGTTAGTTAAAGCAAAGACTGCGTAATGATATAACCGCAAACGTGTGCCATCCATTTGTCATTATAATGAACGAGATTATCATTCTATGCCATTTCTTTCAATGGAGTGTCAGTGGTTGACCTTTGGAAATTCATAGGAAGCTTTCATATTAGTAGATAACCAAACTTGTAAAAAACAACCATTATGAAATCAATCATAGACCATTCTGACACTATTGTAATATCAGACTTGGTGATAGGTAAATCAGTTTGTTAACAATTATGGACCCTGTCGGGCACAGCAACATTTAAATAAGTTGGAGAGACGAGTTCAAGCGTGGCTTACCTATTCTCAATACTGATCAATTATCCCTCAAATCGATAATTAATCTCGTTGCCATTGAACACGGTCGAACAGGTCCACATACCAGTTCTTATTAATGTCTGCGCAGGAGTTGACTAATAACTTGTCTCTTGTAATTAACAATGGTGATTATAAAACATTTATGTGGTGATTGTGGCTTGTTTCTGAGTTATGGGGTTTGTTTTGTGTAGTGTATTACTGTGTGGAACTTCGTAGGGATATTGGTCTTTGAATTATTGTCTTAGGTCTTATAACAGTCGTTAAGGACTAGGGAAGTTCCTTGAATAATAAAATATGATTCCAATAAGTCCGTCAATTAGATTATCGAAAAATATTGGACAGGTATTTTTAACCGAAGTCCAAAAAAGGAGGAGGTTCTCAATTCTGATGTTTGTATTTTTTTAAATGTATTTTCGGGCATAACTCCGTCAAATTTAGATGGTTTTGCAATTATTATTTTTATTTTGAGATTTAAATTAAAGTTATTTTGTACTTTTTGTTTTTTCTTTGTGTGTAGAAATCGTTTGTATTTTTTTGTAGAAAGTTTTTTTTTTGTAAAAAGTTTTTTTACGTTATCAAATCTATAAAAATTGACGAGGATAAAAAGCATCGAAGATCAGGAGCGGGGGCTTGTGACGTCACGTTACGTCACGCTAGGGCCAGTGCCGATCAGATTTTCAACGGTTTGGTAGCATAATGCTATCAAGATAGTGAGATATTGTAATATGGTCAAAGTTTGGCCGCAGGCTGGTCAAATCCTTCTAGAGGCGAGAGCCCTCGCGCACGTCTACGCGTTGCGCGTGGAGGCGCTAAGCCGGGGTGAAACTCTGCTGCCGCGGCAAATTGCTGCGCAGCGGACGGAGCTCCGGCGGGATCTCACGGAGGTGTGGAGACAGCGACTGCTGCAACCCAGCGCTGGGCACGCCGCCATTGCGGCGGTAAGTCCCCTCTTTGAGGAGTGGCTGGAGAGACGCCACGGCGTCCTCACCTTCCGCCTGACGCAGGTGCTAACCGGACACGGCTGTTTCGGGAGGTACCTGTGTCGGATCCAGCGGGAGGACACGTCCGGGTGTCATCACTGTGTGGATCGCCCGGAGGACACGGTGGAGCATACGGTGGAGGCCTGCCCTGCTTGGGCGGAGCAACGCCGTGTCCTCGTGGAGGCGATCGGCGGCGGCGACCTCTCGCGGCCGGCCCTGGTTCAAGCCATGGTCCGGAGCGAGGAGGCATGGGAAGCGGTCGCCTCCTTCTGCGAAGCAGTAATGCTAGCGAAGGAGGAGGCGGAGCGCGTGCGAGAGAGGGAAGCCCCTCGCTCCAGCCGCCGCAACAGGAGAAGACGCCCCGGGCGTCGGGAAACGCAGGGCGATTCCCGGCCACCGTAGGCGCGGGCCTGCGGATGGCGAGCTATGGGTGGCTCGCCGTCCGATAGCAACCAGGCCCGAGTCGATGGCGCGTCGTGTTCCACGCGCGCCTCAAAGAGCCGTCAGCAAAGAAGACGGGGCCCCATAGGGTCAGTGCCTGCTAGGGTTGCGGAATTTGTTCGAAAGAGTCACCGCGGCCCTGGAACGCAAAGGGCACAAGCAGGAACACGGGTGGGTTTTAGTCAGTAAGAGTCTGACACTCCCTTCCGCTCCGCCCAGAGCGGGAGAAGTCATTTGATGATTTCCCATCCAAAAAAAAAAAAAAAAGGCTGGTCAAATCCTGAGTCACCGCGACCCTGGAACGCAAAGTGCATAAGAATAAGAGTCTAACACTCACTTTATTCCCAGAAAGAAAACAAAAAGGTGTAGATATAGTAAACTTAACTTTTTTTATGAATGGGAAATTATCAAATGACTTCTCCCGCTCTGGGCGGAGCTTAAGGGAGTGTCAGACTCTTACTGACTAAAACCCACCCGTGATCCTTCTAGTGCCCGCCGCGTTCCAGGGCTACGGTGACTCTTTCGAACAAATTCCGCAACACTATATCGACACCTCTGCCGTGTCCTTTAGGGATAAAAAGCGAGCCGTGATGATAAGTTTTAAAACGGAACGAATACTGAAATATCAATGTCACATACAAAACTCCATCAAAATATACAGAACAGCTGACTTTTATATCTAAGCCATTAACAAACTATTCCTTGCAAAATTAGTTGCATACCTAATAAATTCTCCAGTAAATGCTTTGAACCCGCATAATAATAATTAACTGATCTTTATTATTATAACCAGGCTATTAATTAAAAAAAGAAAGGGAAAATTATAGGTTAAGTAATTGGACCAGGGCTATGTCATATATTTATGGTACAACCACATTATTGCAGGCGTATCCGGGAAGCGAGGCACTGGCGATACGTTTTTAAGTGGTTTTTGTGGGCCAGTGACTAATTAGGACTACAATAATTAGGCAAGTGAAGTCAATGTCGGACGACATGATACTGAAAACTTTGGGGTAAGAAGGTTTAGAGGGGGCAAATCGAAACGTAAGCAGAAAAAGTGCCAGGGTTGCGGAATTTGTTTGAAAGAGTCACAGCGGCCCTGGAACGCAAAGGGCATTAGGAGGAACACGGGAGGGTTTTAGTCTGTAACTGTACTTTTTTGCTACTTGTTGGAAGTCCACCAAAGTAACCATTTTCTATGGAAGTCCCAAAACCACAAAAGTAGTAACCCTTTTCTATGGATGGAAAATCATCAAGCAGAAAGGAGTGTCAGAATCTTACTGACTATAACCCACCCGTGATCCTTCTTTGCGTTTCAGGGCCGTGGTGACTCTTTCGAACAAATTCCGCAACCACCATAATATTTACCTTTCATAAATCGTGTTCTACCTAATGCCTTTTGCGTTCCAGGGCCACGATGACAAATTGCGCAACACTGGCAGGCACTGGTTGTGTGGGCCACGTCTTCTTTGCTGACATCTGTTTGAGGGGCGAATGGAACACACCGCGCCGTTGCCCCTGCCTGGTTCTTATCGAACGGAAAGCTACCAAATGCTCACCGTCCGCAGGGCTGAAAGTACTAACCCTAATAGAAGCTGTGTTGCAGTTTGATGAAGCTAGCCATTTCAGCTTTGTCTTAGACATCGTTACATCCTCGATGCTTAAGAAATACCAGATGATTTTTTTTTAAACGTGTCCCCATACAAGGGCTTTCTCCTGTGTCGTGGGTGCGTTTACAAACACACAATCTCACATACACAAACAGCCAGACCCCGGAACAACTATCTGTAGGCCATAAAAATATTTGTTCCGTGCGGGAATCGAACCCACGACACGTAGCGCAGCAGCCAATCGCTCAACCACTGCGCCAATCGTGTCGTCGAATTGTCGATTGGAACAAAAGCTACAAAATAAGAGAGTTTATAACTTTACCAGAGCAATTATAAAGACTTTTTAAAACTGTTTATGCATAAGCGAACATGACATTTCTTGGAGACAAAATAGAGTTGAAACATCTTTAAAATTTCACCGGCACCCTTACAATTTAAACCGAAACCTAGAAATGTTGCTTGATAACGCAAAATGTTGCCAACTGTATTGAACTACGAGCACCTAAAGGTCATTTTCAATTCCTTATCAGATCTCCAATGATCACTTTCATCAAAATATTTCAAGTGTTAAGTTCTTGAAGATGTTCATGCCATTCGTGTCGACGGTCGCGTCTATACGGCATAAAGGCGTTGTCACACGAACAATTAGCGATTGAATTTACTACGGAGTCGCGTGCTTGCTGAACGGTTAACCGGTGGATTATGTTGGGCATGCGCGGTGTACGATCACCTGCCTTCGATGCGTTTGCGATGCGTTTGGCTAGTGTGGGTGTGACTTTACAATTTTTGGCAATGTTAATAAATAATTGAATAAAAGTACTGCAGTACTATTTGCTCGCTCTTCTAGCTCCTATCATGCTGTTCGGGGCAGACCTAAATTCCATGGTTCAGCTACTTGGCTAAGCCAGAAAATATGATAAATTGTAGACCCGTACACTGGTCGTTCTCCAAGATGTCGTCAGTTTATATCTGTTCACAATTTTTCGAATTGCCTCCGAGAGATTTATTGACTATCAAATTTTGATGCATAAAAAGGTATTCCAAATGTTCAGTTGACAATTTGTCGAGAGTTTACAATCTCTCGAGATATTTTATCATTTTACAATTATCCAGTGACATATACACACAATATACTTACTTAAAATGAAAATTATATGCATGGAAAAGATCAATAAAGCGCTTATTTCAATAAAATGAAAGAAGAGTGGGATATGAAACGTAGACACAGTGTGTAAAGAGACAGGAAGGAAATTAAAATATGTAATACTTAATTAAATACAATCGCACCTCAATAAACATATAAACCAATACATTAACAGTTTTTTTTTAAACGTTGCCCCACACTTGGAATTTCTCCTGTATCGTGGGTGCATTTACAAACAGCCAGACCCCGAACAACTATCTGTAGGGCATACAAATATTTGTTCCGTGCGGAAATCGAACTCACGACACATAGCGCAGCAGCCAATCGCTCAATCACTGCGCCAACCGTGTCGTCGAATTGTCGATTGGAACAAAAGTTACAAAATAAGAGAGTTTATAACTTTACCAGAGCAGTTATAAAGACTCATAAAAACTGTTTATGCATAAGCGAACATGACATTTCTTGGAGACAAAATAGAGTTTCAACATCTTTAAAATTTTACCGGCACCCTCACAATTTAAACCGAAACCTAGAAATGTTGCTTGACAACGCAAAATGTTGCCAACTGTATTGAACTACGAGCACCTAAAGGTCATTTTCAATTCCTTATCAGATCTCCAATGATCACTTTCATCAAAATATTTCAAGTGTTAAGTTCTTGAAGATGTTCATGCCATTCGTGTCGACGGTCGCGTCTATACGGCATAAAGGCGTTGTCACACGAACAATTAGCGATTGAATTTACTACGGAGTCGCGTGCTTGCTGAACGGTTAACCGGTGGATTATGTTGGGCATGCGCGGTGTACGATCACCTGCCTTCGATGCGTTTGCGATGCGTTTGGCTAGTGTGGGTGTGACTTTACAATTTTTGGCAATGTTAATAAATAATTGAATAAACGTACTGCAGTACTATTTGCTCGCTCTTCTAGCTCCTATCATACCATTCGGGGCAGACCTAAATTCCATGTTCAGCTACTTAGCTAGGCCAGAAAATACGATAAATTGGAGAATCGTACACTGATCGTTCTCCAACATGTCGACATTTTATGTCGGATCACAATTTCTCGAATTGCCTCCGAGAGATTTATTGACTATCAAATTTTGATGCATAAAAAGGTATTCCAAATGTTCAGTTGACAATTTGTCGAGAGTTTACAATCTCTCGAGATATTTTATCATTTTACAATTATCCAGTGACATATACACACAATATACTTACTTAAAATGAAAATTATATGCATGGAAAAGATCAATAAAGCGCTTATTTCAATAAAATGAAAGAAGAGTGGGATATGAAACGTAGACACAGTGTGTAAAGAGACAGGAAGGAAATTAAAATATGTAATACTTAATTAAATACAATCGCACCTCAATAAACATATAAACCAATACATTAACAGTTTTTTTTTAAACGTTGCCCCACACTTGGAATTTCTCCTGTATCGTGGGTGCATTTACAAACAGCCAGACCTGAAACAACCATCTGTAGGCCATACAAATTTTTGTTTCGTGCGGGAATCGAATCCACGACACGTAGCGTAGCAGCCAATCGCTGAACCACTGCGCCAACCGTGTTGTCAAAACACACCCACGATACAGGAGAAATAACTAGTGTGAAAAAAAATCTAAAAAAATATTACCAAACCTTATCCATACAACTCCATCGTAACAAAAATTGTCCCAATAGGATACGGTTTTAAGTCAAAACGATCGAAATCTGCCATACTTACTTGCTACCAACCAACGAGAACTTAACATACCTGTGTAATTATTTCCCTCTGCATTTAATTAATAATTACTCTTTAATCTCACCTTTTATTTATATCTTTGTGACATACTCTTTTAAAGTATTCCTGATCTTTGGAAAGTGTACATTTGTCACCAATCACGCGATGTGTTTGTCGTTTTTGAAAGTTTTTTGTCAACACCTGCGTTGAGTTTTCTGGATTATCTGTAATGGTTTGACATTTAGCCTACTTACGTTCGGGCAGTAGAGCTTTCGAAAAAGTAGTCTTAAGGCGATACCCCGAAGGAGGAGGCGGAACGCGTGCCAGAGACAGAAACCTCACGCCTCAGCCGCCGCAACAGAAGAAGACGCCCCGGGCGTCAGGAAACGCAGGGCGATTCCCGGCCACCGTAGGCGCGGGCCTGCGGATGGCGTGCTATGGGTGGCTCGCCGTCCGATAGCAACCAGGCCCGAGTCTGCCAGAGTTTGGTCTGGGAAACGCCTTAAAATGAACATGGACAAATCCAAAGTCATGGTAAACACCCATGTAGCACCTACTTCTGTCAAGATCGGAGATTCTACACTCAAAGTTATGCCTGAGACAAAAGGTCCAGTAAGGGTAACTTCGAGAAAGAGGTCAAGGGTCGATTCCGACTCGGCTTGGCAGCGTTCGGGAAGTTGCATGGTATCTTCTCGACTGCCACAATATCTCAAAACAACGGTATTGCAATTAATAGGGCAATTTATTTTAATTATTTATTTAATGCTCGGAGAATCAGGAATGATGATGATAATATCTGCAAGAGAACCAAACTAAGCTTAACTGAACAAAGTGTAGTTTTGTCTTTATAAAAAACAATATTATATATATACATAGGTATATGATTCTATTGATGTATAGATAGATACATATGTAGATAGAATATTTTTATTTTCAGACTGTTTTAACATTCAAAAGTGCCTTTTAATGTTCTAGTTGAAATAAATGAATTGACTTTGACCTTAATTTTGACATTGACTTTGACTATGGTAGCCAAACAATTCGTGTAGTTCCCGATGCTCGTTCCAAAAATCCTCAAAGAGAAAACCCACTCAGGGTTTTCTCTTTGAGGATTTCTCTGACTAAGTATATATAGTTGAGAAACGGATTCAGGGTCTTCTAGAGGTCTAATCAGCTAGATACTTTACGTACACAGATGTACAGAGGCAGACTTAATGCCTTAGGCATTTTCTTCCAGTCAACCTTTGGATGATACAGAGAATAATAATGGTTGGTGCAATATGAAAAAAAAAACAAACTAATAATATATACTATACAATACCATAATACTTAACAAACTAATACACGAAAATACTTAAACAGACCTACCCGCACTGGGCCGGCGTGGTGGATCGCGGCCCATTCCCGCTCCTAGAGAGGAGGCCTGTGTCCCAGCAGTGGGAACATTAAAAGGCTGATTATACTTAAACAGTATGAGTAAAAGATTGGCGCTGTGACGATACTACTGCCAACTTCTTACGAATGCGCTCGCGAACCTTAACTTTGAAAGTTAATCGGTCGGATGTGAAACAAGTGACCATAATAACAATATGTTCCCGGGGAATGAACTTGATGGCATTGACATAATGCTATTACTTATTACAATAAAAAATAAATCCATTCATAATTAAATTGAACTATTGATTGGCTGTCAGAACACAGAGATTGTTGGTAAGTTGCTCTACTTTAATCGATACTAATTATAATTGCGACAGTTACTCTGTCTGTCTATTTGTTACGAGTACCTTTTTCTGAAAGGCTGAACGAATTTGCGTGAAACTTGGCAAATGGATAGTCCATGTCTTGGTTTATATCATAGATAAATGTAGTGGTGTTGTTGTTTCCATACGATGCGATTTCGATACGATGCTTCGTGCCAGCTGCAGCGAAGCAGTTGCTAATTATTTCCATCCAAATCCTTTTGTAATTTTTCTGTTCGTTGTAAGGTTTCTATTTATATTATTTTTTGTGGGGTTTACTTACCTCCCTTCAATCTTTTATATGGAGAGAAAAAAACTACCGCTATAAATTTCTGAACGTTTAACAAAACTATTTGATTATTGATCAACAAACGCTATGATATTGAGCATGTTCAAATATATTTCATATTTGAACACTGCTCAATTTATATATACCAGTTGAAATTCACGAAACTTGAAAGCTTTATTAGTAAAATATTCTAGGTTGAAATAAGTATAAAAGTTGCTATTCTCTAGTAGAGCATATTCCCCTTCATAAATTGCCAGTCGAATGGTCATCGTAATACAGTTGCCACCTACCGTCGCGCTGATTGAAATCAATTCCAAACCTGTGCTCATCGATTCTTTATCTATTGTCAAAAATAACACTTCTTTCTGACTAAACAAACGCAATGGAAGTTAAACCATTTGTGAAGAACGATTGGGTCTAAATTGGAACGAAGAGTTTTTGGTTGTATAATTTTTTATTTGCCGTTGAGAAGTTTGAATTTGGAAGGGTTCTCATTCTTATTGTGTTCGAATACGGTTTAAATTTTGTTTGAAATGGAGTTTGAAAATAACAAATGAAATATTGACGATCTAAAGATGATTTTCTATTAAAAGTTTGACCACAAAAAGCTCAGATGATTCGTAGTTTCTCCGAGTGGTTCCCATAGATGTCTTCAAATAAAATAATTCTTCGAACTGTGAGATTTGGATTAGGTTTTTGTGGAGTGCGATGATCCGAATTCGATTTATAGAAATTTAAATAAGTGTGACGAGAGTATTGAAGTAAATTCGACCTGTAAAAAAGCTAGGCGCCTCGATCAAAGAGTTTTTCTTTGAAGAAGTTTTTATTTATTTTCTTGAAATATGAAGAATATAAAGTAATATTACTGATGTTATCTTAATAGCCTATAATAGTCGTGAGGAATGTCCCATATATTATGTTGAACGCGATAATTTTGCGTCAAGAATTATTCTTTGACGTAATCAGTCCGGACGTTAAATTCCAAGACTGAATCGATCAGCTGATTATATTTCCTGATAATATATTAAATTATTTTATTATAACTTAATTGACCACCATTATAATGTTGATAACTTATATTCTGGCTACATATTATTCGTATATTCTTTCCGAAACAAAACATTTTTTTTTTTCAGTTTTGTATTTTTAATCTAAAGGTAGATAATACCTTGTAGACGTCCGCCCATATACTTACCATTATTTTTTATTTTATTTATTAGGGGAATAATACTGGGATACAATCATTACATTTTATAGAAAATGTAATGATTGTATCACAGTTACAAGAGAATATCATCACATATGTAACCAACAACATTTTCCACGAAATACACATAACAGATCTTTGTCAAGCATGTGATTTCAAATTCACATTAACAAAACAAACAAAAATTAGGTAGGTACTTTTAATTTTAAGAACAACTGCTTTTTAACCGATTTCTTAAAAAGGAGGTTCTCAATTCGGATGTTTGTATTTTTTTTTGGTACCAAAACGAAATTAAATATTTTAAATGAAAAATAAATTATTCAAAAATTGTTTTTGAATTTACCAGCACTATTGTAGGTACATAAATTTTAAATAAATAATGATTGAACCAATCTATTCTATTCTATAACTTAGTAGGAATGTTAGGCATTTGAGAAGTATGTCACTTGTACCTAAAGTCTAAATGCGATCTTTTCAACCGACTTCCGAAAAAAGAGGAGGTTCTCAATTCGACTGTATCTTTCATAGATTTCCACTGATGAATAAGTGAGTTTTTTTTTTAAGTTTTTGGGGCTTCTCATCTAAATTGTTTAATTTTACAACATTGATATCAACTTTTTTATCTACTGATGTCTGTCAGTAGTTTTGCCCGCGTGAATATGGAAAAGTATTCCAAGGGAACATACTCCCGGTATATTAAAACAAGAAGTATATCTATATCCTATTCCAAGACGTGGTGTACACGTGTATAACTGCTAGGGTTGCGGAATTTGTTCGAAAGAGTCACCGCGGCCCTGGAATGCAAGGGCACTAGTAGGAACACAGGTCGGTTTTACTCAGTAAGAGCCTGACACTCCCTTCTGCTCCGCCCAGAGCGGTTGAAGTCATTTGATGATTTCCCATCACTAAAAAGTTTCATCCAAACTCGTTAAGAAGTAACAGACTGACTCAGTCACTTATTAATAGTACTGATACTATAAGTTGCCTCCCCTTAACCTCACAATATCCCTGAAAACATTTCGTTCTCCCTTCTCAACCACGACCACCATTTCGAATTCCTCCCCCCCTCCAATCCTTTCCCTCCAAGCGATCTATATTTTGTTTAATAAGGATGTTTCAAAGAAAACAAATTAAACTATTGTAAAAAGTGTTGTAAATCTGCCTACGAAAGAGTAGAACATCAATGATAAAGTAAAACGAATTCCTCCACGACTTATCCCTTTGAATATAAAAAGGTTTTACAGGGAAACTTTTAATCAGGGACCATCGCTGCTACCAGGGGTGCACGAGTTCTGAGGAACTCGAAATTGAGAATATCTTAAAAAAAATACTGGTTTCTAAAAACAGTAGCTGGTATCAGTTGTCTTATAAAATTATACAACGATCGCTTTAAAACGTAGGTCTTTGAAATATAGATTTGTGTCATAGTCGAACACTTTCTAATGTGCATAGTATATTCATATTTTTCATTGGAAATGTTTATAGCAGGGGAGTTTCTGGCTCTATCTCTTTATACTCAAAACTCAAGGCATTTATTTCAAATAAACCCTATACATGCACTTTTGAATTATCAAGTCGAAAGAGGTGAAGCTATCTGCACGTTCCAAGGCGTAGATCTCTATGGAGAAGAACGTGCAAGAAACTCCACAGACACTCTTTTAAATCATGTTCTGTATACACCACAGCTAAAACACTAGGAAGTGGTGATGGGCGAGCGTTTTGGGAGACAGTCTTTATGTAAAATTTGACGTCCATAATGTGCTGGCTCACAGCCTAATTTGGATAAATGTTTTTTTTTCTCTTTATTTTTTAGGGACTTTAATCCTTACAAGGCATGCCAGCCCCATCATAACCTAACCTAAGTTAAAACAATATTATTGACTAATTTTATGTTAGACTTAATATAGTACCTACAACAAGTGAAGTCATCGACATAATGCCATATCATACATCATTTTAGCGGCGTCACTTTTTGGACTCTAAATGAATTTTGACTTTTTTACACTGTAAAAAAAACTTTTTACAAAAAAATACAACCGATTCGGTGTTTGTGGTTGCATTTTCGTTTTTTGAACACCGACTTCCGAAATTGATGTTATTTTGCACTTTTTTGATTAAAAGTCGGTTGTATTTTTTTGTAAGAAGTTTTTTATTTTTCAATTTTTAGTGGTACCTACACCCCCTCTCCTCCCCCCACCTAAACGAACCAATCACATTGGTGTAAAAAAAATGTACTGCTCCTTTGCAGAGTAAACTGAGGTCGTCAATGTAGATAATGTAGATATTTTTTTTTAGATTTTTGTTGTAATTTCGAAAACCGCTTGGCTGTTTTCGATAAAATTTTCATGGGACCATTTGGGAAGTATACCTTTTCCAAGAAGAATTTTTCAAATCGGTTGACAAGCGACGGAGTTATGCGCGAACAAACATTTAAAAAAAAAAAACATACAAACATCCGAATTGAGAACCTCCTCCTTTTTTAGAAGTCGGTTAAAAAGATTTGACTATGTGCAAAGATGGAGAGACTTAAAAAATCTCATTCCAGGGTCACTTGATCTACCTTTAAGTGACTATCCATCGTGTGTACCCTTGGTAAACCATCCGGGGACATCGAGCTTAAAAATGAAAGCATAAATCACGATCTTTGGCCCTAATTAATTCCTCGAGGCTTGCAGGGGACTGTGCTATGGGGTTGAATTATTTGAAAAACTTTCACCTCTTTTGTACACTCTCTCATTATCTTTTTGTCACCTGCGTTCAGTTTATGGTCCAACAAGGTTATGGGTCCTAATTTGGGGTCGATTTTATGGATGTTGAAGATGGGACTGACCAGTCTCTGTTAACCTGACGATATCGATTTTAATTCCCTTGATGATTTACATTCATACACTTCAACGTTAGGTTCAGTTGAAAACTAAACCAGCTAGCCAAAAACCAAAACCAGCGTCAGGCAGCTCCTAGTTGTCTGGCATTTTGCTAAACTGGACCTATTTGGCGCAGCCGCAGATCACACAATATTATTGTTTTAAATTTACGGTTCCTTTTATTTGTATGTATATTGTATGTGCCAAATAAATTTATTTTCTTTCTTTTGCATATTGAAAGTTCTAAGTAACAATCAGTTAGTCCGCTATGTCTATATGTACTTGGGTTTTCGCAGTCTGTACTCCGTACTGTCTTTAGCTGCAAAAACACACAGTCCCCTGCTTCCTGTATGTCAAGTGTACATACATATATATTTTACTGACTGTGTACATCAGTAAAAAGTACCGTCAATTATTCACTATGTAGGTTTTAGTGTAAGCAGACGATACAATTGTTAGTACTACTGGTACCATATAATAATGACCATATCGTTGTAGGCTGTTTTAAACGACCCTGGCCAATGCCACAAACAAACCCAAACATCTACTAGCAGCGAAACCTGTCAGACTTGACACTTGGCAAACCCATAAGTCCTTACTTTAAAAACTCTGAACAAACAACTACATTTGCAATTTTATACGCACAGGCGACCGTGATGTGTTCGTCATTTGACACTGTAGTACTTACAAATGTGGCGGCGAAGCTTCATACCAACTTAAAGGGCATTTTTTATCTTCAACATCGTACATCCATCTCACTCAGATATTGATGGGGAAAGAAGCCAGACAGAGACAAAACATCTCGCCAGTAACCCTTTTGATGTCGCCGCCTGCGGTCATTGCATCGCATAAGTTATTCGCTGACTTTTTTTTTTCATATCGAAAACTAAGAAAAAAGTATAATGATAGTATGTTGGTATTTTCGTTTGGTAGCAATTTTCGGTAATCCAAGACGTCTGGTTTGTACATCCTACGATTATTTTTGGCAAGGTTAAGACAGAACAAAAAAATCGATTCTCGGACTTATCTTTTGCCGGATAAAGTTGATTTTTGAAGTTAATAAGGGTAGTTATATCTTTGTTTTGCAGATTACAAGGAGCTAATTGATTTCGGCTGCGATCGGCAGCGGGCGAAATTGCCCGATTCGATTTGTTTGTTTGTTTGTTCCTTTGTTTAATGGATACAAATGATTGAAATTACAGATTCAGTTTTCCAATTATCGGCTTCCGAATAAAATATGTTGAGTGTTCTGGTGATGGAGTATTGATTCTGAATGAGATTTTATGTTGATTGTCTTTTGTATATTTTTATGTCCTTTTCGTGTCTTTGGTGATATTCTGGGTTATGGGAGGTCAGATGAGGTTATAAAGACTGTGATACTGAGCTATTTGTGGATATTTTTGTTTGTTTTCTACTACTGTGTTGTCAATCTCACATTTCTTGCATGGCAAAGGATTTGTTTCAATACAAGAAGGCAAGAATTTAACATTTCTAATAATAAACTGATTAGTAGTGTCCAAAACTGAGGAATAGGGTAGTTGACTAAAAAAATCTAATTGGTCCGTCTGATAGATTTCCAAAAAATATTGGACACGTATTTTTTCTTTTTTTACGTAAACAAAAAATGAAGACGATACAGTGCGTTGAAAACTCGTGTGACGTCACTACTCGCTACAATTTTTACCGAGCCGTGACGTCACAAACCCCCACTCCTGATCTTTGATGCGTTGTATCTTCGTCAGTTTTAAAAGATTTGATAAAGGAAAAAATACGTGTCCAATATTTTTCTATAATCTAACTGACGGACTAAACATAATCATATATTTTTTACTCAGGAAACATCCCTATTTTGTATATTTTTGGCAAGAGTGCCTTGTCAGCTTACGTTTGTGAAAAAATCGTAACATTTTTGTAATTAACATATTCTAGCTACTGAAATGTCATGCGGTCAAATCTTGTGTCATAGCGAGAAACTCTATGGTTCATAAAATGTCATTTTGGCACTTAATTTGAAATAGAGATGTTTCCTGAGTAAAAAAAAATATGATTCTATTGAATCCATCTGTTAGATTATCGAAAAATACACGACACGTATTTTTGCTTTACCAAATTAATAAAAATTGACGCAGATAGAAATCATCAAAGATCAGGAGTGGGGACTTGTGACGTCACTTCATAGTAAAAAATTGTAGCATCGGCTTCAAAAAAATACGTGTCCAATATTTGTTTAAATCTATTTGACGGAATAATTCTTTATTTTTTAGTCAACTACTCTATTCTTAGTTTTATCTTTTTTATCAATTTATACTGTTCCACTGTTGGGCAAAGGTCTCCCCCTTTCCGCTCCTCCCGGTTTGTTTTCAATTCAAATCATTTATTTCAATTAAACCCTTTAAAGTCACTTTTGAATTGTCAAGACGAAAGAGATGAAGCTATCTGCACGTTCCAAAGCGTAGATCTCTATGGAGAAGAACGTGCAAGAAACTCCACGGACACTCTTTTAAATCATGTTCTGTATTACATAACCTTGGTTACATCCTTGGTCGCTTCTATATGTGAGGACAATGCAAAGAAAAAAAAGGAAACTATGAAAACAATTCAAAGTATAAAGATTAAAACAAGTCATTGGCAGTTAAGAGGTGACGACTTAGAGGCGTTCACATGTTGTCCTCTCCGACCAGTCCATCATGAACGCCTCCAAGTCGTCACGCCAGCGTTTCTTAGGCCTTCCTCGGCGACGACACCCGTCCTCTGGCTCCCACTCTTCTTATCTACCGCTAAATTTATATGTATATATACATAATATATAGTATTGCATCTTGATTAAGGAAATAAAATAAATTTTATCCCAGGAATACGTTCTCTTGGTATATTCCGTTTGTAACGCGGGCGAAACCACTGCTCAAGCAAGTACACAATAAATCCCACTAACGAGAACCGAAGACATATTTTCCCCTAAAATACCAGAGACAATAAAAAAACACACAATCCAAAGATATCAATCCTTAACAAAAACATCTCGACAGACATGGCTGAAGCTTGAAGAGTGATCGAGCCTTTCCCGAACCTCTCCGAAGTTCCCCGAAGCCCTTCGAGTGCTCAAGGGCCATCGAGTGTAGAGCTCTAGGGACAATCTGTCGGAAAATGACGAGAGAAAAACAAACCTTTGTCACGATCACCATCGAACTGATTGTTACGTGTGCTAGGCTATTGCTATCTATTTGAAGAAAGAAATTTCCTTCAATTCAATTCAATTCCATCAAATCAATGAAGAGGTATGTTTCCTGAATAAAAAATATGATTCTATTTAGTCCGTCAGTTACATTATCGAGAAATATCAGACACGTATTTTTTGTTTTATCAAATCTATAAAAAATGACGAAGATAAAAATCGTGCATCAAAGATCGGGAGTTGGGGCTTGTGACGTCACGTCGTGGTAAAATTGTAGCGAGTAGTGACATCACACGAGTTTTCAACGCACTGTATCGTGTTCGTTTTACAGTTGCGTGAAAAAAGAAAAAAAAAAGCTTGCACAATATTTTTTAGAAATCTATCAGACGGACTAATTAGATTTTTTAGCTAACTACCTTATTGCAAACACTGAAATTTTGAGACTTAATATAATTTCGTTAATAAATTTTCGTTTTCTAGGAGGCCTGTTCCATGGGAACTTTTTTTTAATAGCAGACGATCAATGTCACTCAATGGACGGCTGGCAGAAACTGGATGCGAGAAGCAGAATATCTAAGTGGCGTGCAATTGGAGAGGCCTATGTCCAGCAGTGGACTGCAACAGGCTGTTAATGATGATGATAACAATCAATAAAACTTCTACTAAGCAACTAAGTAAATGTTAACATAATTGACCGTTAGGATCAGTGCTTGCCAAGGTTGTTGAACGCAAATACCCTTCAAAGACACTGGAGGCATTTGAAAAAAGACAACGACGGTTGGGTTTTAGCCAGTAAGAATCTGACACTCCCATCCACTCCACTCAGAGCGGGACGAGAAGAAAAAAGATAAACAATTAAAAGACACTGAGGAAATTAGCATTAATAATATCTTAGACTGCAGGGTTAAAAAGGACAGCTTGGCAGGCCGTATATTTAAAAAAAAAGCAGCCATACGCTGCTTTTTTTTTAAAATGATTGATAGGCAAGCGATGGACTACTATCTCACGTGATAGTCGCATTATTGCTAAACAAGTAGGTGTCATATCTAATAGTAAGTGATCACCGGTAGCTATGGACATCTGCAATACCTAAAAAACCGCGGGTGTGTTGCCCCATTTGCTCACTTGATTCATTTTTTTTTTTCAATAATGTTGAGCTTTTAAATAAACGATAGCAATCAATGTCCATCGCCATACGTAATAAACTCCAATGCCAATTGGAAAATTCTACAAATCAACAGTTAGAAAATTCCCGAGAAGCACCCGTCTACTGCGACTGTAACAACCCTTTCAGTTAAGGACCATTCAGACTACAGACGTTGTCCCAAGTTCGAGTGGCCCTTAATGTCCCCACTATCGACTTCCTAGGATACTTTGAGAATTTTTAATTAATTATTGTTGTATTGCATTGTTTTGTACATAAAAATGGCGGGTTTTTGAACGGGGATGGGGTTGTTTTGTCAGTGGAGAAGTTGTCATCTTATTTGTCTATCTTTGAAATATGTTAAGGATACAATTTAGATGGATGTGTGGTCAAGATCTAGTGAAATGATCTCCCATAGGATAAATTTTTACTCAAAGGTACCATAAGGTTTTTCGGGAGGATTCATCGGAATGTCTGTTGTCGTCATCGGTGTGTCCTGTTTTGGATTCATCGGAAGGACACGTCCGGGTGTCAACACTGTGTGGATCGACCGTAGGACACGGTGGAGCATACGGTGGAGGTTTGCCCTGCTTGGACGGAGCAACGCCGGGTCCTCGTCGAGGCGATCGGCTGTGGCGACCTCTCGCGTCCGGCCCTGGTTCAATCCATGGTTCGTAGCGAGGAGGCATGGGAAGCGGTCACTTCCTTCTGTGAAGCAGTAATGCTAGCGAAGGAGGAGGCGGACCGTGTGCGAGAGAGAAACCTGACGCTCCAGCCACCGCAATAGAACAAGACTCACCGGGCATCAGGAAACGCAGGGCGATTCCCGGCCACCGTAGGCGTGGGCCTGCGGATGGCGAGCTATGGGTGGCTTGTCGTCCGATAGCAACCAGACTCTTTCGAAAAAAACCGCAACACATGTCTAAAGCCTCAGGAATCTGTGATCACTTATCTTCACAAGTGGAAATTGCATTTAATCTTACTCCTTAGTTATTGATGTCTTGGATCCCTTGAAGAAACGATTGAAGACAGTTCAATCGTTTCTTCAAGACTCGATAAGTTTAATAAATTCGGCGATTCCTTGGTAGTCAGTCAACACTGTTGATTCTAGCTTTGAAGAGCTGTTGATATAGAAAACCTACGGCGGATTTACGTTTGTCATAATAGTCCTCTAGTTTATGATATGGAAAAAAGTTAAAAATAATGCAGTTTTTCTACATTTTCATGCAAATCAATCAGCGGTAAAACAAAACGTTAATTCTACTTAATCTGTGTCTTAAGGTTAAGACTATTGGCTTATTTAGTACGCACACCCACACCCCGGCCACCCTTGAATTTAAAAATATAATCTTAATGGACTACTTCTGCTAATACTAATTACAAAATAAAAAATTACGACGACTCACGATTGGTTCCGATTTGTGTAGCGTCGACAAAACAGTTGTTTATTTATTTCGAACTAGCCGCGCTCCGCGGTTTTACCCGCGAACTTCCCGTTCCCGTGGTAATATAGGGATAAAATTTAGCCGATGTTACTCAGGGTGAAAGTAGCTTTGTAAAGGTGAAAGAATTTTTTAAATCGGTCCAGTAGTTTTTGAGTTTATTCGTTACATACAAAAATACAAATCTTTCCTCTTTATAATATTGGTATAGATGTGTAACATTGTGTTTCTCTATTAGATATTGGCAAGCTACTTATTTGGAATACACGGGAGTTGGTCAACTTGAGTTAATTAAGGATCATAGTACATAAAACAAGCAACATTTTTTGTAAAAGAATCTTATACATGCATGAGATAAACATATCACCGTAATATTTCCATTATTTCCAATATTTCCAACCACAGACAAAAAAAAGCAAAATGATATCTTATTAATTGTTTCATAAACTATCATAAAACTATCACAGTTTTTATCACAAAAAAATACAATTTACCAAAATATGTTTCATCAAAACTTTAATTTATCAACGAAACAAAAATTGTTTTGATTAATTTTCCACAAAAACAATAACTTGTTTGTCTCACGGTACTAATTTAGATTAGCTCTCGCCATTTTGTTTTTACGCATTTTTTTTTCAAATGCCAAACGTTCGTCTCTGGGGAGCTACTTACCGTGCCCATCGCCGAACGGTAATACCGTGAAATGGCTGCTTTTCAATCAGTATTATTTTGTTTTTTCAACTTAAAATGTTTTTAATATTTGATACTTTAATTTTTTTTACGCACAAGGACCTCGTGGCTAAAGAATAACAGCCGCAAGGGTAGATCTTCAAGGTTAAGCAACGCTTGCCAAGGTTGGTCTGTGGATGGGTAACCATCTAAACATACCGAGTTTCCTCCGTGCCTCAGAAACCACGTTAAATCGTTGGTCCCGGCTGTCATTTATTTAGATCTTTGGCAGTCGTTACGGATTGTCAAAAGCCAGTAAATCTGACTCCAGTCTTACCAAGAAGTATCGTGTTACTCAGGTAATGGGTTGTGGAGGTCTGGTAGGCAGCCGCTCCCTGTAAAATACTGGTATTCAGCTGAATCCGGTTTGACTGGGAGCTGACCCCAATATAGTTGGGAAAAGGCTAGGCAGATGATGATGACTTTTTTTACGTATATTTTTTAATTAAAATTTAGATGTATAACTGAACTAGCAGTGCCCCACACACGTACTACTCGTTCCCGTAGGAATTAGATAATAAAATATAGGCTATGTTTCTTGCTGATAAAGTAGCTTTCCATTGGTGCAATAATAAAATAAAATAAAATTTGTCTGTTTGTACCGAAGCTTATTCGGTACAAACAGACAAACAAATCTTTCCTTTTTATAATATTAGTACAGATGAGTTAACCAGCAAAGCAAAGAAAGTAAAAAATATTTGAGACTTCTAATATGGTTGAATATTTTAATAAATATAATTAGCTTGATTAAATAGCCAACTTGGCATATAAGCCATTATCCTGTCTTACTATGTAATAATAAAAAAGTATGAAATTTCCTGTTTATATGTAGACGTGTTTTATAGGTATACACATTTATTTATCAATTACGCCTCAATGGAAAAGATGTGAATGTTTTCAGACAAGAAAATGACCCGGCTTTAGGGGCCTCAAGTCTGCTATAATTACAATAGTGTCAGAATGGTCTATCATTGACTTCATAATTATTTATTTTGACAAGTTTGGTAATTTATAATATTAAAGCGTCACTATTACTTTCCAATATTCAACCACAGACACTCCATTGAAAGAAATGGCATAGAATGGTAATCTCGTATAATGACAAATTAATGACAGACGTCTATGCAGTAATCTGCTAAAATTTTGACATTTCCTTTGATCAGTGACCTACCATTAGAAAGTCATTGTGCAGTCATTGCTTTTAATAGCTCGGTTATCAAAAAGTGTAACGAGACTATTGACAGACCAATGATCGACCATTATGAATTCAGTAGATTACGAACTTTTAGCTAACTGACAATGGGATCGTATTGGAATGACGAAGTTATAAAAATAGCAGACTTGGGGCCCTGGATATGGGATAATCTTAATAATTTGGGAAAAATCTGGTGCTAAATATAATCTTAGCAAAAAGGCTTTTCTAAAATAACGGAAACGATTACTTACTAATGGACATAAGTAGGTATGTAGATACAATATTAAAATTACCTACAACTTTAAGAAGCCAAAAGTAGAATAAAATATTCAACTCTTTGTCTAAAAAGTACGTAGGCAAACTCAATCAAAAAGAGGAAATATTTGATAAAAAAAAACAATATAAAAACGAAAAGAATGGCTGACCTCTGAGGCCCGTCCATCTCGATCAAAGAGAAACAATTATGAAACATTTTAAAAAACAAACAAATAAAAAAAGTATTATAATGGGTAAAACAAAAAAATGTTCGCATTCTTCTTCCATTCGAGTTAAATTTTTTCTTAGGGTGGATTTCACAACCCTTTATGTTTAAAGGGAGAAGTAAAGCCAAAACAATACATGAGGTTTTTTTTCTCGAAGAATCATATTTTAGAGCGGGAGCTGGTGCGTAAAATTTCTATCACTCCTTGTAACTAATAAATAAAACTAAAAAAAAATAAACTAATAACAAAAGCTGGTGCGTAAATTTTTAAGTGGCGTCACACACATTAACCAATACAATGTGGGTGACGCCACTTAAATTTTTTTTTTAGTTTTATTTATTAACTAGCTTCTGCCAGCGACTTCGTCCGCGTGGAATAGTTACTTTACCCCCGATTTTGAAACTCTCAGCCCGATCGGTTTAAAATTGACAAAAGATAGACATGCTGTTTCGGGATATTTTTTAGATAATTTTATGTAGTACATGATTTCTATGTAATACATGATTTCTATGTAACTTTAACCATTAATGCTACACACGCGACGGAAGCTTAAAAAATGGAGTAACTTCTTCCGTTTTCCCAATATTTTCCTTCACTGCTCTGCTCCTATTGATTGTAGCGTGATGAAAAGTATACTATAACCTGCCCAGGAGTATGAAGAATAATTGCACCAAGTTTCGTTAAAATCGGTCGAGTAGTTTTTGTTTCTATAAAGAACATACAGACAGACAGACAGACAGAAAGACAGACAGACAGACAAAAATTTTACTGATTGCATTTTTGGCACCAGTATCGATCACTAATCACCCCCTGATAGTTATTTTGAAAATATATTCCTTGTACAGAATTGACCTCTCTACAGATTTATTATAAGTATAGATTACAAGGAGTGACGGAAATTTTAGTAACTCAGAATTTAGCAACGTATAACACGTTATTGGTCAGTCATAAAATCAAATAATACACATCCTTAAAACTAAGAAAGAATGAAAGAAAACATTTGTATTTGGCATGCCTACACAGAAACACACAATGCAAAAACAAATAATTTTAAATCAATTTTGAACATTCTTTGGCGCACAGTAGCGCCTCAATTAAAAGTAGTGAGTTACTTACAGCCGAATTATAAAAAATAGTAAGACAAGAAAAGTCAAGAGAACTTTTCATTTATTTTACCTTTTTATTCTATTATAGTTATACCTAATAAATAATTACATAATGTAATTTTGATGAATATTATCACGGTCTATCGACAATCTCTTCCTAAGAATTTACACGCCATGATATGCGACTAAAATGAAAGAACTATTCTGTATTTCATTATTATATCGCATGCAATCTTGTCTCTCGCGGGGTGAAGGCTGATATTATCAGCGATGCCTCGTTGTGGTGGTCGGGGCCATCTTATTTGCTCGAGTCAGAGCATTGTTGGCCAAAAATGCCTTATAAGAGACAGGAACTACACTGGACCTACAACGTTGTCTTGATGTATCATGTACATCATGTTTAAACAAATAACATCTTTGCTCTCTTACTTTACAATCCACGCTCCCGGTCTGCCTCCGTGGCCAGTGCCGCGGGTACGTCGTGTGTTAATTGTTTGTTTTCCATTATTTTCGACTTCAATTGCCCTTTTGTCTCAACCATTCTTTTCACAATTCCGCATTATTTCGAAGGCTTTCTTCCAGTAAACGATTCAGTTCATTTTTCAGTCTTTTCATTGGCGAACCGTGCGTCATCATTAACTGAAAAACTGGTTTTTTATTATTATTTTTCCGTGTCTGTCTTTCTTTTGGCTGTCGATGTGGAAATTTGGCGCGCGGTGAGCTGTTATCTTTTTTCTGCTTTATTTTTTTGAGATCATCAGCAATTAAAATTGTTTTGCCGACTGTAGTTCATTGTTTGCTGTCGATATGCTAGGTAGCTATAATAATTATAATTGCGGCTTTTTGCTATAAAAGTTGGCAGGATTGAGTATATCAGAATATTGTGGATCATTTATTACTGTGCTCACAATAATAAATTATTGAAACGGATCAAAAGATTCCAAAGGAGCTCGTTAAGCAACGCTTTCCAAGGTCGGTCTATAGATGGGTGACCATCTTGACATACCGAGATTCCTTTGTGCCTCGGAAAGCAGGTTATACCGTTGGTCCCGGCTGTCATTTGTAGATCTTTGACAGTCGTTACGGATTGTCAGAAGCCAGAAAGTCTGACTCCAGTCTCGCCAAGAAGTACCGTGTTACCCAGTTAATTTGTTGTGGAGGTATGATAGGCAGCCGCTCCACGTAAAATACTGGTATTCAGCTGAATCTGGTTTGACTGGGAGCCGACCCCAATATAGTTGCGAAAAGGCTACGCAGATGATGATGACATAAAGGAGGGACGGGGATAAATTTAATGAGTGTAAAAAAAATTCAATATCGCTGTCAATTGGAAAAGTGCCCAGAACACCGGCAGCGTTGCCACGTTGAATGGCATTGCTGATTCATGGACCAAGGAAAGTCTCACTCTCTCTCTACTGTCAGCGCGAAGGCGATTGTCAAAACCTCAAAAATGTATGGGATTGACAAACGCCAACGAATGTCACTAGATAAATCCCTTATATTTTGGGATTTCGACAAATGCATCGAGACCAGAGGGTCTAGATGCGTTTGTCGAAATGCCCTGGTTTTACGGATATCCATAGACTCTCTAGTCTATGGATATTCGTAAAACCAGGGAAACTTGAGACGATCTGTCGTCTGTAATGACTAATGCTGTCGAAACGTCACTTGGTCAATCCCTTTTATCCTGGAATTTAAACAGTCGCATTCGCTAGTAGAATGACACTTTGTCTGGAGCCCCTGAGTGTCAGGACAAGTGACTTCCTGTCAGCGGTCCAAGCGTCCATCAGAACGTCAAAACTGTACAGGATTGTCAAACGCTGTGAAGGAAATGTCAAGTGATCAATCGCTTAGCATCACTACATCACTACATAGTATAAAACAAAGTCACTTTCTCTGTCCCTGTATCCCTATGTATGCTTAAATCTTAAAAACTACGCAACGGATTTTGATGCGGTCTTTTTTAATAGATAGACTGATTGAAGAGGAAGGTTTATATGTATAATACATGCATATTATAGTAGAGGAAACAATAGTATTTACATTGTACCCGTGCGAAGCCGAGGCGGGTCGCTAGTGTTTTATCATTTTGACATTTGCTGACACAATTTATTTAAACTTTATGTACAATAGTGGTATATGGGCGGACTCAATGCAACCTGTGACTTATGCATAATGCTAGTTGTCAAGAGCCGCTGGTCATTTAATAATAATAATAATAATCATTTATTTTCTCACCACAATATAAAGAAAGGCACAAAAAATATGGCATAAAAATACATAACGTCGAAATTTATATTGTGAGAGACGGTGCCTAAACTAGACCGCCAGGCCTGTATTTCAGGACACCAGGTCTCCACCCATCGGAAACGTCATTTGTAACAGTTATGTACTCGCTCAATAACAGAGTGCGGTAAGAGTAATTAAAGATTCTAAATATAATATATATGTAAGGTTAGTTTTAATTTAATTTAAGGTTAAAATTACAAAGTAACTTATTCACTAACTAGCGTTGTGTGTGTGTTGTGTGAGTGTGTGTGTGTGGGTGTGTGTGTGAGAGTGTGTGTGTGTGTGTGAGCACGAGTGTTTTAAGAGCGTTCATGCCTAGCGCGGCACGTCAGGTTTAGGTAAATAGTTCGCAAATTTCACTCACACAGAAGCGTGGGTAACTGTGTGCGTAGACTAGCCGCGTGCGCTCTCTTTGTACTTCGACTAACCAACTTTGATCCGTTAGCTTTAGAGCAATAGTAATGTATTGTTATAGAAAAATTAAACTGGAAGTTAAACACAAATTATTGTTATTCTGATGATTTGTAGATTTATGATTAATAAATAATTATATTTGATATATTATTTTGCCTTTACACCTTTTCATATATGAAATCCTCTACAGACGAAATCTAGTTATTTTGGAGAAAAATAATATTAATAATTGTACCTACTTAAGTGTTGGTAATTAGTTCTAGTGGATTGTTGATAGCTTTTTTCATTTTATGGTTAGGATGAGGAGGTGGGTAATTAAATAAAGATTTATTTATATTTAGTACCTAAATCATTTATGATAAAAAAGCTGTATAAATCATAAAATAGTTTCCCTCAATTGCATTGATCGGCTATTTCTGGGATCAATTATTTCGGGAAGAACGCATACATAATAAAATTTTGTTAAAAGAGGAATCATTTTTCTTTACAAAATTGAAAATCTTTACAAAACTTTGTAAATTTTTACACCTTTTATTGGAAATTCAGGACTAGTGTACACCGCAAAAAGACACACATTTTTGTTTGAAATGTTTTGGTAATACCAGTCATGTTTAACATTAAAAATTACGTTATCGCCATGAAATAAAAATAATATCCATATAAAATAGATTTAACGAGTAGTGCTGAATTCAAATTCGGGCGTTGTTTACAAATTTTGGCAAAATTGGAAGCAGTTAAAATACTTCTTCTCAGCTCGAGTCACAAGGCACTCAGAAGCCTGAAGAACTGTATCCCTTTCAATGAAATGCCGTTTTAAGGTCAGTGTTTTAAAATTTTCAAGGAAAACTACATGTGCCTGCTTGAAATTGTCTGGGTTCATGACAGGCGTTTGACATGCATTTGCGTAATTGACTTTGTTCACGAGCCCTGTGCTAAAGTTTATTTTTCAGCGAGGTATTTTGCGTTTCAGATTTTGATTTATAGAAAAACCTGGACTTTTCTGGTAGGCACATTTATAAAGGGTAGTTTGAGGTTAATCTGTGTTTAAACTAACCAAGCGGCATGACAACGGACGGAATATGAATCTTTTAGGGAATTATGCGTTTCCCACCTACAGTCTTTGCTACTATGGTGTTGAACTGCTCTGCACGGTTTTTGGTAAAATCGTGGGGCAGACTTCGAGAAAGATAAGCCAGCTGCCAGACATTGCGTTGCAGTTTTAACATCAATGTTTTGGCTTCGAGAGTTTGGTTTGTTTCTTTATTCTCTCTTTGGTGCAGTAGCACAAGTCACATTCACTCTGATCTTCAAGGATGTGTTTGGTGCTGTTCAGAATATCTCTCAGTATTTTTATATTCTTTTCTGATTCGGTTAAAGTTTGTGTTTGCCAGTACCGTACCGAAAATCTTACTGCTGTTCTCAGCCGAATCAATAGTTCAGAAGTCAACAATTTACGCTCCGACAGAGGGATAGATATAATTTTTTTCAGTTGCAATTGCGGAGGAGATGGTTGGTACATTAAATTTTTTGAATTAGAACGCCCGGATATGCTGGCATCACCATCAGCAATCAATGTATTATATTTAATTTCCGAGTTTCTAAGGAGGACTTGAATCCTTCTACCAGTATTGTTGGTTCCATACTAGATGATGAACGTGATTTTTAGAAAATTTGTGAGGAGCAGGCTGTTGTTCCTTTTTATTTGCGCGGGCACAAATTCCATAATACTTATTCCGGACCCCAATGTAGAGAACTTTTCCTGTGTGATGTCCTATAATAGCTGCAACACACGGACATTGCATTATACTGGTTTTTATATGAGCGTTTGCTCCATCAACTGTCTGCTTCCACTGGTATCATCGGAATGTCACGAGTGTCACCTTGTAATCGAGCAGCAGCTGTTTCCTCCTGAGCTGAAGCAAACATACTTTCTTCAGCGGAATTTTTCCACATTTCAGCAACTTTATCATGACATTTACTATAAGTGAATAATGACATAACAGTAAGTCCATCGATGTAACAACTTCATTCAAATTTGTTAGGCCAATTCCTGAAATTATGGCATAATTAATTAGTTTATTTTTTGTGTTTCATCGTGACTAGTTCGAATTTAGAATTGCACATATTACATTGAAAGAATTGTATTTTTTTAAATAAATAATAATAGTGGAAAATTATACCTAAAGATCGCATTCATTTGTCAGATTTATTATTTCTGATTGCGATCCAGTATTTCCAATTCTTTATCAACTCTTGTGGTAGCTGTGATTCTTCGGTATCATTCTCTTGTGACATACCCCCATCGACTTGCAGTTTTTGTATGGTTTAGAAAGAATAATAGAATAAGAAGAAATAATTAATTTCACAAAACTAGTTTCAGTACAGCGCAACTTGTTTCGTATAATAATTAGTGTCGTGAAATCTACAGTATCACCGAAATAATGGCCCCGTCAGCAACAAAGCTTTATTTTGCAATCTACAGTAATATTATAAAGAGGAAATATTTGTATGTTTGTAACAAATACATATTTTTTATTAATGTCCTAATATTGAAGAATGTGACCTTCTATTTTTTTTCCGGTTATTAAAATCCCCGTGTAAGAAAAATGCGAATTGGCTATAACCAGCTACGACATTAAAAGTGGTTCCTCGGTAACGTACTTTTTAGCTTCATTAGCCTTGGCCAAATTTCCGTAACTTTTCCTTTTTGCCCCGTATAGCGCCTATTGCTACCCATAATTATCGGAAAAAAAAATGAAATCATACATAAAAAGAGTTATCTTCTTTCATGATTTGAACTCCATTACTTTAAAATATGTAATCATCAAAGTTTTGTTTCGTTAAAAAAAATAAACAAAAAGTATCAATTCGTCCTAGTCGCTCTAAAAACTCGACAAACTATAATACAATATTACGCAGCACGCGGCAACGCGAGCGACACACGTCCAACCTCTGAAAGGCCTCGGCCGGCACTGAGCGCTGGTGCGATTCCGCGTCGATTATATAGTAGTACTAAATAATTTATAGTAAAATTAATATAGAAGTTATTTAAAAAAAAAATGTACCATGTTTTAGATCGTAAATGTCTTCATTTACTAGGTCTAAAAATCAACAAAAATACCTTTGATTTCATCCTAAAATAACACGTTTAAAAACTCGAAAAGTGGCTAAAAATGACACTTTTGAGTATACTTTTCTTGTATAAAAACTTACAATAATTACGTTTTTTTTTCAGCCAAGCACTAGTAAATGTTATTGTTTTTTTAATAGTAATATTTCTATAAGTTTGTCGTTTATGGTTTTACTATTATCTAGCATTTGCGTAGACCATCGACCGCTAGTTTTAAAAAGGGATTGAGTAAAAACTGTTCTAATGAGAAAACTTTACGATCATTTGAAAATATTTTTCAGCCAAGCACTAGATTATGAAATCCTCAATAATTTGACGTCAATATCTTATCTACGAATTAAATAGATTATCGTTTTATTGTCCGTCGGAAATCATCAATTTTGACTCCAGCGTGGTTTTTACGGATGAACGCTCTTAAAGAATGAGCATATAATATAATCATGATATTTCCCCTATAGTCCCTTCTAGTGAGATGATTAATCGTTTACTGATGTCACGAATGTGTCTGATGATCTTTAACCGTGTTGAGACATTCAGTGAATATCATCTTTAGTCGACTTCAAAAAAGGAAGAGGTTCTCAATGCGACTGTATTTTTTATTTGTGTGTGTCGCCTCATTAATTTTTACTGGGTGTAACGATTTTGAAGATTATTTTTATATTCAAACGCTAGTGCTTGTAAAATGGTCACATTTAAATTTGAGTGAGATCTAGCGATTAGTATTTGAGTTATCTCTAATAATGCGTTTTTAATTGGTTTCGACTACATTGATGATGTTCTCATTTTCAGTTGTGTAAAAAATGTAAAATGAACAAACAAAATTACTGTTTTTTCGATTTTTTGTCACCGACTTCCGAAATCAAAGTTATTCTTTGCTTTTTAGTGTTTTGTTTATTCGGAAGACGGTTACTTATTTATTATGTACACACAGAAAATAAGTAAGAGATAACATTACACTTTTGGTACAAAGGAACTGCTTATTACAAAAGAAATTTCTTCCAGCAGACCTGCGAAAGGAGAAACGAAAAAGAAATGTAGACAATAGTGTGTAAGAACAAGAGAAGAAGAGAATGTTGAACGTTATTTTGTTTTTCTTTTTTTTTTGAGTTTTGTTTTCAGAATAAATAATACCATCCTCGTCGCCAATTTGTTGTATCTCAAATAAACGCCCACATTAATTAAATAGTATTTATTGATACGGAGCAACACATGTCGTGGTAGATCCGGCTTCATCTAGCTTAAAATGACAAGAAATATTGGACGTGTAAAACTGTTATGTTTAACCTACTTACAAAATAAATATAATTTATCATTTATTAAGTCATGGGATGGAGATGATAAAAATATCATGATCTTGGCTGTGGCTCCATCCAGAAATTATTTTCTATGATTCTGTTCTCGTGGTGGTTTGTTTGTCTTTACCACTAAAGATGGTTCCAGCCATGGAAATACTTTTACAGGATTCATGGCCTCCTGGGCCTCAAGTCTGCTATTACAATAGTGTCAGAATGGTCTATCATTGATTTCATAATGGTTGATTTTTACAAGTTTGGTAATCTACTAATATAAAAGCGTTACTTCGACTTTCCAATGACAAATGAATGACAGCCGTATGCAGTAATCTGCTATAATTTTGACAGTTCCTTTGATCAGTGACCTACCATTAGAACGTCATTGTACAGTAATTTCTTTTAATAGTTCGGTTATCAAAAATTATTACGAGACCATTGACCGACCAATGATCGACCATTATGAATTTAGCAGATTAAGAACTTTTAGCAAAATGAAAATGGGATCGTGTTGGAATGACACATTTATAAAATAGCAGACTTGGGGCCCTGGTAGTTGGCGAGTCTTTGCTGCTCTAGATTTCAACCCGTCTTCTTCTGTTTCTACAACAATTTCCGTAAGCCTCTGTACTTCCAATATTAGTCGATGAAGGTCTTTAACATTTCTACGAAGCTAAATACACTCGTTCAGCCACATCCTGAATCAAATGACAAAACGCTCGATTCGTTCGTAAACTCAAATACACTAACCTCACTTTGTCACAGCATTAAAAAAAAACTATCGAAACCGAAATGGCGTGTCAAGTTTTAATATCACCTTGTAAACAGTAAAAGACACTGGCCATAGCCGTCGTGACTAACAATTTTAGTAAAAACCAACTTAAAAATAAACACCGCTAAGAAAAACCAACAAACAATTTTGAATCTTATGGCAGAGGAACTAAGAGTAATGGCGGTTGTATTTTCGAAGGTCAAAACTTCCAAGATAAATTTGTAAATTAAAAAGATACGATCTACCACGTAAGTATATAGTCTGATGAGAGATAAAAAAAGTTTATACATATAGAGGATTTTTGGAAACACCGCTCCCGTCCCATAATTGGCCCAAAAAGTTTATCTTTTCAAAGAAGTTATGGTCATTTATGGTACAATATTGTCTCTGTAAACTCGTAAGGTACGTTTTCTGGCTGTTTCCTTTAAGTTATGGGCTCGTGACGTTTGAAATAACTTATTTGTGTTTATATAGCCATGAGAATGTCGTAATTAGTGAGTCATACTGGAATCGGTTACTGAATTACGTCAGATTTTTAACGGTTTGGTAACATAATGCTATCAAGATAGTGCGATATTGTAATATGGTCACAGTTTGGTCGCTCAAATACTGGTTGTGGGATTGTTCGAAAGAGTCACCGCGGCCCTGGAACGCAAAGGGCATTAGGGGGAACACCGATGGGTTTTAGTCAGTAAAAATCTGACACTGCATTCCACTCCGCCCAGAGCGGAAGAAGTCATTTAACGATTTCCCATCCAGAAAAAAAACGCTGGTCAACTATTGGTCTTTACTACGGTGATGCGCTACCAGTACATTATCGTGGGCATCCTACCTACACACATCACCATGAAACGTTTTGGCAACACTTCCACCTTCCACTGTGCGTGCCACTGAGACTACCTTGCTGGAATTTTGTGTTTCCTGATAAGCCCAAACTGGAGGTCTTTAAGTCAAGAGTGAAAAGATTACTTCTAGGCTATCGTGCTCGTGCGTGCAAGAGTGATTGTGAACAACCGCGAGTTAGCAATAATACTAATTAAAAAAGAGCTTTGTAATGTAATATAGTGTATCCCATTCATTATATTCCATTAATCTTCCAACTACGATACCTATATTAACAATCAATACTGCATCATGGCCAACAAAAATAAAAACATCACACAGCCGAATCTTCTGTTCGTAGACAGCTGATAAATAATGCTAAATGATTTTTATTTTTTATGTAGGTTGTAAAAAAAAACAATTTTTAACGTCAACCTTTTTTGGCCGTTATAAAACCTAGATGAGGCCGTTGAAATTTGGCATGTACGTTCTAAAGGGGATGAAGCCGCGAGCAAAAGCTAGTTTGTTATAAAATCTCTTTAAACAAGTAGGTACACTTTGCAAGTACTTATAACAGTACGTCTTTATTTTGAGCGCATGGTTTATCCCATATGAGGATAAAATTATATTATTGAGGAATATAGCATCTGATGTCTTCAAAATATCTTGTTTCCTTGTGTTTTTAGTATGCAAGATCTGTTTTGACCTTTGTATTACTTGATGACAAGTTCTGATGGTAATTAAGATGAAGGCTTTCTCGGATATTTTTAAATCTAAACGAATATTTTAAAGAGTACAATTGTTTAAAGGTTTTTTTGCTTCCAAAGTTAACTTTGGTAGTCCTGATTCGATTACGAAAATTATTTAGATTTCAGATATTTCTCTTTTAGTTCCTTTGCCTGAAAAGCCTTGAGATGCCCCCGTGGTCATCTCTCACCTCCGTCATCTTTTTCTTTTTCTCATGCATTTGACCATTATCTCATGGTAAGCGATGATGTGGTCGAAAATGAAGCATGCTTACCTAGAAGTAACCTATTCACTTTTGACTTAAAGACTCGTAGGTTGTAGTTACCAGGAAACACAGACTCTGGCAGGGAACTCCACTCCTTAGCTGTACGCACAAATATTCCCAAAAGGTTTGTGACTGTGGGTGGGATTTCTTCCATGTAACTGGGCCCATTGCCCGTGTCTTGTGGTCCGACGATGGAACGGGCTTGGTTTGTTTTAACAGACACATATAACATTTATCTTTTTTCAGGCCTTGCCAACCCGGGAGCCACCACTTCTGTAAAACAAGACATTTTCCAAAGAACATCATCTGCCTAGTCTTTTCCCAACTAAATTGGGATCACTTTCCATTCAAACCGGATTCAGCCACCAGTATTTTACATTTCAAGACATTTCCAAGGATAATATAAAATATAAAAACATCTTAAGCTCAGTGTGCCTCTAAACCCAAAACCGATACATCTTCGACGATCGAAGGTGCCACATAAACAATGGCTTTATGTAACCCAATCCGATTCGGGAGCCTCGGTTAAAGTAAGACATAAATATAGAAGTTATGAGATTGTGGAGGCGAAGTGATACGGTGTCTCTGTTCACACTGTTGTAGTAAAGTGTGAGTCGGCTCTTGTAGACGTTTTATTTTTTATTTATTTTTTATTGTGAAATGACTCTTGACTCTAGTCTAGATCACAGATGACAGAGACAAAGTCTACGATGGAATGAGCTTACCCAGAAGAAGCCTGTTCACTCTAACTTTGAAGAGATTAGGGTTGAATGCGTTCGGAAACACAGACGCAGGCAGAGAGTTCCACTCCTTTGCTGTGCGCATAATAAAAAATGATTGAAAACGCTTGGTGCGAATTGGTGGAATAGCTACAAGGTAGGGATGGTAATCTACAGTGCGTCTAGATGTTCTATGGTAGAAGGGGGCCGGTGGGATGAGGACGTGGAGTTCATGGCCACAATCACCGAAGTACAATCTGTAGAAGACTGACAAGCAGGCGACCTTACGGCGATGACCCAGGCTGTGAAGCTTGGCATTTACCAGTTTTTCGTTACCAATTTTTTCGTCAAAAGTCCTTTGTTTTGTCAGCATCTGCAGTTAGTTCTTGGAATTTGTTGACTGATTAATCGCAACTTTCCTTTTCATTTCTTTTGGTTCTTATTTTGTCTTTATCCAAAGTACTGTTTGTTACAGGACATGATGTAATGTTATTCGATTATTTTATATATTCATTCCATTATTGGATTGAAGAACTTTTCCTAAAAATATCTACTTAGTCTGTCAGTTATATTACCAAAAAATATTGAACAAGTATTCTTTCTGTTGTCCTGTTAATAGAAATGAAGACCATGCAGGTCGATGAAGTGGCCTATACGCGTTGGTATACTTTTAACCAACAAATGACGTCATCAGTGCACTTCTGAAGTTTGAAATGTTTTATTATTTTCTATTGATTTGAAGAGGAAAATAATGGGTATCGTATATTTTTTAGATGCACCTATTTGGTGATTTATTATTTTTCGATCCAGGAAAATAATGCCCTATTACAGTGTTGATTACAGTAGTAATAATCTTTTTTTTTAATTTTTTAAGCATATATTCCAATACTTCTTAAAGTCTTTTGTATAGAGTAAGCAAACTTCTTCAAGTAATGTCTTTTCTGCATGCAGTTTTGTTTATTAAATTTCCGTACAAACACGTTTTAATACGTTAGTTGCATAAATTAAATAAGATGACAAAACAAATCCTAGCCGTATACTTTCTAAGTCCGATCTTTCATTTCTCATATCTGCTCGTTTCATATGCGCACACGCATCCGATGTCTATCAGCGAGATGAAAGGTGACCGAGTGGAGAATGAACGTCGTGAATGCTAATCACAGTACTCGTTTTGTCTATTAATATTACCCGACTGTTACATTGACCATATCTAGAAGGTTTTGGATGTCGCAATTCGGTTTCGGATTCAATTTTGTTTTGGTATGATTCTGTAGGGAAACCACGTTGTGGAGGTGACTTAGATTCTGCGCAGCATACACTCGAGGAATGTCCTGCGTGGGCCTCTGAGTGGCGGGTCCTAGTCGCCAGAATTGGGCGAGATTTGACTCTACCAGCGGTAGTGAGGGCTATGCTAGCAGATAATCAAAACTGGAGGGAAATGGCCAGTTTCTGTAAGGCCGTGATGGTTCAGAAGGAGGCCGCTGAGCGGGATCGTGAGAGGGCTGATCCCGCTCGGAGAAGAAGGTGTTGGGGTCGCAATCGCTTCGACGCCTAATACGCGGAAACCCCGCCTGCGTCATTTAATGCAGGTGGGACTCCAGGGTCACGGGCGCTCAGAGTGGGGACTCTGTCCGTCAACCCAGTGATCCTAGGAAAGGCGGTGGCACAGTGGTCACGTGCTGCCGTGCAGAGCGCGATTTAGGGGAGACCCCTTTACAGTTTCCCCAGGGATGTGCCCTAACAGGCGTCGCACAGAGGGGGTTCCGGAGTGGTCTTTTAAGAGGTAACGGGGCCCCCTTCTATGTGCTGATGGTGATCACCGGGGTGGTTTTAGTGAGGTAAAAATCCCACACTCCCTGATCTTTTCCCCAAAAGTCCAGGCGCCTTAAGGGAAACCATGTTGTGTGACATTGTCAAAATAAATCGAGAAATTATGTTCTGTTATTTCTGTACTTTATTCAATAGATTTGTTTAGATTTTGATCTACATGGTGACTTAAAGTAGCAGTGTCAATTACAACGATATGTATACCGTTGTATTTATTTTGCTTACACAATGATTGTCACTAGTTGGTTCCTTTTATAAGAACAATGGAAACCTTATCTTTCTTTACCTCAACAGAGCTTTCTACATCTTACGTCATCATTGTTTCTTTTCCTTTACAAAGGATTCATTTCAACTTTCTTACCGGATCACTTATTTACCTTAGTTCACTTATTTTTATCATAACTTCAAACCTATATGCTATCCCCTCATCAGAGATAACAAAATACAATTATGCATACAATCTTAAAGTCACAATGACTAGCTTGTCCACAAATCCGTCGTTTTTATCTGCGGCATCTTATAGCGAAATATTAAATGTCGCCGCGTGCGCAACTTTTTGATATTCTTTTGCGACCGCTAATAAAATGGTGGCGAGCATGACTTGTTAATTCTTTACCGATTTAAGATGTATGTCGTTTGGTTTGTATTGTTAGCTGATTTATTTGTTTGTATCAATTACGTGGGTTTCTTTTATTGTCTCGTAGTGATCCTCTTTCTTTTTGTTTAGTATAGTTGTTTTTTTTTTAATGTCTTCTATTTTGTTCTATACTCTACGCCAAAGTAATTAACTAAATTATTTAAATGACATCCAAATGTTATGTTATTAAATGTTATAAACAGTATGAACACAGTTTCTTGTAATATCAATTTGAATGAATTTCCTTACGAGTTAATGTCCCTATTTATTTGTAGAATCTTCATCAACACGACATAATGTTGCCGATAACTTCCTCTGACCCTTCATTCTCATAAAGAAGCATTTGCATCTAAAATTCTCAATACTAAGAACCAATATCATCGAACATAATACTGATCATGACCCTAGGACCTTAATGGTTAAGCAATAAGGACTACAGTCCCCTAGCGATGACCACAGATGAAAAGGCACAGGTCCATGGGACATTAGCATGCAGGCGGCAATCGCAACCCGATATGACAAGCCCGTGTTAGTGCTTTATGATTTTAGATTTTTCTGTTAAACGTCAAACTCGCCGCTGCGTGCATTGTAAGGCTTTGGAAGGGATATATTGGCCATGGGCTTTTAAAAGAAGCATGTTGCGTCAGCTTCTATAGCAATTTTTACGAGTATTACTTTTATTTGCTAGTTTTCTGGAAGATCTATTTATGGGACAGGTTATGCTAAATTTTACTAATCAACCTTCGCCGTCTTGTATATTTGTAGCAATCTGAACGAGCAAATACGGCCATAGTTTTAGTATTGTGAAGGACTATTTTGGCGACCTAATATAAAAAAAATTAAAAGTGAGTTAGTCTGTTGGATACGCGTTACGCCTAAATCATCTAACCGATTTTGAGAAATATTGATAAAGAGCCTGGAAACAGTTATGGACCACAATCACGTGAGTGACGCCTTGAGTAAAAGGAAGTTTAGTATTAACTTTAGTACTGTCAACATTTTCTCTTACGCCATTGATCCTCGTCTCTCCATTCCAAAGTCTACCACCTCACGATCCCACATCGTTGTCAGTGTACGTATTCATTGTTTTTATATTATTTATAATGTTTTGGTCCCTCTGTACAAATTAAGACATGAGATAGGCATGGTGCGTGCTGTGCGCATTGCTTTATGATCGTCGATGGTACAACTTTATTGCATTCGTTTTGCGAGTCGGTGCGGTGTTGTGTTTCTTCAGTGTTCTTGGTTGGTTGTTTTTTGTTATTGGTTGTGAGATCTCTGTGATTGTGTTTATTGGTTTTCCTAAGATTGTTATATTGGTGTTCAGTAACTAGGTTTGCGTTTGAGATGTGACTTCTTAAAATTTTCTTGGATTGGTGAAGAGTTTTGTGGAAAATTATTTATCTATACTATTTTTATAACGAGGGTTCTTGTTTGTTTGTACCTAATAAGCTCCGAAACTAAAGCTGCATTATCAGCCACTGGCTGATAATGCAGCTTTAGTTTCATAAATATAGCCTAAGTTACTGAACATAAGCTATATTTATTCCCGCATAACCACAGGAACGGGAACTACGCGAGTGACACCGTGGGAGCTACTAGTTCTCTTATAAAATCAAACATAACTCTTACCAAGGGATAATGTACCCAGTAACTGGTTTTTGGAGATCAGATTAGCAGAAGCAAAAGCAAGAATAGAAAGAGAGAGAGAGAGAGAGTAAGAGAAATTAGAAGAAGCATCATGTAAAATACTCCGCTTCATCCAGTTCTGCAAGCTATCGTCAAAAAAGTTGGAAATTGGGTAGGCAGAGATACAGGCAAACTTGATGGAGCAATCTACCTTTGATTTAAAAAATCAAACAACCTAATATCTCATATTATAAAGAGGAAAGATTTGTATTTTTATATTTTTGTATGTAACGAATAAACTCAAAAAACGACTGGACCGATTTCAAAAATTCTTTCGCCATTAGAAAGCTACATTCACCCTGAGTAACATAGGCTATATTTTATCCCCGTATTCCCACGGGAACGGGAACTACGCGGGTGAAACCGCGAGGCACTGCTAGTAAGTAATATTTAAAAATAAATAAATAAAAGTATAGATCAGTCTTGATACAATTATTTTTTAATTACCATAGATAATTGCTCGAATCTGATAATAAACGCACTGCTACTGAGAACCAGATTGATCAGGAATTTACAATTAATTACTGCAACTAATATTAATTACGTCGCGGCAGCTGAAGTATTAGCAACTTAAGGAAACTCTAAATCCATCAACTAGGAATTCAAAAACACTATTTCTAAACGAAAGATGGATTTTACTTTCTAGGAAACATGAATGATTAGCAAAAAGAGTAAATCTAGCATCAGAATTTATTCGTTCAAATTCTTAGCAAGTTCTTGAATTTGACTAAATAAGGACTAATTAAAATTTCATTGAGATATAACGTCGAGGGCGTTAATGTTCAAATATTAATTCATTTAAGGCCAGGCTACATGCAGTGACTTACATGTACAAGGAATATGTGTGAACTTTGCAGTGTCCACACGATAGTGTAAAACAGTTTGTGCAAAAGTTTTTTTTTTATGATTTTTTTTTATCACATTTATTATTAATTTGTGTTGTTATTAAATTGTAATTTGTCTTTACTAACATAATTTAAGTACTACTAATACTATTTTGTTTAGGTCTTACGGGAAAATCCATAAATGTATGTCGTTTTGTAGCAATTAAATACATTTTCTTTCTTTCTTTCTATTTATGAAGTGTCTACAAATATTGTTCAGAAGGCATAATAGATACAAAGACTTTTTTTTTAATGCATGGGAAATCATCAAGTTACTTTTCCGCTCTAGGTAGAGCGGAACTAAATTTCTTTGTGTAACTTTATTTGATGAAAATAGTAACTTTGTAAGCCATTTGCACAGCATATCGTTTGTCTGAAACATGCAGTTTTAGCAAACCTGAATTTGGGAAAGATAGTTATATAGTGCGTGTAATCTGAGAAGATTAGATTACACTTCTCAGAAAGAGAGCTCGTCTCGGAACTCGTGGCTATATTTATTTATTTAATACTTTACGCACACGAATGTTCAGAGGCGGACTTAATGCCTTAGGCATTTTCTACCAGTCAACCTGTAGGTGATGCAGAGAATAATTGTGGTAGGTGCAGTACGAAAAAAAAAAACAAAAAAATACAGAAATGCGATTAATATTAAATTAATACAAAGATAATATATAAACTATACATACAATACAATACAATAATATATACTCAAATTAATAAACTTACACACGAAAATACTACAGTTGGTGCAAACAAATAATGGGTACATACATATATATAGGTATAACAAAATTATTTATATTATAATATAATAATCGACCAAAAGACAGGTCCACAGTGAAAGAAATCTAAACAAAAAAGATATGACTTTGAATAATAGTGTAAAATATGGTTATGTTGAGAAAATATATTTACGGATTTCCAATTATCGGAGTTGATAATTTAGGTGAAATTTGGCGCACCCTAAAATACTGAAAGACATTTGCACTGCATATTATTTTTTCTTAACATAATTCCACTTTCAAATCGGAATTAGTGCACTATAGTAAGAAAGTGCGTGTAACCTGCCCTTTATAAATAAGTATGTTGGATATCAAGAGCTGTTAATTGGACGCTCAAAACACAATTCAGTAGTTTATAATTAGAGTTCCCTTTAAGAATACCGCATGGCCTTTTTGGAATGTGTCCAGGGATACTACTATGAATCTTGATTGTGTTTTGAGAGTAAATTTTGTATTCATTTATTTTGGTACTATTTGTTTAATTACGACGTGTATACCGAACGCCAGATAAATGTACAATAACGGTCACTGACCCACCTACATTTATTGACAACCTCAATTCTTAAAACAGAAATAATGAATTTTATTAATGCTAGGTATATTGAATCGACATCTATCGTGATCCTTTATATTTACTAGTAATGGAAAACGATTCATTTTTTTTGTCCATGTACCTACAAAGAGATATCAAGGAAAGGGCAATGACCTTTATTGCACATTTATCTGGCGTTCGGTATAGTACCTATTTGTGAAATATTTTCGGTTTTTTCAACTGAGTTACAATTCACCATTTAGTTATCAATGTTTATGCTGTTATGGCTAGGTACCACATCCTAAATTTATTCCAATATTACTGAGAAGTATAATATTGTATGCTTGTTTTTAGGACAGTCTCTGAAACCACTGATCCTATAACGATAGTTATTTCATTGGTAGAAACACATTTTCGTCTTCTTTTTAATATTACTACGTAGGTAACCTTACATTCACGGAGAAAACGGTGGAGGTCTACCCTGCTTAGGTAGAGCACCGCCATGTCCTCGTTGAGGTGATGCACGGCGGCATTTTACATCGACAAGAGGGCATGAGAACGTCGTCAATGTAAACTAAGCCACGCATTATTAGGGATAACTCAAATACAACTCATCAGGTCTCAAATTTAATTGGGACCACACGACAAGCACCAGCTTTCGAATATAAAAAGAATCATCAAAATCGGTACACCCAATACAAAGTTATGTGGTAACAAACATAAAAAAATACAGACGAATTGAGATCCTCCTCCTTTTTTGGAAGTCGGTTGAAAATGGCAGAAAAATGGAAGATGCCTTGCGTTGGTATTCAACTTAACCTTACGTTGAAGTCAGTGGATAGATCGACATCTGACTTCAAACTCATATCGGCGAAGATTCATCACTGAGATGTTTACAGAATAGAACTACAGTTGAGTTCGCAAACCCTTAGTAGCGTTCGTTTCTTCGGTCCATCATTACAAGTGTCATATTGGTTGTTTATAATGGTACAGATCCACTAATCCTACAGGACAGTTTCTTTGTCCGTCTGTTCGCTTTTGATCTTAACATTACCACCCAAGATGGGAATGTTTATTATTACTTTAATTTGAGTTGTATTTGTCAAGGGTATTCATTTAATTGGAATATGTTTATAAAATACACGTGTTTATTGTCTTAATGCTACAAGTAGATTTATTTGTGAACTAGCTTCTGCCAGCGACTTCGTCCGCGTGGAATAGTTACTTCACTGCTCTGTTCCTATTGATTGTAGCGTGATGAAAAGTATACTATAACCTGCCCAGGAGTATGAAGAATAATTGCACCAAGTTTCTTTAAAATCGGTCGAGTAGTTTTTGTTTCTATAAAGAACATACAGACAGACAGACAGACAGACAGACAGACAAAAATTTTACTGATTGCATTTTTGGCACCAGTATCGATCACTAATCACCCCCTGATAGTTATTTTGAAAATATATTCCCTGTACAGAATTGACCTCTCTACAGATTTATTATAAGTATAGATGTGACCAAGAAATTGCATACTCCGTAAGATTGAAAAAATCGTTTTTAGATTATAATTTTTCGATGTTTTATAAAAACTATTATAATTATAATTACTATTATAAAATTCTGGATGATGAAGTGATGTCTCTTTCGAACAAATTCCGCAAGCACAGACCTGCGCAATCTAAGTCTTACTATTTCAGGCACAAGTTTTAGCAATGACATAAATATCCTGCCCAAACCCGTTTAAATGTCCACCTTTTGAACCATCCGTATATCCATGTTTTGTATAAAGATTACAACAATACAAAAATGTTGTATTCTACATACGTATGTAAATAGCTATGTCCAACGGAATATCTGCAAGCTATTCGAAGCTCGTGATCCCGATGTTAATTTTAATGCGTGCAACACAATTAGCCCTCCTCACTACAGTTGCTAATTTACGCAATTGCATCACTACTGCGTTTGTGGTTGGCTTCTGTATTATTTTGTTTCAATTTGATTCCGTTTTACAGGATTTAATGTAACATTTTTAGGGTTCCGTAATAAAAGTGTAAAACGGGACCCTATTACTAAGACTCCGCTGTCCGTCTGTCTATTACCAGGCTATAACTTATGAACCGTCATAGATAGACCGTTGAAATTTTCACAGAACATGTATTTCTGTTGTCACTATAAAAACAAACACTAATAAACAGTATATTTAAGGGGGGCTCCCATACAACAAACGTTTTTACTCGATATTGATAACGGCAACAGGTAGACGTTTGAAATATTCACAGAACATTTACTTTAAAAATAGAATGAAATTAAAATAAAACAAATATTTAAGGGCCCTTCCTTAAATATTTGTTTCATTCCTTTCCATTTTCATTTTATTCCATTCCCATACAACAGACATGATTTTTTGCGGTTCTATGGAAAACAGAACCATTCGTGCGCAAGTGCGACTCGCACTTGGCCAGTTTTTTTTTTTTAAACTTTGCCCCACACTAGGATTTACTCTTGTATCGTGGGTGCGTTCACAAACATGTAAACTCACATACACAAGACACCCATAACCGGAACAATTATCTGTAGGCCATACAAACATTTGTTCCGTGCGAGGATCAAACCCGCGACACGTAGCGCAGCAGCCGAACGCTCAACCACTGCGCCAACCATGTCGTCTTTGATATTACAACCTATCTTTATTATATATTTCCTTGCTGATTCTTGATTATCAAGTATGGAGGATAGGCGTAACTTAGATTGAAAAAACGACTATTACGCCCGTCGATACCATCTTGGTTTTATTATACTCGTAACTGTACAAACATACTACTACTGCAAGTTTTTTGAAATCTGAGATGTTGTTCGTAGGCAGTGTTACCATGTTGACGAATTTGGAACCAACATAATTTGCACTAAGAGGAAGACGGATGGGTTTTAGTCAGTAAGAGTCTGACACTCCCATCCGCTCCGCCCAGAGCCCCCGCTCTCCGAAGTCATTTGATGATTTCGCATCTAGAAAAAAAAGGTAGTCCTAATACTACTCTATAATCACTCACCATTGCTCTTATGTCCCACAAAATTAACTGCCAAAGAAATGAATGACATTCGCTAATAGTTTAACACCGTTTTACGAACACAGTGCTCCTATTTGCGAGATCGCACGTAATAATAACGTAGGATACGTCGCGGCAACACTGTGACTCATATCAAACTGACAAGGTTATTGGAACTGCTCCAACGGAGGGTTAGGGTTGGGCTGCACTGATGTGTAAGCGAACGTTCGGAGTTTGGACTGAAAAAAAAAAAAGTGAAGGTTTTAGTCAATAAGAGTCTGACACTCCCATTCGCGTGCGGGAGAAGTCATTTGACGATATCCGATCTTCAAAAAAAGTGTATAGAATAGAGAAAAACCATTTTTTTTTGGGATTAACATGTAGTTAATACTTTTACACCAACACATAATTAATAATATCACGTGGACAATCCCTAACATTTTATTAGTTTTACTTTTCGATATTGTAATCATCCTGCATTTATCTTAGCGGCGTTTACTGTAATATCATAAGACCAAGACGTTTACTGCTGTACCAAGGATTGTCTCAACAACAGCTACTACCAGGCCAGGGTCGACGGCGCGTCGTGTTCCACGGGCGAATCAAAGACCTGTCAGCAAATTAGACGGAGCCCCATAGGGTCAGTGCCTGCTAGGGTTGCGGAATTTGTTCGAAAGGGTCACCGCGGCAGAAGTATCACGGGTGGGTTTTAGTCAGTATGCTTGCGCTCCACCCAGAACGGGAGAAGTCATTTGATGATTTCCCATCCAGAAAAAAAGGTGAGCTTGAAGTGAATGAAAGAAAGATATCCGAATTATTCCGCCTGAAATTACACACAAAAATAACAATTTTAAAAGACCACAACTTACATAACTAACCAAAACAAACAAAAACCAGTTTCATTGTCGGGCTGGAAATTAGCGATTCTCTGGTCACACCATAGACAGAACAGAACACAGTTGTCTATGCCATAACATCCAGCGACGACTGAAAGTGACAACATCATATACCAGAAAAATCATAATTAACTAATAAAATTACTATATCCAAGCTATGCGTCGCATCTGAGAAAAAATAGTTAAGTGTTCAGCGTATGCTGTGACGCTGGTCAAATCCGGCAATCGTCGGGGTTGAATGAACTGTCATTCTATCGTTGTTCTCGTAATATTTCTCGGTGAAATGTATGTATACGGCTGAACAGTGAGTGAAAAAGAGTGTCCGTGGAGTTTCTTGCACGTTCTTCTCCATAGAGATCTACGTTTTGGAACGTGCAGATAGCTTCACCTCTTTCGACTTGACAATTCAAAAGTGCCTGTAAAGGGTTTATTTGAAATAAATGCTTTGACTTTGATCCTGCGATATTAGCGAAGCAAATTCAATAAAAAAAAATACATTTTATTTAATTTGAACACTTTTATTTGGACGACGTTCTATAGTTTTTTGACAGAAGTGCTCGCTCTTCTTTGCATTAAATTCATCATCGCATCAGTGTGTCCGTGGTCTAATAATATAATAATATTGTAATGAAGACGTGTCTGTACATTGAATAGTCTTTGACAGAATCCGAGATTTATAACCAAATTTATTTACTGACAAAGAAAAATAGAATATTTGCTTTTATTTTGTGGGACATGTAAAATCAAAAGAAATAAAACTATGTTAGGTAATTTTGCCCATGTGACTAGAATAGAATTAAGTGAAGTTATTTGTATTGCCGATTTTATCAACTTTTTTTTTTAAGTTTTGTCTTAAATGCAGGAAAACCTCTTTAAATGTACATTATCTTGTCTTAGAAGGAAGCAAGTTTTCAAAAGAAATTACAAAAAATCAAAATCAGTGCTGTACGCATAACTACCAGAAGTTGTATTTAATATCGCCCTTAGTTATTATTATTCTAATAATGTAGCGTAAGTGAAAGCTTCAAGAAAATCCAGTAGCAAATCTAGTACGCAATGCACCCGTTTTATTATTATTGCGAATAAATTGTTTTCATCTCATTGTAGGTCAGCGAGCGTTTAATTTAATTAGCTTTAGGGTGCAGACAAAATGCTGCGATTATTTTGTCGCAAGACACAAAACGAATTTTTTAGTGTTTTTTTTATTAGTTTTTTTTTTTGTGTGATAGTTGAGGGACTTTTACAATTTGTGGTGTTGTTTTTGATACTATTACTCGGCAAATAGTTGAAAGCCCTTTGTAAATAGTGGTATCCAGACCCATTCCGTTCGAATAATTACCAACCCCAACACAGTCCATCATCACTATTTCAGTTGAAAGACGTCCACTGAAATGAAGAAAGAATAAAAATTATTTAATACATACATGAAACACGCACGGTACATTTATTAAAAAAAACTTTTTACAAAAAAATACAACCGACTTCTACACAAAAAATCAAAAAAGTGCAAAATAACTTTAATTTCGGAACTCAGTGTTTGTGGTTTCTTTTTCGTTTTTTGAACACCGACTTCCGAAATTAAAGTTATTTTGCACTTTTTTGATTTTTTGTGTAGAAGTCGGTTGAATTTTTTTGTAAAAAGTTTTTTATTTTTCACTTTTTAGTGGTACCTACACCCCCTCCCCTCCCCCCACCTAAACGAACCAATCACCTTGGTGTAAAAAAAGCACTGCTCCTTTGCAGAGTACACTAAGAGGTCGTCAATGTAGACAATGTAGATATTTTTTTTAGATTTTTCGAAAACCGCTTGGTTGATTTCGATAAAATTTTCATGGGACCATTTGGGAAGTATACCCTTTCCAACAAAAAAAGAATTTTTCAAATCGGTTCACAAGCGACGGAGTTATGCGCGAACGAACAATAAAAAATTCATCCGAATTGAGAACCTCCTCCTTTTTTAGAAGTCGGTTAAAAAATGTCATGCAACTTAGTGAGTATCTCACGGCTGCACTAAAAAGGTCTCATCATCTGCCTAGCCTTTTCCCAACTATATTGGGGTTGGCTTCCAGTCATAACCGGATTCAGCTGAATAATACCAGTATTTAACGTGGAGCGGCTGCCTACCAGACCTCTACAACCCATTAACTGGGGAACACGGTACATCTTGGCAAGACTGGTGTCAGATTTTCTGGCTTCTGACAGTCCCTAACGACTGCCAAAGATCTACAAATGAGAGCCGGCTTAACGTGATTTCCGAGGCACGGAGGAAACTCGGCATGTTAAGATGGTCACCCATCCACTGACCAACCATTGCAAGCGTTGCTTAACCTTGAGGATCGAGCTGCGTGGCTGTTATTCTTAAGCCACGAGCTCCTCGCACTGAAAAGGTCTATTTCAGCGATATGCCAGATAGACTGACGCTGCCTGATTGCTGGACAGTTTTCCACAAGAGTCATCACCAACGAATGGTCCTGTGCGTCTTGCACCGAGTGGATTCCCGTAGCCTTCACCAAGTCATCGGTCTACTCTGTAGGAGGGTTTCCAATAATGATGAATCTTCCGGTAGGTACCTACGCGGTCACCACTTCGACCTTATCGGCTATCTGTTCTGCATAATCAAAATCAAAAGTCATTTATTCAAACTAGGCTGAGAGACAGCACTTTTTGAAGTCAAATTTTACATAAAGACAGTCCCCCAAAACGCCCCCCCGTCACCACTTCCTAGTGTTTTAGCTGAGAAGAAGAGTGGCGCAACAAACTCCCCAGCAACACATCTGTCTATTGCATTTAAGAACTTGAATTTATACAATAGTATGCAAAGTCATTGTCATACATGACAAAGGTAGAAGAAAAATGGAAATCCTAAGTCAATTCACTATAAAACATTGTAAAGAGTAGATTGAGTCAATAAAGTCAAGTCTGCGAGTAATGTGCCCTGCCTTTTGCCACTTACTCTTTGGGCTATGTCGGTAACTTTTGTTTCCTTCTTGGTATCATCATTCGAGATTCGATTACAGAAGGACTCTCCGACCATATCCACTTTAAGCCTTCTGATGGCTATTTTATTCGACCACGTTTCAATGTCACATTGGTAAGACACACGTGTGATGATATTTTTTTTTTATGTGTGGATGATGTTTTAACACCAAAGTTGGGACAAAGATATTCAGATTGCGATCGGCAGTGCAGCAGTCATGTTACTCGTGATGGATCCGCCCAGGATGGAGGACATCTAAGAGGATTTCCAACCCGAAAAAAAAGGCTATTCAGATGATTTTGGTCCATAAAAGCGATGCTCTTTCCTCAAGCAGAATAGGAGCACTCTGAGTTGGTATTGAAGCGTTTTTCATAACTGTAGCTTGAATTGTCAGAACAGACGTCTTTCGAGTAAGTTTATGTGTTAAATCATTAGAATTTTGTCAACAATAAATGTGATATCGTTCTGAGTGTCATCTTAGATGACTTAAATGAGAAACATTTTATACACGTTGAGTGTCTCTCAACATGTAATTTTAAACTTTTATTTATTGTTATTAAATTTTTTTGTTAAATAAAGTCATGTTCGTCTGTTTGAGAGAAATAAACTATTATTCTTTTTATGGCAAAAAATAATCGCAGCGAAAAGTCGCAAGTTTGTACGAATCTTAACGTGTTTACTCGGATTAAAGCGAATTCTTTATGGATTTATAGCGCGCTAAAACTGATTCCCTGTACTATGCACTAAATTTACATGTAGGTGAGCAGCCCTGTAGGTGGGAATGAAATAATCTGACTGACTTGTACAGTTATTTTGTATTATTTATTGAGGACACCTCTTCATTATTATGTACTTTTACTTTATTTTGCAGACTAGCTTCTGCCCGCGACTTCGGGGGTAAAGTAACTATTCCGCGTGGAATAGTTACTTTACCCCCGATTTTGAAACTCTCAGCCCGATCGGTTTAAAATTGACAAAGTTTCATACAAACTTTCATCCCCTATTTTATCCCCTTGGGGGTAGAATTAATCAAAATCCTTTCTTAGCGGATGCCTACGTCATAAGATCTACCTGCATGCCAAATTTCAGCCCGATCCATTCAGTGGTTTGGGCTGTGCGTTGATAGATCACCATGTCAGTGAGTCAGTTACTTTTGAGTTATATATATTTAGATTATGTATTGTAATAATGCATATCCATTTGTTTTATTTTCTAGGTAAAAACATTGGTTATTCATATTCATGACTACAATGTCGAAAAGGGTAATTATATGATTCCGTATCAGAAAAGTTACAATCGAAATCCTATTACTAATCCTCCGCTTTACGTCCGTCTGTCTGACCACGGGCAGACAATTTAAAAGGATTTTTTATTTTTCACTTTTTAGTGCTACACTCCCAGCTAAACGTACCCATCACAATGTACGTGTTATAAATTGAAAGAAAGAAAAGAAAAGAAAGCAAACAAACATGCGATTTTAGCTATCCCGACAGATTTGCTATCATTTATTGAAGAGTTCCGTTTCCTATCATCTCTGTTCTTCATCAGATCTTCACCAAACTAGTAAGGGACCAAGATGCTCTTCCAAACCATCGCATACAATTTTATTTTTTCATTGACTGAATGAGAACATCATCAATGTAAATCGCCAAAGCCACGCATTATTAGCGATAACTCACATACTAGTCGTCAGATTCAAATCAATCAATCAATCAAATTAAAATGGGATCACACGACAAACACCAATCAAAATCGAAAATAAAAAGAATCATCAAAATCGAGACACCCAGTTACAAAGTTACGAGGCAACACACACAAAAAAATAAAATACAACCAACTTGAGAAAATCCTCCTTTTTTTGAAAACCGGTTAAAAAACATAGAACATGTAACTATAACTGTGGTTACTATAACATCAAATAGCATAGGGAGGTCCCTGATACAAGATTTAACGTTATTTTTACGGTCAGAAGTACGATAACCCTTCGTGTGCAAATTCGACCCACATGCGTCTGATTTTTTATAAAAATTCTCAAAACTTTGTAAAACGAAACAAAACAAATACTCTTTCTTCAAAAAACTGAAACGCCACAGCAAACATTATAACATGGCATATTTAGCAAACCTTCATTATTGATGGCTCATTTACCACAAAATGTACGCGTTCAAAACTATCAAACATGTTAATGTTATTTTAACATATTCAGTGGTGGACAAAGATGAGTTCTCAATATTTTGTTTGCATATTTTTATGCTTGTATGTGTTACAATTCACGTATTGTGGACATCTTAGACAGTCTCCTACTTCGGTAAGTTGTGAAAGATAATTTTATTAATAATATGTTTAATTCTTGATAAAGTCGTAGTTGAACTTGTGGCTAAATAAAACTAGCTGCACAGGTTGATCTTCGATATAAAGGATAAAGAAATAATAATATTCATTTAACACATACATGAAACAACAACAAAAAAGAATATGGGTGTGACAAAAACTAAGTGTGTGTCTCACGGCTGCACTAACAAGGTTCATTTCAGCGATATGTCAGACAAACTGATGAACCTAATGAAAAATGGCGATTGCCACTTCATTTGAATCCATATAAAAAAAACATATATAAATATAATCTTCAAGGTTAGGCAACGCGTGCCAAGATCGTCCTGTGGGTGTGTGACCATCTTAACAACCAAGATTTCTTCGTGCTTCGGGTAGCACGCTAAGCCATTCGTCTTTGGTAGTTGATACGGAAAGAACCAGGAAAACTGAAACCAGTCTTGCCAAGTGTTACTGTTACACAACTGAATCTGAAGAATGGAAACGGCTTCAACTTAGTTGGAAAAAGCCTCGGCAGAAGAAGTCTTGAATAACTAACAAACGTCACACATCTACGGAGCAGTCTTGGCCAATCAATAATAATAATATAATAATATTTATTCCATAAAACAAGAACACATTGCACTGTATACATTAAAGATTATAATTTTACAATTATCAACTTAAGCACAATTTTATTGACTCCATCCCTTAAACTAGGTCTAGCCTGTATCTTAAGAGATGGGGTTCAACCAAATGGGACACTAAATAATTGAAATTCTGTAACAAGTGAAACAGTGTCGGTGTTACATAAGCTAGCAGCATAAGTTATAATATGAAATAAGTTTAGATAGGTTACTTAGTGTGTTGTGTATGTGCGTGTTGATGTGAGTGCGTGTGGGTGTGTGTGCGTGTAGATGTGTGTGTCTGTGCGTGCATATGTGTGAACATTTTTGTGCGTGGATTTTTTATTGTATTTTTACGAGATGTATGCAAGAAGATCCTCCGTTGTGAGGTATTCCTGTTGTAGTAGCCATAGAGTGATTTTGCGTTTTAACGTATGTCTGTTTAAATCAAGTATGTTTAGTGTTTTGTGTAGTTTCTTATATATGTGGGTACCAATGACGTCATCAAGCTATGCGGCTGCCTCAAACTCCTCCGTTCACCACATTTTTACCTTTGTTTCATTTGTTTTTGTAAATAGTCTAACCTTAGTTGTCGTGAGAAATGAAAAGAACTCGCTAATATTTAAGGGTCCATTCAAGACTTCGATCATCAGCATCCAAAATTGCAGCACCACTACCAAGCCGTACGCTAAGAATCCACCGTTGATCTTCCTGGCCACCGCTAACAATAATTCTATGAGTGGAAGTATGACCTTCTTGAGGGATACGAAAAACATGAAGGTAAAGTTTTCTTCAGTTAAACACCACATAGGTAACAATATTTATATTTGTCTCCTAGCGTAAAATATTTGGCCTACCAGAGTGAGCGCCTACCAGGGTGTGAATTGTTTGAAATAATTACCACGGCCCTTTTTTTTCTGGATGGGAATCATCAAATGACTTCTCCCGCTCTGGGTGGAGCGGACGGGAGTGTCACCGATGATATTCCTTGTAAAGGAAAAAAAAATATTTAGCTATATGCAACTAAAAATTAGTTTTTTGAACAATTTTGTGGACACTACATAAATGATCGTATAAAACTTTTGCACAAACTGTTTTACGCTATCGTGTGGACACTGCAAAGTTCACACATATTCCTTGTGCATGTAAGTTACTGCGTGTAGCCTGGCCTTAAATGAATTAATATTATAAATATTAACGCCCCCGTCGTTATTTCTCAATGATAATTAGTTCTTATTTAGTAAAAATTCAAGAACTGAACAAGAATTTGGACGAATAATTTCTGATGCTAGATTTTACTCTATTTACAAATTTTCCATGTTTCCTGGAAAAAAATCCATATTTCGTTTAGAAATTGTGTTTTTGAATTCCAAATTGATGGAGTTAAAGTTTCTTTAAGTTGCTAATACTTCAGCTACATTTAGCTACATCTAAAACTGCAAATAATGACAGTAAATAAATTCTATAAAAGCAAAATTGTCATTGGTTACAAGGATCAATATTAACGTATTAATAATGATAGCGAAAAGAGAAGCTGTGGGGGAGCACAGGATTGGTGTAATAAAATGGCGAATCGGAGCTGTGATATACCATGGAGGAAATGATGTTCTTTGTGAATTGGGGAGAAGAGGCGCAAAGTCAATGATAGAGCAATAGATACAGCATAAAGCAGTAAATTCATATAGGTACTGTTAACTGAATTTCAGGTAAGACTCAGATGCTTCGTTCAACGTAATGGGAAATGGGAGAGTGCCTACCTTATAAACAACTTGAATTGCCATGGCATGGTAATGCACCTCGTGTGGGTCAGCATGAATATCAAGTATGACAGGAAGAACTGTCTCTTTTTAAAGGTAAGGCGGTATAATATAGATAAATCAGCCTATAATGATTGTCTACGCCGGAACGCAGCTACCATGAACGCGTCCAAAAGATGGCAACATTCGTGAATCAACGGCGACAACTTGACACAACAAACTATACTCGTACTTGGAACGCGCTTGCGCTTAACCGCCATATTTTTGTCGCGACACTATTAACTTTTGTAAAACTTCTCTTTTGTTAATAAACCACATAACTATATCGGGGTCGATCAAGTCTTTTATTGTATCGCCCAAATTTTGGTCCTGTCACGGTCGCCAAAATGTGGGCGATACAATAAAAGACTCTACTTGGACGCACTTGGCTGTAATCTACCACGCGGGCCTAATTGGTGGATGCCACATGTCTTTGATTTTTTGCCAGTTTCGCCAAGATTTTCTCCTTCATAGTTTTGAGTGCAGTGGAGAAATATCGATATTCATTTGTTTTTCAAGGCAAAGTAAAAACGTCATCATTTACGTTAAAATAATAAAGTGACTAGTGTCCATTCGCAAATGAAGAGTATAACAAAACGTAAAAAATAATAATATACGTATGTGAGAACGTAGCACCAAAATCATACTATACTCATCATCTTCCTGCCCTTATCCCATGTAACTTGGAGTCAGCGCAACACGTTTTTATCTTCCATTCTATCTTCCCTTTTCTTTCATATTACTCCTCATACAATCCATCCATCCACATTTATATTCATAACCCTTTTCGTTACATGTGTTTCATCCCTCCTTTTTACATGACCATACGAAGACAAGCGGTTCCCATTCAACAAAAGCATACTATACTAACCATATCATACCAAGTATTATCAGCACTTGTTACGTAAATATACGTTTACAAATTTATTAATTTTATCTCTGCTGTCATTACTTTGTTGTACCTATTAGTAGTATGGTACTTAGTTTTATTTGGGTGCATCGTCCTCACATATCAATTGGTTAATGTATACAAAATATTGTAAAGCTTATATTTGAAACGAAACTATGGAGTTTCTTATCCGTTATTCTCCATAAGAATCTACTTTTTGCGAATGAACAACACTAGAGTCACTATATTATTTTTATTTTCACACTGTTTTGACGTTCAAAAGTGCCTTTTAATGGTCTAGTTGAAATAAATGAATTTGTAGACATTTCACTATTTCGGTTACAAAATATTGGTCAAACTAGAACAAATTTTACGAATAGATTTCATTGCAAAATAACATAATTATGTGAGTGTCATTAATTGTGACAAACAGCATCGTGTGTATAATTATCCTGGAATCGTTCTGTTAACCAGTGGTTGTTTTAATTGTGTTTACGAATTTTAGAGTGTTCACAAGTTTTATTGTTTCAGGGTACCTACTCCTTCGAAAACTTGGATGTGAACCCATTACTACATTTGTGGACTTCTAAAGCAGTGTACGGGCACAGCCGGTGGCGATCTGAAACTTATTCGCAAGCTGGAACGTTTACATGCAAGGAATTTGATGCATTGATTGAACCTGCTTAGATTTTTCTGTTGTCTTTTTTTTCATCTCTTAATCTGTTAACTGTATAAATATAACACATGCATATTAGTGCGTAAGTTATTGAACAAAGATATACACTCTTAAATAACGTTTACAATAAAAAGAAAAAACACAAAAACGCATCACTAGACGAAAAAACAACATCTGCCTAAGACGACCACGAACTAACTACGGAAGAAAAAACATATTATATGATGGAGCAGAATTATATAAAAAGTTGCCTAATGACATAAAAGAGATACAATCCTATACGTTATACAAAAAAACCTTAAAAAACCACATCCTGAAAGACTTTTCTCGGTTTTAATTAAGCTACTGATTTACAAAAACTAAATTCATTTTCTGTTTTCACAACAAAATATACCTAATAAACAAGAGCATTCAAATAATTAAGAAAGAAAAAAATGTTGCTCCAAAACACTATAAAATATGAAAGCTTTTTTGTGTAATAAATACTTATATACCCTATTAGTTAGGTAAATATAATGAAATGAACAAACAATTGATTTATAGTTTCCTACAATGAACAATGTGTAATTGCTATCGACTTGCCTTAAAGAGACGATACGTAATGAGTTCACTAGCACAGCAAATAATTATGTACTTTTTTCTTGATACCCACGACATTGTAAAACTTATTGTGCATCTACTACTTACTAGTTTATTTATGTACCTACCTACATTTCTTTTGTCAGTGTATTTAGTATTTAAGAATAACTTGTATTTCTCATAATAAGTGAATTGTATTCTTTTGAGAAATAAATATCTTAAACCATAACTATCATCAGAATTACTAGCTACCTCGTACTACGTACAACTTTGTCTACGTCACATAAGACAGAGAAAAAAAAACCTGTTTTTTAACATTTTACATTGATGCTCCGCTATTTTACAATTAAATTAAATCAAATTATTTCCTCCTAATGCTCTTCGCGTTCCAGGGTTGGAACCGTCTTCTGAACAAAAAACACAAAACAAAGTATTAAAATTTTTGTTTTTGTTGTGTTTAGAAGCGGGTTGTATTTTTTTCATAAAAATGGTTTTATTTTTCACTTTCTGGTGGTGGGCAACCTACAGCTAGACGTACCCATTACAGCGTACATGTTATTACCTGGTGTACACAACAATATAATATAATATACCTAGTATAATAAGCCTTTTATTCCGAAATGTTACAATTTTTACGTTCTCCCTAAGTAGTCATTAATCACAATAAGTCCCCAATTTCGGTATGTCTTACAGCATAGGCCTCCTCCAACGTCTTCCAATGTTTCCTATCGGTTGCAATTTTTTACCAAAAGGGTCCTAGAGTCATCTTCAGATCATCTTCCCATCTTCTCACTTTGCGACCTCGCCTTCTTGACCCGTCTCGTGCATACCAGACTTTTACATGCTTGCTACATTTTTCATGCTTACAACAGAGCATATGCCTGGTCCATCTCCATTCTGTTTGGTCAATATGTGCAAGGATGTCTGTGACTTTAGTTTTGCGTCTAATATCCACACCGTGACTCTATTCTTTAACTTTAGCCCCAGTATGCTCTTTTCCATGGGTCGTTGACATTTGGAAAGCTGTTACCTTTGGTTTTTTGTCAAAGCCCAGGTTTCACAGCCGTATTTGATGCAAGGAAGGAATGCATGTATCAAAAGTTTTCTTCTTGATCTTGATGCTGAATTCCTTGCTTTTCATTATTTCTTTCATTGCCCAAAATGTTTTCCACCCAGTAGCGATTCTTCTATCAATTTCTTTGGACATTTGGTCGCTTGTGGAAATTATCTGACCCAGATATAAATATTCCTCGAAATATTCAAGTTTTTGTCCGTTGACAATTATGTCTGCAGCTGTTGCGTTTGTTATCATTTATGTATTGCTCGAGTTCATTTACAAACCCACTTCACGACTTCTGTCTGTTAGCGTTTGTATCATGTAATTTTAGGTTCTCCTCCAATATGACCAGGTCATCAGCAAATCTTAGATGGTTTAGTCGCGAACCATTTATGCTTAGCCCTAGATGTTTCTAATCCAATTTTCTAAACATTTGTTCTAGTACTGCTGAATATAACTTTGGTGAAAGAGGGTCAACTTGCCTGACTCCTCTGTCAATTGGAAAAGTATTTCCCAGAGATTCCAACTTGATGTTAGCTTTACTCTCGCTGTAGATCTTTTTGATGACGTTAACATAAGCAAACTGTACTCCCTGCTTCATAAGATTTTGCCATACAAACCTATGTTTAAAACTGTCGAAGGCTTTTGAACAATCTATGAAGGCTAGATAGATAGGTTTGTTGTACTTGTTATATTTTTGTAGAAGCTGTTTGATGGTGAGTATAAGGTCAATTGTGCTGAAGTTTTTCCTGAACCCTGCCTGTTCCACGGGTATTCTGTTCAGTATCACTTTCGCAAAAACCTTATACACATTTGAAGAGAGAGATATGGGTCTGTAATTTCCAATATCATCCTTGGTACCTTTCTTATATAGAAGTATAATGTGAGATTCTGCCCATAGGCTTGGGATGTTGCCAGTAAATAGTATCTCGTTAAACACCTTTGTTAGTATCGGACTTAATTCGTCGACTGTTCCACTCATTAGTTTGTTCGGAAAATTCGGTGTAAACAATAAAAAGACATGCAAATTCAGCAATCCCGGAAGATTTGCTATCATTTATTGAAGAGTTCCGTTTTCTATCTCCAACGTTTTTCATCAGATCAAACTAGATAGAGATCAACTCATAGTAATGCGATGCTTTTTCAAACCATAAGTAAACAGTTTTTTTTTCATTTTACATCGTTAAGTGAAAATGAGAAAGAACAGCGTCAATGTAATCGATGCCAATTAAATACGCATTATATGTCTCATTTACTACTAACATAGCTATATACACATATTTGCTGCACAAATACTAAACCAGTTAATGTGATTTTAACTGGCTAGATTCCATGACGGCTGGAAATGATGATTCAGTGTATTCTTTTTATATTTTTGTTATTTTATGTGTGTTACCAATGTGTTATTGTGGTACAAAACCACCCCCGACATCGGTAAGAATTTAAATATTTTTGAATATTTAATGATTATTGGGTATTTATATCTAGATGAAATACCATTCTATTAGCGTATACAATAGGGATGTTTCCTGAACAAAAAATATGATTATATACGATAAACTAACTGACGGACTAGTCAGTTAGTTTATCGAAAAATAAAGAATGGGGTCATGATGAATTATGTTTCCTCTCACTAATTAAATCTTTCAGGGCCCATACAAAAGTTCGGTCGTCAGTGTAAAGGACTGCAGTGATCCTAGCAGACCATACTTGAAGAACCCACCAATTATTTACAACTCATCGATCCAGAATATCGATGGGAAAAACATTCTGAGCGGAAACCTTACTGTTGTCAGAGACATTAAGGATGTTAGGGTAACTATATTTTTTACGGAATTTGTTCGAAAGTGTCAAGTCATTTGATGATTTCCCATCTAGAAAAAAAGGGTAACTATATTTTGAGATATACATATATAACTTTTTGATGGCGAGGGAAACCAGCATGGATGTGTAATAACGATAATTTACGTTTATCGACACTCGAATAGTTTCGTAGCGGGATCTATGTCAGTTGAGTCGTTTCTCCGGACCTTATCGAGCTTCATTTCTCCGATGATATCCTGATATTTAGTCGTAGCAATAATTTAGTATGGTGTACCACTGAGAACCTAAATCTATACTATTATTAGTCTGTGTGAACGCGTTTTTTTTTTCTCTTTATTTATTATTAGGGACTTTTACACGAACGTGTATGCCAGTCCCATCATACCTTATATTAATACATTATATTATCTAACTAAATCGTAACCTAGCAAACATAAATACTTTGGAGGCAGCCTCCGAATTAGGTGTCGATAAAAGACGATGAAATAGACCTACATCATACATATTTAAGTTTAAATCCTTAAATAATACTACTCGGTCAGACTGAAATCTGGCACATTCCAACAATAAGTGTACTACATCTTCCGGTGTTCCACATACATCACAGTTTGGTGAGTCGGTCTTTTTCATTAAAAATCCAAACTTATTGAGGGGCATGGTGTCCAGATCGCAGTCTGTGCGCGATCACAACCAGCCGCCTACATAACTTAGTGTTGTAAAACCATGGTATATGAGGAGGCTCCGATACCATTGATCTATACCATATGCCTTTATCCTTGGATCTTTCATTAAAATATTCTTTCCAAAGTTCATAACATTTGTTTCTGTATTTTGGTAATAATTCCACGTAATATGTTCCAATATTTACCTCCTTTCCGTCATCAATTCCCAATTTTGCCAACCGGTCAGCCTCCTCATTACCATGTAAGCCTAAATGCGATGGAACCCATTGCAATCTCAGATCAAACCCATTCTTGGTTAAATTTTGCATCTTAGAAAGGATATCATAAGCTATCGATGCACCTCTGAAACCAGAGGCGCATCGAGCTGTATGTTGTAATGCGCTTTTGCTGTCAACACAAATCACCGTTTTTCTTTTATCGTTATTTTGAATATAAATAAGCGCTTCTGAGATTGCAAAAAGTTCCAAAGACATTACCGATACAGCGTTAATTATTTTGAAACAACTATTGCTATTGTTTTCTGGTTTCAGAGGATCATAGTAAGCCGCACCATTTCCTTTAGCGCTCTTAGACCCATCAGTGTAAATAATGTAATATTCGTCATATTTTTCTCTTAGTTCTTTTAACGTTTCTGTTTTTAATAAATTATACTCGTACGCTTTTTTCGGTTTTTTAATAGAATCTAATTCAAATTTAATAATATTTTTCGTGTTAATGTTACTGACCCAGGTATCTAAACTAAATATTTCCAATATAGAAGATGACTTCATAGTCTCTTCTTTAACTTCTTGAAGAACACTAACAAGTAACGGGAGCTTCTTGTTTGACCAATACCTGTTGTGTCTAAGAGCGCTAAGTTCTGACAATAGCTTGATTGTTACATTATCTGACAATGATCGCGACTTCAAACAACATTTGGCGGCTAGCCACCTTTTTCTTAAATGCAGTGGAGGAATACAGAGCTCGCATTCCATGACATGAATGGGAGTGCTTCTTATGAAACCTCCCACTACCCTTAATGCTTGATTTTGTACTTTAACTAGCTTATAGATATTTGAATCCGCACTACTATCGTACAAGAAACATCCATAATCAAGTCTGCTTCTAACTAAAGCTATATATAGTCTACGTAAATGTATCTGATGTATACCCCAGGAAGAACCAGTAAGAATTTTAAGTACATTGATAAGTTTCTGAACCTTTTCGACGATTTCATTGATGTGTTTACCCCAGCGCAATGTCCTGTCCAGCCAAACTCCTAAGTATTTGTAGGTTAGTACTGTATCAAGTTCACAATTATTTACCAGAAGCTGAATTCTTTGCCGTCTAAATCCCCAACTAAAAACACAATATTTAGATTTATTAATAGATATCTCCAATCCTAATTCATCTAATAGGGCCACAAAAACGTTTAGTGCATTTTGAATTTTATTCCGTCCATCTATAATATTATTATATGTTGTATACAGTACAAAGTCATCAGCATACTGGCACGTAAACACATCAACAATTTCCCGACAAAATTTGTAAGTAGCTATATTAAAAAGTAACGGCGACATAGGATCACCTTGCGCTAAGCCTTTTCCTGTATATCTGATCACATCAGTGCCCCCTGCAGACTCATCACAAATTTTGAGATGACGCTCACTTAAAAAGTTCCATAAATAATTACATAATTATTCTTTTACGCCCTTTTTTTATTTTTTGTCTCATTTATTTATTCTTTTTTTTATATATAATATTAATTTGATAATTAATAATTTCTCTTTTTTTTTACTTGTAGTTGCTTGGTTTTTGTAAACCATAGTTTTGTATAATGTAGAAGCATTTTATTTTCAAATATTGTAAATGTGAGTACCATGGAGCCATTTACATGTGATAAGTTATAGTTTACTTTGTGACTTGAACTAAAATGGCAGTTGAGAGCATGTCATGCTCGCTCAAATGTTTCGCTGATGGTGGCGTGTGTGTTGGATCATTCGGTTCCCTTCAAAATGGTTGAGCTAAATGGTGCCAATACACGCGTCATGTTCGTGAACGGGCGCCGTCGGTTGAGACTGGTCACCTCTTAACTGCCACTGACTTGTTTTAATCTTTATACTTTAAACTGTTTTACTGTTTTTATAATTTCCTTTTTTTTCTTTGCATTGTCCTCACATATAGAAGCGACCAAGGATGTAACCAAGGTTATGTAATACAGAACATAATTTAAAAGAGTGTCCGTGGAGTTTCTTGCACGTTCTTCTCCATAGAGATCTATGCTTTGGAACGTGCAGATAGCTTCACCTCTTTCGACTTGACAATTCAAAAGTGCCTGTAAAGGGTTTAATTGAAATAAATGCTTTGAATCTTTGAATATTTACCTACATTAAAATTATCGAGAATGGACAATAACTTTTCTATTGAAATATTGTTGTACGCACTTTTAATGTCTAAAAAGCAAGCGAGAGTGGGGCAATTCATTGAAAAGCCTATCTCAATTTGAGTCACTAATCGCGTTAAGCAATCAAGACAGGATAGCCCCCTCCTAAAGCCCGTTGTATACGGTGATAGAACCTGCTTCCTTTCAATGTACCACTCCAATCTTTTACCTATCATGGCATGAAAAATTTTGCATGCGCTAGATATCAATGATATAGGTCTTGGTTTGTTATTATAAGTACCTCCACCTGATTTTGGAATTGCAATTACTCTGATGTCACGCCATTGGCATGGAACAGTACCTGTTTTCAATATAATATTGTAAATCTTGAGTAAGTATTGCTTTCCAATAGATGGTAGATGTGAGATCATAGAATAAGTCACTTTATCTTCTCCTGGAGCCGTATCTTTCTTTTTCAAACAGTTTATCATTTCTTGAGGTGAAAACTCGGCAAGTTCGAAACCACTGGTGGTAGGTTACCCATTTATTGAGGAAGGCTATAGGCTAAATGTTATAAAGAGACTAATGCGAGTAGAGCACCAATGAAAAATGTTTCAAAATCGAGGGCTTAGTACATCTTCCACGCGGACGAATTCGCGTGCAGAAGCTAGTTACACATAAAATAACTCTGTTTAAATTTTTTTCAGATTAAGATAAAGAGCTACTTCTGGAGCAGAGGAAAATGGCGCCCGGTCTATAGTTTTAATAACTTGGATTGCCATGGCTCACTGCTACAATTCACCTTTTCAGCAATGAACTTAAAGTATGATAAAAAGAACTGTATGTTCTTAAAGGTAAGGCTGGATTTCAAATACTTCTTATCACATAAGGTTCTAAGGCATAGATAGGTATATACAATGAAGATTTCATCATATCTACCCTGTAGCAGTCCACTGCTAAATTATGGTGTCAAATCACACAATTGGAATCGATCTTCAGCTACTAGAAAACCTTTTTTGGGGGATGAAAATTATTGAAAGTATCTTATTTTGGTCTTCCTAATTGTATGGATTATAAATTTGCACGGGCAAGTCGGTTAAACGAGAAAATCAGTTAGAGATCATAGTCGATAACAAATTAGTGAGTAAACCTGCTGACGTAGCTCAGGTATTTAATGAGTTTTTTTCCAGTATACCTATTACTACAACTCGCTCCTTGAATTCGTCCCATTCTAACGCTGAAAATCTTTTACATACTAGTGTGCCTAAGTGTAATCAATTATTTAGTTTTGAGCACGTAACACCACTTGATGTAGTTAACGTTTTCAATACACTTAAATCTAAAAACACAGGTGATTATTGGGGCATTTCCATTAAACTTTTGAGTAATATAATAGACATAGTAGCGCCCTATCTTGCCTTTACTTTCAATAAATGCGTGGATTTAGGAACTTTTCCTGATCTCATGAAGAGTAGTAAAGTCATACCTTTATTTAAATCAGGTTATAAAAATGACATTGGCAAGTTCCGGCCTATCTCCATCTTACCTGCTTTTAGCAAAATATTTGAAAAGTTAATACTTAAGCAGTTGTTAAAACATTTTAATTTAAATAAACTACTCCATAACGAACAGTACGGCTTTACAAAAGGACGTTCGGCTACAGATGCGGGTGTTGCTCTCCTGAAACACATCTATACTAATATTATAAAGCTGAAGAGTTTGTTTGTTTGTTTGTTTGAACGCGCTAATCTCAGGAACTACTGGTTCGAATTGAAAAATTATTTTTGGGTTGAATAGACAATTTATCGAGGAAGGCTTTAGGCTATATAACATCACGCTGCGAGTAATAGGAGCGAATAAAAAATGGAAAATGTGGAAAAAACGGGGAAAATTATTCATCTTTGAGGGCTTCCGTTGCGTGCGCTGCGAAAACGGTTCAAGATACCAAAAAAATATGTAGGAAAGAATTATTCCTTAAATTATCTTTTAAGATTAACTCACTAGAACCGTTTTTATGGTAATCAAATTTGGTCGAAAGGGATGAAAGTTTGTATTAAACTTTGTCAATTTTAAACCGATCGGGCTGAGAGTTTCAAAATCGGGGTTAAAGTAACTATTTCACGCGGACGAAGTCGCGGACAGAAGCTAGTATTTAATGCATGGGAGAACTCGCGTAATGCAATTGCAGTTTTCTGTGATCTCTCCAAAGCGTTTGATTGCGTAAACCATGATACGTTTTTGCGTAAACTGCGTTATTACGATCTCCAAAGCGAAGCTCTTAACGTAATTGATTCATATTTACATAATAGGTTCCAATGTGTTGATAACAATGGCGTGAAGTCTTCCGGACTACCAGTGCATTTAGGCGTGCGTCAAGGCTCAATACTGGGTCCATTCTTGTTTCTAGTGTACATAAATGACTTACCATTTTTCTTAAAGGGTATTTGTGACGTAGTAATGTTCGCGGATGATACCTCTCTTATTTTTTAAGTAGATAGGAATAGACAAAATTTTAGTAACGTAAACAGCGCTCTCTCAATGGTTACGGATTGGTTTACGACCAATAATCTAGTTTTAAATGCCAAGAAAACGAAATTTATAAAGTTTGCTTTACCAATTGTTAGAAATCTAGGACCCAATATCACATTAAGTGGCGAAGTACTTGAAACTGTGGACTCGGCAGTTTTTAGGGAACAACTATTGATTCCAAACTAGTTACAATGGGGCCCACATATATCAAGTTTATCGGGAAGGCTCAGTTCTGCCGCATACGCTGTCAGGAAAGTGAGACAGTATACTGACGTTGAGACAGCTCGCTTAGTCTATTTTAGTTATTTGCATAGCTTTATGTCCTACGGTATTCTATTGTGGGGAAAAGCTGCTGATATACCTACAAAATATATTTGTCTTACAAAAACGTGCTGTGCGAGCAATATATCAGCTACGGCCTAGAGTTTCATTAAGAGAACTTTTTAAAGACATTGGAATTCTCACAGTAGCATCTCAATTCATTTTTGAAAACATTCTTTATATTAGGCAAAATTTATATCTATACTGTAAAACGAGCGACATCCACAACTTTAACACCAGAAACAAGCACAAGCTACATGCTCCTTCCACCGACTTCGTAATAAGGTCCATGACTCATTTGTGGGGCTCGGTATCCGTTTTTACAATAAACTTCCGCTTTCTTTTCTTGACCTGCCTTTTAACTCATTTAAAGCTAAAGTTAAATTAATCTAACCTTTGTTCGAAGGAATACTTTTCTATTAATGACTATTAAGACGATAATTGAACGCAAGAAAATGTCATATTTATCATCTTCTTTCTCTATAAGTTAGCATATGACAGGTTATATGAGTTCATATACTTGATATTTTTTCTGACTATGTAGGTCAATCTAGTTAATTGACTATTCTACTCTTTACAATGTTTTATAGTAATTGATTTATGATTTCCATGTTGGATAATTGATTTTTTTCCTACATTTGGCATGTAATGACTGCATACTATTGTATAAATTCAAGTCCTTAAAACGCAACAGACAGATGTGTTGCTGGGGAGCTTGTTGCGCCACTTCTTCTTCCCAGCTAAAACACTAGGAAGTGGTGACGGGTGGGCGTTTTGGGGGACTGTCGTTATGTAAAATTTGACGTTCAAAAAGTGCTGTCGCTCAGCCTAGTTTGAATAAATGACTTTTGATTTTGATTTTGCAATCAGCCACTTTTCCTCACAATTCGATGATCAACTAATACCTGTTTCACAACTCTTGGGAGACTTTTCTGTATTATCAAGCACCAATATTCACCTCTAATAGTGGTCGTTTTGAGGGTTGTCTTCTTGCATTGCGTGCCACGTAATTGTTTTTTTTTTCACCGGTCGATCACCAAGTTTAAGCTTCTCTTGTCAATGTTGGTCTGTGGATGGGTAACCATTTTAATATATCAAGACTCCTTTTTGCCTCGGAAAGCACGTTAATACGTTGATCCCGGCTGTTATTTTTAGATCTTTGGCAGTCGTTACAGATTGTTAGAAGCCAGAAAATTTTACTGGAGTCTTGCCGAGACGTACCGTGTTACTCACTTAATAGTTTGTGGAGGCTCTGGTAGGCAGCCGCTCCCCGTAAAATACTGGTATTGAGCTGAATCTGGTTTGATTGGGAGCCAAACCCAATATAGTTGGAGAAAGGTTAGGCTGATCTTGATGTGAAGTGTTTTTATTTCATTTTTGCTCTAATTAAAAACTAGTAAAGCAATAATTTGTTAATCTTGCTTTTTCCAGGGTTTCTATTCCTTCAAAAACATAGACTTGAACCAACTGCAGCACATTTGGTCTCCAACCATGCCGTATGGACATCTGCGGTGGCGATCGGAAACGTACTCCAAAGGAGCAATGTTCGTTTGCACAGTGTATGAAGCTATCATAGAGCCTGTTGCTTATGGTTGAATTATAATATAATACTAAAAAGTAATAACTATGTTTTATTATATTTGTATTCAGTTTTAAAGTCGATGTTGCGCCTACGGGTGACCAAACAATGTTTATTTTTTTTAGTTATCTATTGGCAGGAGGAAAAGGCTTTGTACTGCAAATAGAAGAGTTTATATCTTGAAAAAGATTTTCAAGAGAAGAACATCTTTCGTTCAAGTACGTTGTACGATATTTGTGACAGAGATGATTTCCACCATGTATAAAAGTAAAGGAAAATACCTCTATGCTTTTCAAGCAATACAATATTCGATAGAAGGCGAGAAAAATTAATCATGGTATTTCTCAGTGACCAGAATCGTAGTATTGAAAAACATTTGTTAAATTGTCTGCCCGTTGTCCGACGTTATTTTTTTCCACATTAACGTACCCATCACAAGGTATGTGGTATAAATTAGTTTAAACAAACATGCGATTTCAGCTATCCCGACAGATTTGCTATCATTTATTGAAGAGTTTCGTTTCCTATCATCTCTGTTCTTCATCAAATCTTCACCAAACTAGTAAGGGAGGCACCTTGAAATACTAAGATGCTCTTCCAAATCATCGCGTACAATTTTATTTTTTAATTTTATATCGGCAAGACTGAATGGGAACGTCAACAATGTAGCCAAAGCCACGCATTATTAGCGATATAACTCAAATACTAGCCGTCAGATTTAAATCAAATTTAAATGGGACCACACGACCAGAGTGAAACTAAAGAGTTTCTCATGATTTCACTGCGGATTCAGAAGTGATTTCGCAAATATACTTTTCAGAATAGCACGGCAGCTTTCGAATATAAACAGAATCATCAAAATCGGGATACTCAGTACAAAGTTACGAGGTAACATACACCAAAAAATAAAATACAACCGACTTGAGAACCTCCTCCTTTTTGGAAATCGGTTAAAAATAATAGAACAGGGGAAACAGTCTTTTCGCATTAGAGTATGTATGAACTTGTAATAAAATCTCTCTGGCTATACTTTTTGTATCTGTCTGGTTTTGGTATCATTGAAAGTTTCAATTTTAAGGAACATAATTCTATATTTAAATTAGAAAATGTATGATTTTCATTTGTTTCTCGTATCGTCAAGATGAATGAATCCAATGAAGAAATTCGATACATTTTAAAATTTTACTACAAAAAAGGTAAAAATGCAACGCAATCCGCGTAAAAAAGATTGCTATGTTATTATGTGTAGTGCAGTGTCTGTGAGAGTAGCACAAATTTGGTTTAAGCGTTTTCAATACGGAAATTTTGACGTCAAAAATGCACGTCGCTCTGGTCGCCGTATTACGGATAAAATGGATGCCATTTTTGAAAAAATGGAGCAAGAACGGCATATCAGTAGTTATGATATAGCTAAAGAACTACTAATTGACTAAAAAACAGTTTTGGCGCATTTGAATTAAACTGGGTACACAAAAAAGCTCGATATTTGGGTACCTCACGATCTCAATTAAATAAACCTAATGAACCGTGTACTCATTTGTAATTTTTTATTACGACGTAATGAAACCGAACCGCTTTTGAAGGAACTGGTGATGAAAAGTGGATCACGTACGACAAGAACGTATCAAAGGCCGGTCAGGCTTCACAGACTGTGGCGAAACCCGGGTTAACTCGCAACAAGGTGATGCTGTGTGTGTGGTGGGATTGTAAGGGCATTATTCACTATCAACATTTTAAGTTATTTTTCGGTCAGAAGTACAATTACCCTTCGTGTGCAAATTCGATACACATTCTTCTGATATTTTATAAAAGTTATCAAATTTTTGTAGAACAAAACTAAACAAATAACTTCGGTTATTTCCCAAACCTTCATTATTGATGGCTCATTTACCACAAAATGTAGGCGTTCAAAACTTTCAAACATGTTAATGTTATTTTAATATATTCGGTGGTGGACAAAGATGAGTTCTCAATGTTTTGTTTGCATATTTTTATGCGTGAATATGTTACAATTCACGTATTGTGTGCATCTTAGACATTCTTCTACATCGGTAAGTTATGAAAGATAATTATTAATAATATGTTTAATTCTTGTTCCCGGTTGAACTTGTGGCTGAATAAAAATAGCTGCACAGGTTGATCTTAGAAATAAAGGATAAAGAAATAATAATATTAATTTAACACATACATGAAACAACAAAACAAAAGATGTGTATGACAAAAACTAAGTGTGTGTCTCACGGCTGCACTGAAAAGGTCCATTTCAGTATCAGTCAGTCAGTCATATGTCAGACAGACTGATGAACCTCCCAAATGGCGAGTGCCACTTCATTTGAATCCATATAAAAGAAAACATATATAAAATATAATCTTCAAGATTAGGCAACGCGTGCCGAGATCGTCCTGTGGGTGGGTGACTTCTTCGTGCCTCGGATAGCACGCTAAGCAGTTGGTCTTTGGTAGTTGATACGGAAAGAACCAGGAAAACTGAAACCAGTCTTGCCAAGTGGTACTGTAACACAGCTGAATTTGAAGAATGGAAACGGCTTCAACTAAGTTGGAAAAAGTCTCTGCAGAAGAAGTCTCGAATGACTAGCAAACGGTCACACATCTCCGGACCAGTCTTGGCCAATCAAGCCATGCGGCTACCTCAAAGTCCTCCGTTCACCAAATTTTTACCTTTGTTTCATTTGTTTTTGTAAATAGTCTAACCTTAGTTGTCGTGAGAAATGAAAAGAACTCGCTTATATTTAAGGGTCCATTCAAAGCTTCGATCATCAGCATCCAAGATTGCAGCAGCCCTACCAAGCCGTACGTTAAGAATCCTCCGGTGATCTTCCAGTCCACCACTCACAATAATACAATGAGTGGAAGTATCATCGTCTTGAGGGATACTAAGAATATGAAGGTGAGGTTTTCTTCAGTTAAATATCTCATAAGCAACAATATTTCTACTTGTCTCCTAGAGGAAAATATTTGGCCTGTCAGGTTGAGCGGCTGCCAGAATTGTGAATTGTTTGAAAGAATTACCACGGCCCTTTTTTTCTGGATGGGAAATCATCAAATGACTTCTCCCGCTCTGGTTGGGGCGGACGGGAGTGTCAGACTTTTTCTGACTAAAACCCACCCGTGATCCTTCTTGTGCCCTTTACGTTCCAGGGTCACGGTGACTCTTTTGAACAAATTCCGCAACCCTAGCAGACACTGACCCTATGGGGCCCCGTCTTCATTGCTGACAGCTCTTTGAGGCGCGCGTGTAACACGACGCGCCGTCGACCCGGGCCTGGTTGCTATCGAACGACAAGCCACCCATAGCTCGCCGTCCGCAGGCCCGCGTATATCGCCCTGCGTTTCCCGACGCCCGGGGCGTCTTCTTTTGCGGCGGCTGGAGTGTGTGAACAATTGTACTGGTCAAATTATGTGAGAACCATGTAGGTTGATGTCTGAAGTGGTCTTTGAGAAAAGTATCACACAGATTTGAGTGGAACTACCAGAAGAGATGATTTTCTCTATGAATTGGGAAGAAGAGGCGCAAAATCAATAATAGAGAATTAGATACAGCATAAAGCAGTAAATTTACATACTGTTAACTGAATTTCAGATAAGACTCAGAAGCTTCGTTCTACGTAATGGGAAATGGGAGATTGCCTACCTTATAAACAACTTGAATTGCCATGGCATGGTAATGCACCTCGTGTGGGTCGGTATGAATATCAAGTATGACAGGACGAACTGTCTCCTTTTCAAGGTAAGGTGGTATAATATAGAAGAATCAGCCTATAATGATTCTACTTGGATGCACTAGGCTGTAATCTACCACGCGGGCTTTATTGGTGGATGCCACATCTCTTTGATTTTTTGCCAGTCTCGCCAAGATTTGCTCCTTCGTAGTTTTGAGTGCAGTGCAGGAATATCGATATTCATTTGTTTTTCAAGGCAAAGTAAAAACGCTTGTTTCAATTAGGCCAGAAAACGGTACTTTTGAACGTCATCATTTACGTTTAAATAATAAAGTAACTCTTGTATTCATTCGCAAATATAGAGTATAAATAAACCCAAAAAAAAAAAAAAATATACGTATGTGAGAACATAGCACCAAAAGCATACTTTACTAGATTAGCAACTATATGAGAGTAAGCGAGTATAAAGTTGATTTGCATATGATCACCACCAGAATACCATGCCACAAGTGTAGTGTGATGAAGATGATGATGATGAGCCTAATCATTGATAAGGAGAAACTTTACGAGCTATACGGCCTTAAGCCTTATATTAATACTGAAACTTTTAATAAGTATGTAGCTACTTACTCAAAAATTTATAAAAATACTTGTAAGGTAGCCAGTAAGGTAACCAGTATCTAAGCTTTAAATTCTTCGGCTTTGCTTGCTTTTGATTTATTACAGTCGAATGTGTCAGCCTGCCTGATTGAATTTAATTTTAAGCATATACACCCCATAACAGTAATGAAAGCTTTGCTTTTTTTATGGCGATTGTCTATCAAAGTTTGTACCTCAATTATTGAGACTATAGCCCCTTAGCAAGGAGTCTTTCCGGACCTAATGAAATTCAGTAAAGTGATACCACTTTTTAAAAACGGTGACATTAAAGACACAATTAATTATAGACCAGTATCCGTGTTGCCAGTTTTCAGCAAGGTATTTGAAAAAGTGATGCTAAATCAAATGCTTTATCATTTTATCACGAATAACATCTTGCATGATAAACAGTATGGTTTCACCAGAGGACGTTGTAAAACTGACGCTGGTGTCACCTTACTGAAGCATATCTTTAATGCGTGGAAGGAGGCACAAGATGCCATAGGCATCTTCTGCGACCTATCTAAAGCGTTTGATTGTGTGGATCACGAAATATTACTCCTGAAACTTGGGCACTACGGATTGGGCAAAACAGCTTTAAGCTCTGTTTAATCTTATATGAATGATAGACAGCAAGTAGTGCAAATAAACGGTGTCATTCGGTGTCATCGGGCTTAAACGTGAAAATGGGCGTTCCACAGGGCTCAATTTGGGTCCTTTTTTATTTTTAGTTTATATAAATGATTTAACCCCATTTATTGCAAAACAAGCTAAACATGGTCTTTTTTGCTGACGACACTTCTTTTATCTATACTAATATTATACAGCTGAAGAGTTTGTTTGTTTGTTCGTTTGTTTGTTTGTTTGTTTGTTTGTTTGTTTGAACGCGCTAATCTCAGGAACTACTGGTCCGATTTGAAAAAATCTTTCAGTGTTAGATAGCCCATTTATCGAGGAAGGCTATAGGCTATATTTTATCCCACGGGAACGGGAACTATGCGGGTGAAACCGCGAGGCGCTGCTAGTTTTTAAAATAAATAGACGTAGTAATAATGTTTACGTCGTAAATAACGCCCTTTTGCAGGTCCAAAATTGGTTCACTGCTAATAATTTGGTTTTAAATGGGAAGAAAACGAAGTGCATGAGATTTGCTTTACCAAATGTCAAAAGTAGTGATTGTGATATAGTGTTGAACAGGGAAAAACTAGAATTCATCGATAGAACGGTTGTCCTGGGGATTACGCTTGACTCAAGGTTACAATGAGGTCCTCATTTAGCATCTCTTGCAGGACGACTAAGCTCAGCAGAATATGCTGTTAGGAAAATCCGCCAATTTAGAGATGTTGATACCTGGAGACTAGTATATTTTAGTTACTTTCATAGTATAATGTCTAACGGTATGTTGTTATGGGGACGGGCTGCAGACATCGAGTAAATTTTTGTTCTGCAGAAAAGAGCCATCAAAGTCATTTACAATTCCGTCGGCGTGATTCTCTAAGGGAACTGTTTAAGGAAATTAACATCATGACTGTACCTTGTCAATATATCTATGAAAACATTATGTACGTTAGAAAAAATCTAGATCTCTTTAGTTAGGGAGGCGACAGACATAATAATTATGCTACTAGAAATAGGGATCAATTAGTTCAACCAGGTTACAGACTGGCTAAAGTAGCCAAATCTTTCATGGGGTATTGTTTAAAATGTTACAGTAAAATTCCTCCCCATATATTAGAACTGAATGAAACGAAATTTAAAACTTGTATTAAACGCACATTATGCAGGCAAGCATATTATAAGTTGGGGGATTACATTGATGATAACAATGCTTGGCTAAATGCCGGTCCTGCTCCACAGCCTCAACCACTTGGATAAACAAGTTAGGATTTTACATTTGGAAGAGATGCTCGCCCTTTTTTTTGTCTCATTTTTTTTATATAATGTTATAGTTTACTTTTTGACTTGAACTAAAATGGCAGTTGAGAGCATGTCATGCTCGCTCAAATGTTTCGCTGATGGTGGCGTGGGTGTTGGATCATTAGGTTCCCTTCAGAATGGTTGAGCTAAATGGTGACAATACACGCGTCATGTTCGTGAACGGGCGGTTGAGACTGGTCACCTCTTAACTGCCACTGACTTGTTTTAATGTTTATACTTTAAATTGTTTTTATAATTTCCTTTTTTTTCTTTGCATTGTCCTCACATATAGAAGCGACCAAGGTTATGTAATACAGAACATGATTTAAAAGAGTGTCCGTGGAGTTTCTTGCACTGTCTTCTCCACAGAGATCTACCTTTTGGAACGTGCAGATAGCTTCACCTCTTTCAACTTGACAATTCAGAAGTGCCTGTAAAGGGTTTAATTGAAATAAATGCTTTGAATTTGAAATTTGAATTTGAACCCAATCACAGACGATTAGCCAAAGTACGAAAAATTTTCATGGGGTACTGTGTTAAATGTTACAACAAAATATCTTGTGACAAATTAGAATTAAATGAAAGGAAATTTAAAACCTATGTTAAAATCAAACTTTGTAAACAAGCATACTAAAAGCTAGATGATTATATTCAAGCTATGGATGCTTGGAAACATGCTGGTCCTGCTCCATAGAATAATATTGGGTGTAATAGACAAAGTCAAACTTGTCGGTCTGTATGTGTTGATTTATTTACTATGTTTACAGGTGTAGTTACTAATTTTTTAAAGTCAATTTAACACACACTGATCTATTGTTGATATTTATATAAATCAATGGCTGAACATTTTGTAAATAAGTATCAAATTTGAAAATGAAAACAATATATCTAGTTTAAAAAAAAAAAAAAAAAAATATATGTAAAATGGATTTCCGCAAAGTAACGCCTGACTCAATCAATTTTAAATAAGTATCAGTCAGTAATATGTCCCTGACTAGCAAATTTATTAATTTTACCTCTGCTGTCATTACTTTGTTGTACCTGTTAGTAGTATAGTACTTAGTTTTATTTGGGTGCATCGTCCTCACATATAATCAATTGGTTATGTATACAAAATATTGTAAAACTTTTATTTGAAAAGAGTAACTATGGAGTTTCTTGTCCGTTCTTCTCCATAAGAATCTACTTTTTGCGAATAGACAAATGGAGTCACTATAATATTTTTATTTTCACACTGTTTTGACGTTCAAAAGTTCCTTTTAATGGTCTAGTTGAGATAAATGTTTTTTTTTTTTTTTTTTTTTGAAATATTGGTAAAACTAGAACAAATTTTAATTGTGACAAACAGCATCGTGTGTATACTTAATTATCCTGGGATCGTTCTGCTAAGCAGTGGTTTTTTTAATTGTGTTAACGAATTTTAGAGTGTTCGCAAGTTATTGTTTCAGGGTACCTACTCCTTCGAAAACTTGGATGTGAATCCATTACTACATTTATGGATTTCTAAAGCTGAGTACGGGCACAACCGGTGGCAATCTGAAACTTATTCGCAAGCTGGAACGATTACATGCAAAGAATTTGAGGGAGTGAATGAACCTGCTTAGATTTTTATGTTATCAAATAAGTCTTTTTTTCATCTCTTAATCTGTTAATCATCAGAATTACTAGCTAACTCGTGCAACTTTATCTGCGTCACATAAGACAGAGAAAAAAAGTTTTTTTTTTAGTTTTTGGTGGTGGACACTCCACAGTTCAACGTACCCATCACAGTGTACATATTATAAACTGGTGTAAACAATAATATAATATAATATAGTATAATTTAATAAGCCTTTTATTCCGAAATATTACAATTTTTTTCATTCTCCTAAATAATCACTAGTGCATTTATCACAATAAGTCCCTAATTTCGGTGTGCATTACGGCATAAGCCTCCTCCAACGTCTTCCACTGTTTCCTATCGGTTGCAATTTTTAACCAAAGGGGTCCTAGAGTCATCTTCAGATCATCTTCCCATCATCTCACTTTGCGACCTCGGCTTCTTGACCCGTCTCTTGGATACTAGACTTTTACATGCTTGCTCCATTTTTCATGCTTACAACGGAGCATATGGCCTCTCCATCTCCATTTTGTTTGGTCAATATGTGTAAAGATGTCTGTGAGTTTAGTTTTGCGTCTGATATCCACACCGTGACTCTATTCTTTAACTTTAGCCCCAGTATGTCCATGGGTTGTTGACATTTTGCAAGCTGTTCCCTTTGGTTTTTTGTCAAAGCCCAGGTTTTACAGCCGTATGTGATGCAAGGAAAAATGCATGTATCATACGTTTTATTCTTGATCTTGATGCTCAATTTATTCCACCCGGTAGCAATTATTTGTCAATTTCTTTGGACATTTGATTGCTTGTGGGACTAATCTAACCCAGATATAAATATTCCTAGACATATTCAAGTTTTTGTCCGTTGACAATTATGTCTGCAGCTGTTGCGTTTGTCATCATTTATGTTTTGCTCGAGTTCATTTCCAAACCCACTTCGCGACTTCTGTCTGCTAGCGTTTGTATCATGGATTCCAGTAATTTTGGGTTTTCCTCCAATATGAACCTCCTCCAAGATCATCAGCAAATCTTAGATGGTTTAGTCGCGATCCGTTTATGTTTAGTCCTACGAGTAGATGTTTCCAATCCAATTTTCTAAACATTTCTTCTAGTACTGCTGAATATAATTTTGGTGAAAGAGGGTCAACTTGCCTGACTCCTCTGTCAATTGGAAAATTATCTCCCAGAGATTCCAAACTTGATGTTAGCTTTACTCTCGCTGTAGATCTTTATGATGACGTTAACATAAGCAAACTGTACTCCCTGCTTCATAAGACTTTGTCATACAAACCTATGTTTAAGACAGTCGAAGGCCTTTGAACAATCTATGAAGCCTAGATAGATAGGTTTGTTGTACTCGTTTAAATATTTTTGTAGAAGCTGTTTTATGGTGTGTATATGGTCGATTGTGCTGAAGTTTTCCCTGAAGTGGTTATGGGTCTGTAATTTCAAATATCATCCTTGGAACTTTTCTTATATAGAAGTATAATGTGAGATTCTGCCCATTACCTTGGGATGTTGCCAGTAAATAGTATCTCGTTGAACAACTTTGTTAGTATCGGACTTAATTCTTCGACTGTGACCTCTCATCTGTGACCTCTCATCAGTTCATTTGGAAAATTTGGTGTAAACAGACATGCAAAATTAGCAATCCCGGAAGATTTGCTATCATTTATTGAAGAGTTGCGTTTCCCATCTCCAAAGTTCTTCATCAGATCAAACTAGATATATGTATATATATATAGGATCACCGCATAATAATGCGGTGCCCTTTCAAACCATAAGTAAACAGTATTTTTTTAACCGACTTCTAAAAAAGGAGGAGGTTCTCAATTCGGATGTTTGTATGTTTTTTTTTTTTATTGTTTGTTCGCGCATAACTCCGTCGTTTGCTAACCGATTTGAAAAATTCTTTTTTTGTTGGAAAGGGTATAACTTCCCAAATGGTCCCATGAAAATTTTATCGAAATCGAATAAGCGGTTTTTGTTAATATCAATAAATGGTAGCAAATCTGTCGGGATAGCTGAAATCGCATGTTTGTTTATTGTTTACACCAATTTATACCACGTACGCTGTGATAGGTATGTTTAACTGGAAGTGAACCACTAAAAAGGGAAAAATAAAAAAACTTTTTACAAAAAATACAATTTTAACCAAAAAGTACAAAATAACTTTAATTTCGGAAGTCGGTGTGTTCAAAAACATGAAGCAACCAAAAACACCGAGTTCCGAAATTAAAGTTATTTTGTACTTTTTGGTTTTTTTTTGTTTAGAAGTCGGTTTTATTTTTTGTAAAAAGTTTTTTTTTTCATTTTACATCGTTAAGACGCTGACAACCGCTATTGAGCTCTGATGTTTCGGTATTTTTAGCCACGCCCACTATTTCTCCGATATACTAGCGCCATTCTTAAAGAGCGGTATTACAGCAAACTACCAAGGAAGAAGCAAAGTGACGCGGTAAATAATAAATAACAATGAACCAATAGATGGCGCTCTTGTATATTTATAAATTGTTCTGTATGAAGAGCTAGAAACAAATTAGACAAGGCAATAAAAAAATGTGTATTATAATATTTTTGTTTTTAATTATTTTAAGACACTTTATTTACACTTATTTAAAAACAATATAAATGACAACAAACTAATAATAATAAACATAAATGATAAAAAAACAATTAAAATGCACATCCTACACAAAAGAGTGAACTTCGACGACAATCCATTGATGTGTTCTCCCTCCAAATCAATATGACTCAAATTACAACCTTTGGGTTGTAATTTGAGTCATATTGATTTTTGAAAAAAATCTGAGCAAGGACCTTTGGGTCCTTGCTCAGATTTTTTTTGAAGATTAAAAAAAAAATTGTTAGGCTTATAATAGGCATGTATCCACTGATAACAAATAGAATGGATCAGGGGCGTAGCTACCGCCGTATCAGCCGTATCAATTATACGGGGCCCCCAGGCTACTGGGGCCCCGAATGTGTGTATGCAAAAATTCCTAAAGCCATAATGTTTTATATGTTATTAACATTTTTTAACATAACTGCTGTGTGCTGTGCAAAAATTTAGTTTAAAAATCACAATACACAGAATTTTAATAATTTATGTAATTCAGATTAGTTAAAAAAAAAACTACTTCATAATCAGCCTTTTT